>OZ019969.1:26830748-26998248 GCA_963970395.1 Ephialtes manifestator
GTACTTGTGCCGGAACAACGACGGAAGAAATGGGATCCAAAATGTGAGACACTCATCTTCGTTGGATATGACGGCAACTCCACCAATTATCGTCTCTTCGATCCCGTCTCGAGAAATATTAAAGTTTCAAGAAATGTCATGTTGAACGAGGAGAACAACAGATCTTCTTGGAGAGAAGAAACTGCAGACATTCAACTCGAAGATTTTTCATTGAGGAACGAAAATCAAGCGATGGAAGAGGTAGAAAATCAAGAACAACAGATCAAAAACGTAATCGAAAATGTAGTAAACAGTGAGAATCAAGAGTCTGTTGTTCACCTCAATGAAAATCTGATAGATCTCGACGATTTCGAAATCCACGGGCAACAGGAACAGGAACAATCCCTGCCATCGCTAATCGAACCACCAGAAGAGTCTCCGAAGAGTACCGCGCAACGAGAAGGACGGTACAATCTACGTGGCAAAGAAAAAATAAAACCACCAGAGCGATATGAAGTAAATATAGTAGAAATCGGGGTTCCTCAAAGCTATGAAGAAGCAGTAACGAGCTCCGAGAAAGCACACTGGTGCGCGGCTATTCAAGAAGAACTTGACGCATTGATCAGCAACAAAACCTGGGAGATTGTTGAATTACCCTCGAACAATAAAGCGATTGGATCGAAGTGGGTATTTAAAATCAAACGAGATTTGAATGGTAAGATTACGCGATATAAAGCCAGACTATGTGCAAGAGGTTACTCTCAAAAACAGGGTATCGACTACAATGAAACGTTTTCGCCAACTGTTCGATTTGATTCAATACGAACAATCCTCGCAATCGCAGCACAGAGAGGATATGTTATGAAACAATTTGACGTAAAAACTGCGTTCTTAAATGGAGATTTACGCGAAGACGTTTACATGCATCTCCCGATCGGAATATCGAATTTCAACATTGGTAAGACCGGAAATGCAGCACTAAAGGACAGTCGACAAGCAGTCTGCAAACTAATAAAATCGCTGTATGGACCCAAACAATCTCCAAGATATTGGAACACGAAGTTTGATCAACACATGAAAAACGAGGGTTTCAAGCAATGCATTTCCGACCACTGCATTTACCGACGAGTTCGAGGACGATTCTGATTCTGTACGTCGATGATGGATTAATTTTCACTAACGATACAAGAGTGATGACTGCCACTTTGAATCAGCTTGAATCCGAATTTGAAATAAAAGTCAGTGAACCTGAATATTTCGTCGGACTCGAAATAGAACGAGATTTTAATGAAGGGTCGATCTTCATTCGTCAACGTAACTACATCGATCAACTGATTACAAGATTTAATCTTCAAGACTGCAATCTCGTCGATAATCCAGCTGATCCACATACAATCCTGTCAAGAACAACACATGAAGAAATACCGGACGTGCCCTATCGAGAAGCTATTGGATGTCTGATATTTATAGCAATAGTCAGTCGACCCGACATCGCGTATGCCGTTGGAGTAGTGAGCCGTCACGTTGAAAAGTATACCAATATACATTGGAATGCCGTAAAACGAATCATAAAATATTTAAAGAAAACTCAAGATTTTGGAATCAAGTATACGAAGAATAACCATCTTACACTCGAGGGTTTCTCGGATTCAGATTGTGCGAGTGATCCAGACACTCGGTAATCCACAACAGGCTACGTATTTAAGCTCTCTGAAGGACCAATCACATGGAAAAGCAAGAGACAAAGAACGGTATCATTGTCCACAACAGAAGCAGAGTACATAGCAGCATCAGCAGCAACACAAGAAGCAATCTGGTTGCGTCGATTGCTGACAGAGATTGGAGTAAAATTAAAAGATTCTACTATGATATCGATTGACAATCAGAGTACTATACGTTTAGTGAAAAATCCCGAATTCCACAAACGAACGAAACACATCGACATTCGCTATCATTTTATCCGAGAGAAATATGAAGATCAAGAAATCGACGTTCAGCATGTGCCTTCAAACGATCAACTTGCCGATTTATTCACGAAAGCACTTCCTCGAGATCGTTTCCGAAATCTCAAACACATGCTCGGAATAATTGAAAAATAAATGCGTTCTTATTTGGTGAGAGTGTTAAAAAAAAAAACAAATAAGAGCATTCATGGACTACTCGACATATGTTTCTCTATGGATACAGTTGTTATTTGTGCTAGCTCAGTTGTCTCCTGTTAATTGACTAGTGACGTTCAATAAAAAGTCTCTCCATCTCCTTCTTACTTCCGTCTCATTTTATTGCTGCTCAAACACGTTAACGCGATCGTTCGAGACGCCGCTAGCGCGAGTGTTCGAGTCGCCGCTAGATCGAGTGCTCCATCGGCCCCCAGCGCGAATGCTGCATCCGCCCCCAGTACGAGCACGTCGACTGCCAGCGCGCGCCCGTTGACAGCCAGCGAGAGTCCTCGATCGGCCCCCAGTGCCAATGCTGCATCCGCCCCCAGCACAAGCACGTCGATCGCCAGAGTGCGCCGGTTGACAGCCAGCGCGAGTCCTCGATCGTCCGCCAACGTTAGCTCCCCTAGCGTCACTCTCGTCAGCAACTCTAGCGAAATGGTCTCTAGACTATTTCGCTATCGTCCACATTGTTTTGGACGACTCAGACAGCGGTAAGAATAACATATTGATTTCATCTAAGTTTATTGTAATGCTATTTAGTTTAATAGCTGAAATGATTTTCTATCGTTTTGTATTGTTTCTTAGATGAATCGCTTCCTCCACTCGCCCTTGACGGGTCGTCGGCTGACATAAACCCGAATGAAGGTAATATTTGTAAATGTCCGCCAAGCCCCGTTTTGTTCTAAGTCCTCCCTATAAATGACCCCCCTTTTTTAATACGTAGAAGAAGCAGCTGCCAAGAAGGCGGCATTAATTAAGGAGCAGAATCGAGCGAGACGGTCCAAAAACAAAAATCGTCGCCGTAAGGAACGGAAGCGGGTCGAGAAACGAAGGGGCGTCGCGATACCGCCGCCTCGTGGCCAGAAGCGCCGCCGGAAGAGCTTAAAAGGTAAGATTCTGGTAATCTTACTAGTTTTGATTTGTTAGATCTTAGTTAGTATTATAAACAGTTCTTTTTCATTACCTAATTATGATATATAATGGAGTTAAGACGCAGTTTTAACTTCTAAATGATCAATCGAGTTTGCATATTCCGAATGCATACATTTATGCAGCCGGGAGCACAGTGCTTTTGCCCGTGTTTTTCGGAACGCGGATGCTAACGAGTGTGCAAGCAATTATTGACGTTAGGAGTTCAATCTGTGCTTCCAGTGTATATATAATTGTGAGAATCCTGTAGTAAAAAATTTCCTAATTCGCGCGAACGTGAGTATTGTCCCCCCCGCGCCGTGAAACCTCCGCGCCGTGAGCGCGCGTCATTAACTTCCTAGTGTCTCAAATTGTCCATGCTTTATAATGGAGGAAACATCGAAGTATATACTTTTGAATCGTTAATCAATGTATATGTCGTATGCTTGCATTTATGCAGCCAAAAGCATGCATTGACTACAGATGTATGCTTTTCCCGTGTTTTACCGAACGCGGATTCTGACGACTATGCATGATTCTCTATCGAAGTATAAACGGCGATACCATTGAAAATATGAGTAATTTAGTTTTCTTATCGTAAACCGAGTTTGTCGTATGCATGCTTCATTGCAGCCGAGAGCACTCATTCATTAAGGATGTACGCTTTTGCCCACGTTTTTTTTTGGAGCGTCGATGCTATCGACCGTGTGAAACTGTAACTCTTTGCCTCTGTTGCATGCGTGACTATTTGGGCTATATCATTTATTATTATTATTATTATTATTATTTTATTTTTTCCCATTAAATGCCCGACCGGCCCCGTAGGGCTCCGACTCACCTACAGGACGGGCGAGTTAATAAAAAAATCACTCTGCCTGACTGCTCCTCCAACCCGCAGGTAAGCAGTCAAGTCAGTCCAGAATCGTGTGACCTAAGTAGACGGAGCGAACCCAGAATGACTTCTGCATTCGACCCGCAAGTGAGTCGGCTTTCTGCCGACAGGCGGGGATGATCTTGATGTTCGTGACAAACGACGGTTTCATTCCGCCGAGAACGCCGATTATAAGGACCACCAGTTTGACCGTGTACCCTCGGTATAGCCCGCGAAGCTCGAAAAGGAGATGCTAATACTTCGTCCGCTTGTCAGGATGCAATCGGGATCAGGATGCCTGTCATCGTTGCCGACCGTCGTGAGACCTTGGATGCTGGTCAGTTTGCTTAGGTTCCCTCCATCGCTACCCTTGCCGCTGTTCTGCCGCCGATTGGCATGACGTCATTGGCCACCACCGTTGGCTGCTAACCTCGACGACTTCGGCAATACACACCGAACTACAACGCTACAACGCCGACTCGCTTCTGTCTCGAGATCGTCTTTGTTTTTTGTGCTTCCTGCTTTTCTATATTTCATATCGCCTGCGTAACTTTGCTTTCATTTTCATTAACATTATTTTTGTATCGCCTCATTTGCTAGGATGTTCTGTATGGTTACCTCTGTACTCACTCTGTCAGATTTTTTAAACTCAACTACATTTTTTGTAATACTCTGATCCTTACTCTGATCCTCTGCTCTATTCTACGCTCTCTCGAAGTTTGACAGCCAAGTCGCCACGCTATACTTGCGTATGGATGCAATGTCCGCGGATGTTGCCGTTGCCGCCTGTGCCGTCGTCGTTCAACCTGCTTGCGCCTCTGTCAACGTCGACTCTATTCTCAGATTAGGATACAAGCCTACCGGAATTTGCGTACCAAGCTCTTTGATTGTGCAAGTGCGGGCGAGAGTGGATTGATAAATATCGGTGTCAAATTTGACCTTTTAAAATAAAACCTTTTAAAGCTTTACAAGAGCGCAGCGGCGCAAATGTTTTTCAGGCACGCGTGTGATCAGTTCATTGTACGATTGATTGACTTGATTGACTTGACTGCCTTTTTAATTATTTGAAGTTCCGGATGTGGAACTTTGAATAATTCGAACACTCTAAAAACTAAGCGTGTTGCAAGTGCGTTGTTTCCTATCTTTTACATTGTGACGAGTTTTTACACACTTACAGGCATGTTCCTTTTAGATATCATTTATCATGTGAATGCTAACACGCTTGAAAGTGTGTAAAAACGCGTCACAATGTAAAAGATAGGAAACAACACGCTTGGTTTTTAGAGCGAATGCACGTCGAGTTATAATCGTAACATAAACTAATGATTTATTATTTTATTTACAGCCCCGAAGTGTACCGTGTGCTTGGAGAACGACATCACGCACGTTTTCGTTGCTTGTGGCCATCAATCGTTCTGCGAGGCTTGCGCCTATAACATCTTTACCGATGACAAACGAGAATGCCCGGTGTGCCGTGAGCGCATAGAATTGTGCATTCGCAACTTACATGAGAGCGTAAGGCGAACACGCGCATCGGGTTATCCTGCGTTTTATCTGGTTGAAGATGTTATGGTACATTTATCCGAAATTGCCGCCAGCGCGGCTGCATTCGCTCGTCAAGGCTCTGCAGCCGACCAGTCAGGTAAACGAACGAACTCTCGTTGCGATATTCGTCGGGAATTCAAGCGCTAAGCTATGTGCTCGTCTATTTTTCCACAGCACAACGAGGCGTTCAGAGAAAAAATTGGCACTCGATCGAAGGACGAACCACCATCACCGCCGGCGCAGGTCGATAGGTTAGGATTCGATTGTGCCGCCTCGCCCCTCACGGGAGTCGCTTCAGCGTCGACACCAGGACCAGCGTGGCTCTAACATTCGTTCGGCGAATTATGCAACTTTCAATTCGCCAAAGTTGAATATTCGTTTCGGGAACGACACAATAGAGTTTTTTGTTTGTTTCGTTTTGGATTTCTCTGACCGCGATGCGCAGATATTTTGTAACCGCACGACGAGAATTTGTACTTTAAGGTACAAAGAATAAATACTTCAACGTTTATAAGCATAATTGTCCCTCGGAAACTTCACGAATCCTCATCCACGATCTTCGTCGGCGGAAACGTCGAGACGATCAGAGTCTCTAGATAACTCGAGTCCAGCTTGTAGGACATGAGAATCATCGCGGTGTACATCGAGGCTTGTTTGCTGAAGAGCAAATACTTCATTCTAGGGTCTACAAAGCTCAATCTGCGAACAAATCGTATCACATTTTTCCATATCGTATTTCGGCCTTTACGAGGAATTTTCGAAAGATGGAAAAAAAATAAAATTCTTCCCCTAATATCGTTCACTCCCTTCAAAACGACTTACAAATCAATGGTCTTATTTAACAGGAACTGAAATGTCGTGTTTTTTCAACATAATTAACGAACGCAACGTGTCCACCTCGTGTCCATGCTGTGTCCATCGCCGGCAATGTCACCGTTTTATTCAGCCTGCGATTGGCCGAAACTCTCGGACCAAGACTAAGAAATTTCTGGTCCGATTGGCTTATCAAAATTCCACGATTTTGTGTTAAAAAAATTTGTTGCACCCGATAGGAAATTTAAAATACAAAGCTTCCTCTATGAGGAAGCAAAAAAGTATGTTATTCAATTTTGGCTTCCTCATAGAGGAAACTTTGTAAAATGCGAGAAATAATGAGGAAGCAATGTACAAGGTTCTACTTTGCATCCTTATTTAAATTAGATAAATAAACATGTTGTAAATTCGTTTTTTTAAATTTCGTTATTCCGTTATTTCGTTATTATTACAGCGTTTCCGAAAGTAAATGTGATAACGTATATTTTTTTAAATTATTCAACATTCCATAAAATGACAAATTTCATACTGTTTGTCACTAAATTATACATATATAATGGCTGAATATTGTTTCATTGATATACAAAATTTGAGCTCCCTATCTCAAGTTTTGCAAAAGTTACAATAGAGCGATAATTTCAATTTTTTGAAAAATTCAAATTTCATAAAATCTGAACCACTTTACCGATTCGAGCCAAATTGAATACGAAACAGTATTGAGTGCACCTGCTATTATAACCAACTATTTAGCAAAATAGACTAAATTTTACGAAAGTTAGAGCGACCACCTCCTTTTTTCGAAAAATTTAAAACGGCATAAAATGAAAATTTTCGCATAGATTTTATCGAAAATTGCTACAGTTAAAGAGGATCTGCTGCTACACTTGTGTGCCAAATTTGACACGATATACAGAACCGTTCTTGAGTTATCGGCGTTCGAATTTTCGGAGTTGTATACATTAGGGCTGTTTAAAAAAACATAATTTTCTTATAACCGGTTGCTCCTGAAATGCTGTATTGATTATCACAAAAAATTGAGATATCGATACTTACCATTGTTGTATTCTCTTCGTTCTTGTGTTTTCCTACGAACGAAAGCAGAAAATCCAATATCGGTCTATCGAAAAAAAGTAACCTTCAGTTTTAGTTAAATCGTGAATTTTGCAAAAAGTGCGAAAACACTTTTTATTTTTTGTTTTTTTTAACCCACTATTTCCATGTATTTTTGCCCCCAGACAACGAATTTATTATTAGTTTTTTTTAAACGTGATATTTTTCACGAAAAATCTAGAAAAACATTCCTTTTTTTAATGTTGTGGTTTTTTCACTATGAACTATGAAGATATCCCCTGAAACAATAAAACTTTGTGTGTTGCGCCAAAACTTTTTCTGACTTGTGTGAGTTTGCAGCACGAGCCGAAGGTGAGTGTTGCCAATCACACGAGTTAAGAACGAACGAAATAAATTACATCGGATGGAGTCTTGAAATTCCCCAAAATCAACCAAAGGTCCCGACTTTCGGCGTGATAAGTTTTTCGGTCCCGACTTTTCAGCATCGACTTTTTGGCGTGCCAAGTTTTCGGCGTGTCGAGTTTACGATGCCGACTTTTCGGCGTGTCGAGTTTTCGGTGCCAACTTTTCGGCGTGTCGAGTTTTCGGTGTCGACTCTTCGGCGTCGAATTTTCAGCGTGTCGGGTCTTTGATGTCGACTTTTCGGCGTGCCGACTTTTTATTTCGTCGTGTCGAGTCTTTGGTGCCAACTTTTCGGCGTGTTGACTTTTCAGTGTTGACTTTCCGGCGTGTCGAGTTTTTCGAGCCGACATATGATAATTGTGCGGTGTAAAGTTGTCGGTGTTGAGTTTTAAGGTGTAGAACCGACTTCGTGTGCAGTCGCTCCGTGTAAACCTTTTGTATAGACTTGGCGCCGTGTAGAGCTGTACGGTGTGCAGTTTTGCGTGTTCACTTTTTTGTGTACAGTTGCCCGCGTGTACAGTTCAATGGTTCATACATTTTCTCTATCACCGATCTTCGTGCACAGTTGCGCGTAGTAAGTTTTCGGTGTGGAGTTTGTTCGTATAGAGCTGTCTGCGTGTACAGTCGTTCGGTGTACACTTTTTGTGCAAAGTTGTTCTCGTGCCGACTTGAAAGGTGATCAGTTGGTCCCCACCCAATATGGGCAGCTGTTAAAATTTTATGCAACTTTTAATTTCATTGAAAATGTCTGTTCGTATGATAACTCTTACAATTTATGAGTATACAGGCTAAATTGTTCTTCACAAATAGACTGCCAACGACCTGATTGAATTTATCGAGGATCACACGACGAGTTTAAATTTTATGAGAGTTGGAATTTTTCGAATTTCATGAAAAATGATGATAAAGTCAAGTCAAGTCGACCCAATTTTTAACTCCCGACTGCCCGTCCGGGGCAAAAAGATGGGAGTTATGCGTTTCACCGCGATCAGCTGATTTCAGCAATTTCGTTGTCTCCGGTGTTCTCGGAAACGGCACAAAATTACTTAATCAATTTTGAATCATCGATTCTGTGATCAACAGTCAATGTTCTTTTCAACAAATAACTAGAATAAAGTATATTCTCATAGAGATAAAAACATTTTTAGAAATAGTGCTTTGTACATATCGAAGTATGCCCGCCATAACTCGTTCGAGCCTCGTCGCGGCAGTCTGTGATTAATTTCACATCATAATATTTCACATATTGCGGTCTGCTACATTGTACTCTATCTTCAGTAATAATAATAATAATAATAATAATAATAATAATAATAAATGTACAATGGATATCTATAGGATCTATGATACTTATTTTATCGTACGGATACGAATCGTACGGACTTGTGCACTCTACTGTGATTAAATCGACAGCTAAAAGTTTAGTGAGTTTATGACCCTAAAACTGCAAATGTGAAAATTAAAAGCTTTACACAAAATCGTGAATGGAAATGGGATGGTTCCAGAGTATTTTTGATTAACTATTCACTATGTTATTATCATTATGTCATCAGATACAAATCTCATCTCCTGTTATTTACAATTTGTTATTTATCTCCAGGTGGTCCAGGTATTGTAAGTATTCTTAAAATAAAAATATTACGCGCATAAAAAAACAGATACCAGTTTCTGGATTTAAGGAGGGCGACCAGCTGCACCTCTTGTTAGATAAAATCCCAAATTTTTTATATGAGATAAATTGAACATAAAACTTTGCTACTGTTAAATCCCAGCACGGCTTACCGGACTTTTTTCAAGAAATCTTAACTCAAAAATCATGCATTTAACATGGGGTCTTATAGAAACAGTGCTTTCTCGACACTCCAATCAGATAATTAAAATATTTGGCAGTTAGATGACACAGATAACAAAGTCGCTATCTGTTCATCAAATTCTAACGATTCTAACGCGATCATGAAAAAAGGGGCCTGCCGGACATTGCAGACAGATATTTTGAGTTAAAGTATAAGCAGCAGCCGAAATCGGCCATTGTTCCAAGCGGATCTGTCACACTCGGCTACACTTGGCAACATCGCATTTTCACGCATATACGGAAGTCATGTGTGCAGGCGCCCAACATACCGACCGTGTTCCAACCGACTATTGTGCCGGTCCATCTCGGAGCCGGCTTTGAAAGAGGTTATATCTCCTCCGGCAAACGAATGTCAACAAAATTTGCGATGTTGCGAAACGTCACACTAACAAACACGATGGTACGAAAGCTCACACCGACAGGACTCAACAACCGAATCAAATCAGCAACTTGAAATCATTTATCTTTCATAAATAGTCCAAATAGGAAATATTTACATATCTGCTATTTCATTTTTATTGGTAGCAAGATTTTAGCAATGACTCAAATATTTGTAGCAATCGGTTCTATCGCGTAAGTGAACGAATCGTCATTTGACTCCCATGCAGCTGGTCGCCCTCCTTAAGTGTTGTTTGCAGGATCGACGAGAGAAAATTTTAAAAAGCATGAAATAAAAATAAATTTACAAATATTGAAAACTCCCGACTGCTTAAAAAAAATTAATAAAAAAAGTTAATTTATAAAACTCACGACAGACAAAAAAACTATTATAACAAAAAGTAAATTTAAAAAGAATGAAATAATTTTCCATATCATTTTAATTATCAAAACGTTTGAATTAGAATGATTTCATTTTCTACCATCACTATAGTCGGGAGACGTGTCCTAAACGTCGTAATCATTTGTTACATATGTATCTAGAGACACGTTGAAGCCTGTACTATAATTAAAATGAAAACATTGTATATTATATGCAATGTGGATATTAGGGTGTGTCGAATTTTTTTTTTTTTTTTTTTCATATTGCATGGTCTCAAACCATTGTTTGTGCCTTTAAACAACTCGTCTGAAAATTTGAGCGCGATAAAAAATTTTTTAGAGGTGGCTCAAACGATGTATCGATTTCTTATTTAAGGGGAGGGAGTCAGGTAAAAATAATTAAATTTGTAAATTCAATATCATCCAAATTCTCTTGCATATAAAAATGATCAATGAACTATATTGTTGGTACTCAATGAAAGGATTTTTTACTGCCATCTGACTTGCGTATGCTTTTCCATATTATCTTAAGCAAAGGTCTTAGGTTTTCCACTCTGCGCGTGATTCAGACCAAACTGCTAAGCAGATTGGGCTAGTTGATGTCTCATTTTCTTCTTCATAAAAAGATACACCGGCTAAATGGAGCAAAATATATTTTTTTCATTCTGAAAGCAAAATTAATAACTCATTTAGAAAAGCGCATAAAATTTATTTAGTAATAATTATGTCACTTGAAAAATATTACCTTTTATTAACTTTTGCTCCATTTAGCCGGTGTATCTTTTCATGAAGAAGAAAATGAGATGTCAACCAGCCCAATCTGCCTAGCAGTTTGGTCTGAATCACGCGCAGAATAGGTTTAAAACCAAGTTTCGGCAAATGGCATCTAAAGCTTACCACTCAAATAAAAATGTTTATGCTGTTTTCACCTTTGGGGCACCTTAGTACCTTTAATGAACAAAATAAAAATATTATTTGCAAGTCAGATTACAGAATATTATTAATAATGTTATTAATAAATGTTTTTTTTTTTTTTACAAATAAATGAGTATATACATACATAATTTGAAAAAAACCTGTAAATAATATGGGGATGATCACTTTTATTGACAACATCACTGAAAATTTATCCAGTGTTGACACATTCACAAATGTGCTGCACAAACATTAAATCATCACTTCATAAGAAATTTACATATCTGATCACTTCTGATGATTGTTGATTCTGTTTTAAACACTATTGATTGAAAAAAAACCGTAAATGGTCAACGGAATCAAACTAATAACATAATATGAACGAAAAATAAAAACGTCAATTCGAGGTTATGCGTCTCGCATGTAGCAGAAGTAACTTCTCGTGGCAGTAACACGCTGCGTATGCGATACGTGCTAAGATATCACAGCGCATGTCCCATTATTCGCGCGAATTCGAATATAATGTAAGTGTTACGTGTTGCGTTGAAGACATCACACTCTCATCGCGTCATTTGTATCGCGTTTCGCTAACTGATTTAAAAAATGGTAAACAAATAAAAAATTTATTTACAAATACGTAATAAACTTTTTATTATATAGAAAAAAATCATTAAAAAACAGGTATATTGCAGAAATCGGCCATTTTTTCGCATTCAGGTCTAAGATTTTGCAGGTTCAGAGGGTATACCTAAACGAAACTGCCGAAGAGAAAAAAAAAAAAAAAAATATTTGATTTTTTTTTTCTTCAACACCCTTAATTATTTTGTGTGAACAAAAAATCGGCCATAATGTCTGCATATAACAAAAATAAATAAATAAAATAATTGAAAATTCAAATATAATATTCTGGTAATTTTTACGACTTGAGAAAATTAAATATGAATGGTACCGTAGAAACTTAGCCATTTTTGCGAATTCCGGCTTATGACTTTACTAATAGATAGATTACATGGAAATGAATGTTTTCACAGAAAAAAAAAATAATCGATTTTTTTAAATTTTTAACCTGACTCCCCCCCCTTAATTAACACGTAAAAGAATACGGCTCTTAATAAATTCATGTCCCCAAATTACGGATACGATATATTGGAGTTTGTATTTTTTTTTTTCGTCATCTTCATATCATACGGAAGTGAAAAAGTGCTTACAAATTTTTCGTTTAGATCAATAGTTTTCAAGTCATGATTTTTTTAAGGCGCGAGATATTCATTTCGCCTAAATTCGAGAAATTCGGGCAAGAATTGCAAACACTTCCCGATGTTAAAAAAATTTGAAAAAATTCATACTCATTATAGGGACTCAAAAGACTAATTTCGCATAATAATAATTTCAAAATGTTATTAACAAATTGTTAAAAAGAAAATTGTTCATCAAAATATGCGGTGACTCAACTTTTTTTTCATACGTATTCCGAAAAATGAACGAATTATTTTCATAAAAAAAAAAAGCTGAGTTACCGCATATTTCGACGAACAATTTTCTTTTTAACAATTTGTTAATAATATTTTGGTATGGCATTGAAAAGATTATTAACAAATTGTTAAAGAGAAAATTGTTCATCGAAATATGCGGTAACTCAGCTTTTTTTTTTTATGAAAATAATTCGTTCATTTTTCGGAATACGTATGAATTTTTTCAGATTTTTGTCTTTATTTTTATTTTTGCACATTTTTCCATGTAAATAACAAGAAAAATCAAAATAAAGATAAAAATCTGAAAAAATTCATATGTATTCCGAAAAATGAACGAATCTTTTTCATACAAAAAAAAGTTGAGTCACCGCATATTTTGATGAACAATTTTCTTTTTAACAATTTGTTAATAACATTTTGAAATTATTATTATGCGAAATTAGTCTTTTGAGTGCCTATAATAAGTATGAATTTTTTCAAATTTTTTTAACATCGGGAAGTGTTTGCAATTCTTGCCCGAATTTCTCGAATTTAGGCGAAATGAATATCTTGCGCCTTACAAAAATCATGACTTGAAAACTATTGATCTAAACGAAAAATTTGTAAGCACTTTTTCACTTCCGAATGATATGAAGATGACGAAAAAAAATATACAAACTCCAATATATCGTATCCGTAATTTGGGGACATGAATTTATTAAGAGCCGTATTCATTTACGTGTTAATTAAATGAGAAATCGATACATCGCTTGAGCCACCTCTAAAAATTTTTTTATCGTGCTCAAATTTTGAGACAAGTTGTTTAAAGGCACAAACAATGGTTTGAGACCATACAATATGGAAAAAAAAAAAAAAAAAAAAAAAAAATTCGACACACCCTAGTGGATATTTGCTAACGCGGTAAAGCACGTCTCCCGACTGTAGTGATGGTAGGAAATGAATCTTTCTAATTCAAATGTGTTAATAATTAAAATGATATGGAAAATTATATCATTCTTTTTAATTTTTTTTGTTATAATTGTTTTTTTGTCTGTCGCGCGTTTTATAAATTAACTTTTTGTATTAATTTTTTTTAAGCAGTCGGGAGTTTAAAAAAATTTTCGATTTATTTTTTCAGCCTTCGAACTTAAAGTGTACCTTTAAATTTATTTTGAAAAAACCACTGTTTTGAAGTTTCTCGACCCCAGAAGACGGCACTTTTCCAGACTTAGTACTGAAAAGTTTGGTTCAACAATAGAGAGTAAAAAGTTTTTTTATCTCGTTTGATTGTAATACTCGCCTCTGGCTCGTACTTCAAACCCACCCTCGCTAAGGAAAAAAAAAAAATTCCCTGGTGTTGACATGTACTATTCATCACATACTTTCTCATGTAGGTAGCTTTGCCAAAGTTAGTAAATAACGGAGAAGCTATTTGCAAGCTTCTACTTTGGTGCCCCGTTTTCTTTTTTTATTGCTCGTTTTTCTCAAGTTTAGCACACATCAGTCAGAATAAATAGACTCGTCGACAGTTGTCATATAGAGATGCAACGAAATTTTTTTTGTTTTTTGTAACCTCGACCTGGTGCACGTGATAACGAGTATGCCCTTACACGGTTATATATAGTAACATAGATGTGGAGCTGTAACTACTCTTCGTATATATACATCTATCTAGTAGAGCTTTTGGTAGTAACACGCGGTGACAGAGTACCATTCCCGCCTGCCCGTCGCCTCTCCAGGCTCTGTGCCCGTATACCTAGCAGCAACAGCAGCAGTAGCAGCCTCGTATCTGTATCGCGTTACCAACTGCGTGTAACGCGTCGTGTCGCGGTCCGCCCCGCGTCACAGAAGCTTGATACCCAGATTTGAAATTGGTATGTCCCGCGACCAAGATTACATACGCCTGCCCGCCGCCTTCTCGCTGAATATTCATGATTCAGCAAGTTGATACACCTCACGATACAACGTACCTGTGCATGAATATTGAAGATCTTGGTCGTGGCGTCGCGTGCGCGTACTCATGTCGGCAACGTCTCTTGCAACCGTGCCACTCGCATCTCTCGCTTTCTCGATAATCGCATGCTATGTGTGCGACGACTTGGTTTCACGATAAGAGCATTTGGCGCTCTTGTCTTACCGAGAGCGCGGCCCTGTCTTCGTGTGTGCAAAATCTAAGCCCGAGGAACCTCGACACACTGTGTAGCAATTCTCGAGACTTGCATTTTGCAGGGGATGCTCTTATAGCTCTAACAGTAATGCCCAAGGATTCCATCTACGCAGACGGAACGAGCTTCTGCTGAACATGCAATACACTTCATTTCTTGTGAATACGTATATTATATAGACAATGATAGTGGCTTGACCGCAAATGTCTAATAGAAATCTGAGATTATAATAGCAGTAGTTTCAATAATTAAATGGATCCATTTAATTACATAGAGTTTTGGTTCTATAATCAGGTCACTGTTATTTAGGAGATTATACTGAATGAATTTGTTATTCGGAGCATTACACACGTTATTCATAAAATTCATTAAATACGGTTTGGAATTAAATTTGGTAGTAATCGGTTAAGGGGTCCATATTTTTCGACGATTTATTTTTTCGAGAAATCGAATGAGTTCTCTAATAGTTGTGAGATCTGAACTTCTTGGCTATTTTAGTAAATTTGTAATTGCGTCATCGAAAGAAAATCTGACGTGAAATAAAGGTCCTGCTATACATGAAATATACTATATTTCTTTTTATATGGACAATAATATTATCCACTATTCTATAGTTAGATAGAATAATGGATACTATTATTGTATTCAATATTATAATAGAAATCTGAGATAACAGTGGCAATGCTTTTACTAATTAATAGGAATCATTCTGTAATCGAAATTTGGTTCTACCTTCAGGCTATTAATATTCGGAAAATTATACTGAAGCAACTAGTCATACGAAGCATCGTATGCTTGGTTTGGACATTGATTATCATTACATATGAACTGAGTTTAAATTTAGCACAAATCGATCGAGGGGTTCAAAGTTTATGAATATCTTTTATTAACGTCAATGAACAACTAACAGTTGTTCATGAACAACTAACAGTTGTTCGTGAATATTCGGAAAATTATACTGAAGCAACTAGTCATACGAAGCATCGTATGCTTGGTTTGGACATTGATTATCATTACATATGAACTGAGTTTAAATTTAGCACAAATCGATCGAGGGGTTCAAAGTTTATGAATATCTTTTATTAACGTCAATGAACAACTAACAGTTGTCAATGAACAACTAACAGTTGTTCATTGACGTTAGATATTGGACCTCGAAAATTCTGCAGGTATTCTCTTATAGCTCTAATAATGATACACGAGGATTCCTTTCACGTATACGAAAAGCAATAATGTTGAACATCAAAAATATACTAACTTTCTTACGGATATATCTGTATACGGAGAATAATAGTGGATTGAATGTAGATCCGTAATAGAAATCTGAGATAACAATGGCAATGGCATGATTAATTAATTCGATCCACTTTGAAATAGAGATTGGTTTGGATATAGCCAGGCAACTATTATTCGGAGACTATATTGAAGCAACTAGTTATACGATGCATTTGGAGTGCAATGGCTGTACTGGATGTGTAGCAAATAGGTATGATAATTTTCAGTAACAAAATTAAAGGTGATATGCCAAAATTGTACGTATTTATGTTACTACAGCAATTCCAAATTTATATCAATATGTCGTATGTTCATTAAGATGGGCGACTGTTATATTTGGTCTCAACATTTGCATGTGCTTCGAATTAAAAAAATTCGTTTAATTTCTAAGTCAAATTTTAATCCCCTAGTCAGTCTATAATAGTCCATTCGTAGACCAAACCTGAGCCAAATATCTTGGAAAATGTGAAAGTAAGAGCGTGATAAGTGATTTAAAAAAAATTAAAATTGTTATGATTTTGGAACCACTCAACGGACTCGTGCCAAATTCGAACTTAGCCTTTGTCTACCCACACTATATATGTGTGTCAAATTCCAGAGTGATATCTTGAAAACTGCGTCCGCTACCGTGGTAACGAGAATCCGAACATACGCACACGTACAAATAATTTTTCTCGACGTTTTAGAGCATTTTGAGTATCCTGAGATGAAAATGTGCAAAAATTTTTTTTTTACGAAATCAAAGCTTGCTTTACGGGAAACAAAAGAGTTACGTGTCAAAAAAAATTAGTTGGTTGCCTTTCATGACATTTAAATATAAAAATTCAAATTTTTTATTAACAAAATATATTCCGTGTCAATTGCATATTAGTATTGGATTCAATCGTATTTGAATTTTAGTTACCATTTATACGCTTTATTTCACATTTTTCTATGACAATACTTTCCATTTTTTTTATTAGTCACATTATAGTTAGTGAATTATTTCAGTTGACTTTTAGCGATTTCATATAACAGCCGCTTATGGATCTCTTGTTTAGTATACAAGTCTGATCATATATGGAAAAATTGGATTAGTCGTAGTAACTAAAAAGAAAAAGTTGACCCAACTAACTGGCCTAGTGCAGCTCTCACATCTGGATTATGTGAACTACTTTGAGTACGTTTTTTGCCCTAACAAATGTAGTTAGTTAGAGTACTAATGAAATTCTTCGTCCATCCTGAATACTACTTTACTAGTTAAATCAACTTACTTCATATTTGTATTGTATAATTATACAATCTAAATAGTTAGACTAACCAACTGATACTATTTTTAAAGTTGAACTAACTAACTTATACAATCTTAATAGGTAGATTAACTAGCTGATACTACTTTAGTAGTCTGACTGACTAATTAAGTTTGATGTGTTTCACTCACGTCATCTAATGTCCGTTACATTTGAGGCAAACTCTCCTGAGTTGCACTATGACAAGTCGTAACGGGAGTCTCAACCTCGGGTCAAGGCGTTCGCCCTTTAGTCTGGGGTCTGACACGTTGCCATGCACTACCGTAGATAGGATACGTTGGCAGGGTACTGAAGACTCAGCGACAGTGACTTCTAGTCAGTAATGAAGTTTTGATCAGTTTATACTCACTATGTTTCATTTATTCTTTATTGCTTGATGAAGATTATACAATTGTTACAGACTTTTGAAGACTTACCCTCGTAGGGCTGGTGCACAGAGCAGGAATGGGCATTCAATCAATTAAAATGTATTTAAAGTATTTTTTTGTAGGTGCGCGTAGTATGTCTTTCGTTGAAAAGTTTAGTCATTTTTTAATTTGGGAGATTATGTAAGACGTAACATTTATGCTCACCAACCGGTTATGGCAAGAAATTCAGGCACAACTAATAAATATATAGGTAAACCAAATTAAGTCGTTTTTTCGTGTAAAAATGTAGAAGTCGGTCACACTGAGGTGCATTACCCGCGCAAAAATGGAAGTATGAAAAAGTATTTCCGAAATATTAAAAGTGTCTTGAATTGACCTCCGTCAAGTCAGCAGAGAAAAGTCTCCAAAATGGATTCACGATATATCAAAATTAAGTGCTCATTAGGTGCTAATTATGTGCCAAAATGATAATTTTTGCGCTCTTTTAATTTTTTCAAAAATCGAACTCGAAAATTCCTCTGCTAGCTTGACGTCAAGCTAGCAGAACTCGGTTAGGTTTTCAAAGTCGACCTGTTTCGTTATCTAAGAATTAAGTGCTTTTTATGTGCTTTCGAACCATATATTATACAACCCCAAATTATGAGCGCAAATATTTTTTTTTTTTTTTTTTAGTTTTTTCAAATTCTATTACCAGAAAAAAAACCCCAAAATGGATTCACGATAAATTAAAATTAAGTGCTCATTAAGTGCTAATTGCTTGCCAATTTTATAATTCTTGTGCTCTTTTAATTTTTCCGAAAATCGAATTCGAAGATTCCTCTGCTAGCTTGACATCAAGCTAGCAGAACTCCTTTAGGTTTACAAAATCGACCTGTTTCGTTACCCAGGAATTAAGTGCTTTTTATATGCTTTCAAACCATATATTATTTAACCTCAAATTGTGAGCGGAAATATATATATATATACATTTTTTCTTTTTTTTCAAACTCTATTACCGGAAAAAAAGCCCCAAAATGGATTCACGATGAACTAAAATTTAGTGCTCATTAAGTGCTAATTGCTTGCCAAATTTATAATTCTCGTGCTATTTTACTTTTTTCAATAATCGAATTGAAAAATTCCTCTCCTAGCTTGACGTCAAATTTACGTCAAAGCGTAATGATGGGATTAGATGGGAATTAAGTGCTTTTTATGTGCTCTCCGAATATCTAAGAAAAAATCGCCTACATCAAGTATTTTTCGAAATACCACCCCTAACAAATTCAAGACACCCTGAAAAATCAACGTGGTCTATTTTTTCGATATCATAGAATTAAGATACACAGGAATTATGTGCTTTTTATGTGCTCTCCGAATATAAAAAAAATCCCCCACATCGAGTATTTTTCGAAATACCACCCCCTAACAAACTCAAGACAATCTGAAAAACCAAATTGGTCTATTTTTTCGATCCTCTCTTAAAAAAGAGATGGCACATCGAAAGTCGAAATACTGAAGCCACCTTTCACGTCTTCCGATTGGTCAGTGATGGCTGATCGGAGCGAACTTCAGTCTGTCAATCGTACGGGCAGGTCACAATTAAAAGGCTATAATAGTACCTTACGATACTAGTATCATAGAATTAAAATACATAAAAATTATGTTCTTTTTATGTGCTCTCCGAATATCCAATGACAAAATCCCCTACATCAAGTATTTTTCGAAATACCACCCCGAACAAACTCGAGACACCCTGAAAATCCAACTTAGTCTATTTTTCGATATCATAGAATTAAAATATAAAGGAATTATGTGGTCTTTATGTGCTAATCTCATCCAAAATTGAATTTTCTTTTTTTTGGAAAATCGATTTCAAAAATGCTCTGCTAGCTTTATATAAAGCTAGCAGAGCACTAAACTATATTTATATCAAACCGTAAAGAAATTACATGGGAATTATGTGCTCTTTATGTGCTCTCCGAATCTTCAGGAAAAAATCCCCTACATCAAGTATTTTTTTAAATACTTGATATGTGTGCGTGCGTGCGTGCGTGCGTGCGTGCGTGCGTGCGTGCGTGCGTGCGTGCGTGCGTGCGTGCGTGCGTGCGTGCGTGCGTGCGTGCGTGCGCCTCTATGAGGAAGCCAAAATTGATTAACATACTTCCTCATAGAGGTAGCTTTGTAAAAAGCGAAAAATAATGAGGAAGCAATGTGCATGGTTCTACTTTGCATCCTTTTTTTTACCTAAAAATACAGTTTTTCTAGACAAGGCTGATGTTTCCGATTACAAGGATGGAGCACTTAAATTGCGCAATGGCTATCCAGAAAGCACATAAATCATGCTATCTATCTGCATAAGGCCAAAGTGATATCTTTTTATTTCAAGTTTTTTAAATTTTTGTTGTAAATATAGTGTTTTTGAAGGAAAGGGGCTGGAGCACTTAAATTGTGCATTACATATTTAGAAAGCACATACATCATACTGTAGATTCGTATAAGGCCTAAGTTGTCCTATTTGCGATTACATGGGTGGTGCACTTAAATCGGGCAATGCGTTACTTCAAACGTCCTTAAGGAGGTTCATTACAAAAATCAAATCCAAGATAAAAATGTAAAAAAAATCGTATAACAGCTGTAATGATAACGGACACGTACGCAAAATTTTTAAGGGATTCACCGTGCAGTTTCCGAGATATTAAATAACAAAGTTGCGACTATTTACATGTAAAGAAAAGAAAAGTGAGTCGAATATTGAACTTTTTACGTCTTTGCAAGAGCTAAATTCAGGATAGAATAATCAAAAAAATATGCAGACGTCCGGAAGAGTATTCTGAATAGGGCACGAGCTTGAAATTTGAAGGTCACCACGAAATTGACAGAGAAATCGTTAATTTTTTGCCTCTATGCTTAACGCGGCTCGCATAGTATCTCGCTCACACGGCGTCAGCCCCTTACCGCGCAGCACAACAGTGCCTATCCCCACCCTGCCGCCATCACCGAACCTCCTTAATCGAACGAATTTTCTGTGCAAGGCTAAAGCAATATTTTGATTCTTTGACAGTTTTTTAAATCTGTTAATTTTATTTTCCCTCTATATAAAAGCAGTTTTGTTTTCATAACAACATTTTTTAGAAATGTTTAAGTTAGAAACTTCGTGAAAAGTGGCTTAGGTATAATGTCTCTTCCCCTACTGATTCATCTGGCGTTTCATTGAGTTGAGGGGATTAATAACGAAGGCAGAAGAAACATTTATTAGAAAAGCAATTTTATTTTTAATATAATCAATGTCATGAGTAATGAAGATCTCAAAACGCTTGTACAACAAAAGTAGAGTATGTCTTACACGTGTGTACATTCGAATGTGGCAGCTCAAGTAGTTCTCCTAATATCGGCATTTGAGAGAACCAATTCACCTAACAGCTATGAAAATTGTATTTTGCTGCAATTGTAAAAAAAAAATGCTCTGAGTAGAAGATTGTGCATTACAGTGTCTTCCGCAGAAAATATACTTTTTTTAGTACATTTCTTTTTACGTGGTAATGTTTTTTATAAACTTTCTTTTAACTTTGATACTTAATTTAGTTGAGCGGTGCAAACTGAACTATAACAACGAACCCAAAATAGAAAACATGCTTGGACCAATGAACTAGACTACAAAAATAAGAGCTCACTCATGGAAATGATTAAGTGTTTGTGCCTGCCCTAGTTTTTTAAAAATTAAGGTAAGAGATTTCATGTTCAATTACAGGATAATTTTCAGCATTGTTAGCTGTAGCTTTCTATGACAATCATGAAGCAGTGTAGACCCAAAATACATATTTGAAGCTATCGATTACAAGGTATGGAATTTGGGAAAAATATTTCTCGACAGGCTCATTCAATGCAATAATATCTTCTGGACATTATAAATAACATATTAATGTAAATATATTTTTCATCTTTAGCATTTGAACCTCTTGTGTTTGTAGTTATATATTTATAAATAGTAAATAACGAAGATGAGTATGCTCTTTGGTATTTTTATTTCGCATATAGGACTAGCTGTGACGAAACCTTAAATTTTCCAGATCTTTTTTTCAATTTCCCATCATATTGCGACCAATTGCCGTTACGGTAGGCAAACGCCGTGTAATGGCCGATTGATGTAATCGCTTCAGTATTACGCATTCTGCGATTCAATGGGGGAGCTGCAAAATGCACGACTCCCCTGAGATCAAACTCTTCTTCCATCATGGTGAGCTTCAGTTTTTTGGGAATACTGTCTAATTTTATAGCGTCAGTATCTCCGGTGGCCATAATTTCGAGCAACACGAAGTTTCCTATAACAGAAATATTACGATTAAAGATAGGTTCATCACACTTACGATGATGTGCTACTGCTCGGCCGAGAGCAAAAACTGTAAAGCGTTGTTCTTGGTCACAATTGATGTTTCAGGCAAAAGACGAGAAGTGCTGATTGTGTCTTGGAAGTCTGCAGTCAGTACATCTCGACTTTTATTCGAAAAATCAACCGTGGCGAAGAATAACAATTTGGGAAGATTCAGCTATCTCACTCGCACTTATGGTGATCTGAGAGAGACAGACGACATGTAGCACATCACCTTAAAGGCTATTAAACAAATTAGTTGCATAAAAACTATGTTTAGACTAACCCGTCAATTTCAATTCGGTAGTTACAGTTCCGGTGCATCCCTTCGAAGAATACATTCGATGCGGCTGAACCCTGATCTCGTCACTAATTTTTACATTGTATTCTTCCGACGCAAGAGATTCAAGGCTGACACCAAGGAGTGGGAACTTTCTCGTAGACGGTGCACACATACCGTTACACACGGATTCTTCATCGAAGCATAAACTGGTTTTTAACAGTTTCCTCGCCATTGCTGCTACTGTTGTTTCACACTTGACGAGAAAACAGTTCAGCTCCGGAAACCCTTCTTTTTCAAAATGTTCAATAAGGATCTTAGCTCGTGCCCGGTATGTTGCCTGAGTAATGGGCTTTACGCGAATACTATCGATTAATTGGTAAAATCGATTTGTTTCGATATTTTGCCGGATCACATTTTGTAAGAAGTCTTCAGAATCGAAGGCGACTATCAACATCAGTTGCAGTATACTGTCAAATGAACACGTGCGTGCAAGGTCGATTCACATTTCTCCAACGTGAATCGGCTTAAGCTTAACTTCAGCTCCACTCTTCAATATCGGCACAGCAGAAAGAGCTTCTGAAAACAAAACCTCATTCGCAGGATAAGTCTTCTGCAGGTAGTGTCCACGAAAGTGTTTTTTCTGGTGATCAGCCACTTGATTGCGCCAATTTTCACTGGCATGCGATTCTATCAAATGTGCTGCGTTTGGCTTCGCGGCACACGAGGCACAAACGCGTTTCTGACCAAAGCCTTCCTCACTGTGGCTCGCAGGTTCAGAGCAGGGATCGAAGGCGTGAACAGCTCGGCTACAAATCTGTAGGAGAATAGAAATAGCTGAAACAGAACGCGCTGAATATATTTTGTTAATAACATTACACGAATAATCATTACCATACAGATATGTGCTCCACCTGGCATATGACCGTTTTTGCATGCCGGGCAATTAATGTCCTCTGGTTCCACGACTCCAGAATTCGATAATACCGAACAACTTCGCAATACTTGATTTGCAACCGATTCCTTATCGTTATTAGAACATTCGATTTCCTCGAGACTGATTTGGGAATTGTCATTATCAACCACAGGTGGATCGTTTGCGTCAACAAAACTTTCTTCATCAACAGAATTTTTCTGTGATGTAAGTCCGGTATTGATAATTTTCGACGTGCCATCTAAATAACCTTTATACTTTCGCACGAAAACGTCGGCCCTCAGCGGAGGATTCATATCCTTGAGCATAAGATTTTTGATTATGCGAAACTCTGCCTCGACGTGAGCACTGGATGCTGGGCACCTTCCATACCCGTACTTGTATCCCGGAAAATGCAGCTCCATAACGGCAACCACTTGAGTTCGGTGATAAGGCGATCTGCGAAAGCTGGTAACCAATGGGGATTGATATCAACTCCTGGGGCGTTTTCAATATCTCTTTCAGCCGATTCGTCGATTCGCTTGCCCCAATTTTGCCACTGGCTTGGTTCTGCCTTGCCCGTCTGCCGTGACTCCAATTCTTGGTCGTCATTCATCGCTTCTTGATCATCGAGATCGAGATCATTTAACTCATCGGTCGTTAGTATTTTATTCATTTACTCTTTGGCAATATCACAGGCCGATAAGTCTCTACCTATCGTTTTACCGCAGGTCTCACTGCGTGAAATTACTAATAATGCCCTTATTATTTTTTCAGCTTCATCCATTTCACGGCACAAAATAAGTTTCCCGATACATGTTTTGTAAAAAAAGCAACCTCGCGTCGCGAGCTTTTTAAGGGAATTACCCACAGCTTAATATAATGAGCTACGTCGATTCTTATATAACACGTTGGCAAACTGTCCTTAAGAAATTCATCGGCATACTCATTTATTGTTTTGTTCTTCATATATGCACGGATGGCCGCCGACAAAAGAGCCCTCGATGCATCACAAACAATCTCTTTAGGTGGACTTAAACCCCATTGTTCTACCCACTGGGCCAGCCAAAAATGTATTGCCCCGGTAGTTTGACGTTCGCTCAGCATTTGGGCGACAGACGTTTGGCCCTAACTCGTTGCTATGACGCGCGATATAAAAAAAGATTGGTCCAGATTTCGGCTTGCCGACGCGGATAATTGACTGCATTATAGATCCTGTAGCATCAATCATGAGCCATAGGTGTTCCTTCTCGTTTGTTATGGCATACAACGACCGTTGTAGTTTTGTTGAGTAATTGATGAAAAACGGTTTGTGCCCTATCCATGGAATTTCTCCTTCCATCTCGTACAAACTCAATATCTGCAGAGCTTTAATTACCTCAGGATCGAGGTACTTCGAGGCAGCAACTTCGTGCTTTATTTGTTTGAGGACATTGGGGAGATGCCCTGGTTTCTGGTCGTCGTCGTTCATCAGTTCATTTGCCAATTCAGCGCGGAATACATGAGCCGATTTTGTTTGCAATTTTTTACCGATGGCTTCGCGAGCTTGCCCTCGAACGTAACGTTTGCCACATTCGCTGATACCTTTCGTCGTGATACACGTTATGGAGATAATACTTTCGTTACGTTCGATGTTGCATTCCAGTTCAGATCCACATTTGCATTTTCCGACGAAGTGGCCATAGACACCTCCTTGTCGAGGTAGTGGTATTTGAAATTGAAGCCACATGTTAAACGGGTATTTTTCCATTTTTTCTGCGTGATGAAGTCCTGCCATACATCTGTAAAGCGGTTAATTGAAATTATATTAGAAAATCTAGACGATTTATAAGCAGTTATCGTCAGAGAAATACTGCATTTAATATATCTTATAACTACAGATGTGGGTATCCTCAGAAGAAAAATCCATATTATTATTAAAAATTATGTTATTGTGATGACTATTTTCAGGTTCATGAACAGTTCTTTAGCAGAATTATATAAAAAAGAATTTTAAATCCATCTTCAAAAAAAAAAAAAAAAAAACAAATTAATAAATCAATTTATCCTTAAGGGGGATGATTCAGTCAAACAAGTGTTTTTTTTATTATAACTCCAAAGTTCCACAGTTCCAGACAACAGTTCTCGAAGGATTGGCTAGGTCCCATTCTCTTTGCAGTTACACTGCACACCATTCAGTGGAGTAATTTTTTGAAAGGTCTTTGAACCAGAGTTATAGACAAACGTATAAAATGTCATAATAATCCTGTCATCTGAGACATGGATCTTTGAAAGTATGGCATTTAAAAAAATTGCTCCCCTAAAATGTTTCGCAGTGTAACTGCGAAGAGAATCAGATCTAGCGAAGGCCAAACCTCCGAGCACTGTTTGTTTAATCATGCAGAGAATGGAATACTCATGAATCTAGTTTTGAAGCAACTGGTTGACCCAATTGGTTGGTACATTCATAAAAAAATCCTTCAGAGTCATTGTGAAGAGACAGAATCATTTTTTATTTTTTGTTCGCTAAAAGTGAGAGGTGTCGTTATAATAAAAAGATTTTTTTGACTGACTCGTCCTCTTAAAATGGTCAAGTTCACAAAATAAAACCATGAAAATTTAACTGCCATGTAATTGGAAGTGACATTTTTTAACTTAACAAGAAAAATAACAAATCGATTTAGTGTAAAAAAAATAGTTTAATATTAAAAAAAATTGAGTTATTGAAATAATTTATAACAAGTTTTAGTTCGATATAGGTTCAGGATTTTCCATTCGAACCTTATCCTAAGATGTTATACCGAAAATTCGGTGAAATATTACAAAGACTAGCATGTTTTCTGCATATGGATTTTTTTTTGGAAAATCTTGTGCTTAGATCAATAACAATATTTTTGCAATCAGGATGAGATCTTGCAAAACTTATTTGGTTGATCGGTGTAACCTCAACCTTACAAGCTGAGAATGTACCACTGACATCACTGAAAAAAATATTACTAAAAAATCAGCATCCTATCTTGATGATAAATAAAAAAAATTGGCTATACAATACCATGCATCTAGATCAAGTCGAGACTGTATTTGACAAGAATATTTCGTTTTCAATACCGATATAGAAAATCTTTTATTGTTGTATTTTGCCAGAGACACCCTTTTTTTAGCAACTTCTTAAATATGATTCTTTACATAAAACAAATAATTATCTTTTTGAAAAACTGCACTTTAAAATTAAAGTATTCTTATGTTGATTGAAACGAAATGTGTCATTGTATGGTACATATAAAGCCACAAAAATAAAATAAAGTTAAACGTAAGTAGTTCTTCGGAAAAGATTAACCAACAATAACAATTCACAATTGATGTTTCAGGCAAAAGACGAGAAGTACTGATTGCGTCTTGGTACTCTGCAGTCAGTACTTCGCGACTTTTATTCGAAAAATCAGCCGTGGCGAAGAATAACACTTCGGGAAGATTCAGCTATTTTACTCGCACTTATAGCGATCTGAGAGAGACAGACGATATGTAACACATCACCTTAATACTTCATTATTAAATACTGTTTTAATGCTTCAAAATATTAATTCAATACTTCGAAATACTATTTTAATACCACGATCCTAGCAAGAGCAAATCTTCTTTCATTCTGTGTTGAAGCATTCAAGTTTAGATTTTAAACGACATTCCTTATTCCTCATTCCAATCGTTCCACATTTCTTAGGGTCCCTGCACACGCAACGTGGCCCGCGACTCTCTGCTAGCTTGACAACAAGATAGCAGAACATCGTCTAAGTTTACAAAATCGACCTGTTTCGTTACCTAGGACTCAAGTGCTTTTTATTTGATTTCGAACCATATATGATTCAACCTCAAATTGTGAGCGGAAATATATATATATATATATATATATTTTTTTTTTCTTTTTTTTAAAACTCTATTACAAGAAAAAAAGCCCCAAAATGGATTCACGATGAACTAAAATTTAGTGCTCATTAAGTGCTAATTGCTTGCCAAATTTATAATTCTCGTGCTATTTTACTTTTTTCAATAATCGAATTTAAAAATTCCTCTCCTAGCTTGACGTCAAATTATTTACGTCAAATCTACGTCAAACCGTAATGATGGAAATTAAGTGCTTTTTATGTGCTCTCCGAATATCCAAAAAAAAAATCCCCCACATCAAGTATTTTTCGAAATACCACCCCTAACAAACTCAAGACACCCTGAAAAACCAACGGGGTCTATTTTTTCGATATCGTAGAATTAAAATAGAAAAAAAATGCTCTGCTGGCTTTATAAAAAGCTAGCAGAGCATTTTTTAAATCGATTTTCCAACAAAAAAAAATAGCACAACATGTTTTAATTTTGGATGAAATTAGCACATAAAGAGCACATAATTCCTGTATATTTTAATTCTATAATATCGAAAAAATAGACCACCTTGGGTTTTCAGGGTGTCTCGAGTTTGTTAGGGGTGGTATTTCGAAAAATACTCGATGTGGGGAATTTTTTTTTAAATATTCAGAGAGCACATAAAAAGCACATAATTCCTGTGTATTTTAATTCTATGATATCGAAAAAATAGACCACGTTGGTTTTTCAGGGTGTTTCAAGTTTGTTAGGGGTGGTATTTCGAAAAATACTCGATGTGTGGGATTTTTTTTGGATATTCGAAGAGCACATAAAAAGCACATAATTCCTGCGTATTTTAATTCTATGATATCGAAAAAATAGACCAAGTTGGTTTTTCAGGGTATTTTGATTTTGTTAGGGGTGGTATTTCGAAAAATACTCGATGTGGGGGATTTTTTTGGATCTTCGGAGAGCACATAAAAAGCACATAATTCTTGTGTATTTTAATTCTATGATATCGAAAAAATAGACCACGTTGGTTTTTCAGGGTGTTTCGAGTTTGTTAGGGGTGGTATTTCGAAAAATACTCGATGTGGCGGATTATTTTCGATATTCGAAGAGCACATAAAAAGTACATAATTCCTGCGTATTTTAATTCTATGATATCGAAAAAATAAACCAAGTTGGTTTTTCAAGGTGTCTCGAGTTTGTTCGGGGTGGTATTTCGAAAAATACTTGATGTAGGGGATTTTGTCATTGGAAATTCAGAGAGCACATGAAAAGGACATAATTCCTATGTATTTTAATTCTATGATACTAGTATCGTAAGGTACTATTATAGCCTTTTAATTTTATTCATAATTCACTATACGAACTGCGATTTAATATTGCCGCCTGAAGTTCGCTCCGCTTAATATTGACAGACTGAAGTTCGCTCCGATCAGCCATCACTGACCAAGTGAATGGTGGCGTCAGTATTTCGACTTTCGATGTGCCATCTCTTTTTTAAGAGAGGATCGAAAAAATAGACCAATTTGGTTTTTCAGATTGTCTTGAGTTTGTTAGGGGGTGGTATTTCGAAAAATACTCGATGTGGGAGATTTTTTTTATATTCGGAGAGCACATGAAAAGCACATAATTCCTGTGTATTTTAATTCTATGATATCGAAAAAATAGACCCCGTTGGTTTTTCAGGCTGTATAATATATGGTTCGAAAGCACATAAAAAGCACTTAATTTTTAGATAACGAAACAGATCGATTATGTAAACCTAAACGAGTTCTGCTAGCTTGACGTCAAGCTAGCAGAGGAATTTTCGAATTCGATTTTTGAAAAAATTAAATAGCACAAAAATTATCATTTTGGCACATAATTAGCACCTAATGAGCACTTAATTTTGATATATCGTGAATCCATTTTAGAGACTTTTCTCTGCTGACTTGACGGAGGTCTTGAATTGTCGTATGCCAAGGCTGGCGTAGTGGAATCAGACATACCGAATATTATTTCGCTCAGGTAATGAAAGTATTAAAACAGTATTGAACATCTTTCCAAAAGTAAAGAGTCTTAAGTGTGATCTATTCGGCTGAGTAGTAGTAAAGAGTATTGCACCGTTTTATTAGTTTTTATGGTCCAGGTCGATAACCACATGACTATCGATGTCCAGGTCGATATCTCCATGGCTTTCGATGTCCAGGTCGATATCTCCATGGCTTTCGGGGTCCAGGTCGATATCTCCATGGCTTTCGGTGTCCAGGACGATATCTCCATGGCGTTCGGTGTCCAGATTGATATCTCCATGGTTTCTTGTATCCAGGTCGATATCTCCACGGATTCCATTGATCAGTTCGATATCTCCATAGTTTTCGATGTCTGGATATATTTTTCAACAGTTTTGTCAGCTGGACACAGAAAGCTATGGAGATATCGAACTGGGCACTTAAAGCCATGGGGAAATTAACATGGACCGTGCAAGCCATGGTGATATCGACCTGGACACCGAAAGCTATGGAGATATCTACCTGGACAACGAAAGCCATGGAGATATCAACCTGGACACCGAAAGCCATGGAAATACCTACCTGGACACCGAAAGCCATGGAGATATCGACCTGGACACCGAAAGCCATGGAAATATCGATCTGGACACCGGAAGCCATGTAGATATTGACTTGGACCATAAAAAGTAATAAAACGGTGCAATACTCTTTACTATTATTCAGACCAATAGATCACATTTAAGACTTTTTACTTTTCGAAAGATTTTCAATACTGTTTTAATACCTTCTTTATTTGGGCGAAATATTATTCCGTATGTCTTATTCCACTACGCCAGCCTTGGCATACTATTATTCAAGACACTTTTAATATTTGGGAAATACTGTTTTCATACTTCCATTTTTGCTCGGGTAGAGATTCTTCAATAGCGTTTAGAATTAAGAAAAGAGTTAGAGGAATCACGAAGGATATCTCTTTCCGGCGAATCATTACCTTTTTAACACAAGTTACGAGGACATTACCGTAATGTTACTATTTCTTACTCAGCAATGTAACTGTTATCTAACAGCTGAGTAAGAAATTGTAATAAAACAGCAAAGAAACTGTTACGTGGTGTTTACTTGGTAAATATTACATACAAAGGTCATGTAATTGTGATAGCTTTGAAAATTAAATGTACCTGTGGCCCAATTTTATAATCGCAGCCAAGTTTTATTTGCATAATTCTACCTCTTTTTTTGGGAATCCTCTTTTTATGATGCCAAGCAATCCGCTCAGTTTTATTTTCGTTTCAACCGAGGTTATTCTGCTGCACCTTTTTGTCACTTTGAGAATTTGATATTGTGCTTGTTTTTGCTATAATATTATGTCGTTGTAGCGTTTTTTTCATGTGTTATTTTGATAAATTCTAACGTACAACCGCAGTTAAATAGAATTCAAATTATTTCCGAAAACTTTTGGCAAAATCGTTATGATATCGTATGGCGATAAACCTGCTGGTGACAAAAAGCTTTACCCGGCTCGGAGGAGAAGATTAAGTGTAGCAAGAAAGTTCTCGTAATATAATTATTCTTCTTATATATTTCCCGTCCATTTCCTTCGGGGTAACGCGCAGAAATTGCAGACGCAAATAGTAGTTTAACATTAGATCTGTGATAATAGCAATGGTCCAATTAATTAATTGGATCTATTCCGTAATTTGGTTCTACAACCGATGTTGTTGGATTATTACATTGAAGCAACTAGTTAAGTGAATTATTGCAAATACAATCGGAGTGCAATTACTACTAGATGAGTCACAGACGGGCATACTAATTTCGATGAACTCAATTAAATGAGAATCGAATAAATTACTAATTGCAACAGTACGGTCGTGATTTGTAAATCTAGGAAATTTTCAGTTGCGTGAAGGCTCATATTAATTGATATTTACACGTATTCCAGCTCTGAAGAATACATTAAATTTGCCATAAACTTTCTCGTAAACTCTTCATTAAAAAAGATGTACATGTTTCTTTTTTCTTTTTCGGAGTAACGCGCCGAAAACTGTGGACACAAATAGCAGTTTGACTTAAGATCTTTAACAAACATCTCTGACGATAAGAGCAATTAATTCATTAATTTAGATCCATTTAATAATTAATATTACGTTTTATATTCGGGTCATTATTGACCCTACCGTTGATTGAAGCTATTCTCATATGAAGCATTGCAACTAAAATTATAGTGCAATGACTACTGAATGTAACACTGATACGTTTTGCGTATCAACGCGTTTCAATAAAGGTCTGTTGCTTTGCCAAAGTAATAGTGATTTTTAAACGCACGTAATTTTCAAGCTAAATCAAGGTTCATATTAATTGGTAATTAGAATATTCCCGCCTCTGTCAAATTAACTTTATCGTAAATTATTATTCGTAAATTAAGTTAAACATTAAGAGCTGTGAAGAATTAAGGGGAGGGAGTCAGGTCAAAATAAATAAATTTGTAAATTCAATATCATCCAAATTCTCTTGCATATAAAAATGACCAATGAACTATATTCTTGGTACTCGATGAAAGGATTTTTTACTGCCATCTGACTTGCGTATGCCTTTTAATATTATCTTAAGCAAAGTTCTTAGGTTTTCCACTCTGCGCGTGATTCAAACCAAATTGCTAGGCAGGTTGGGCTAGTTGATATCTCATTTTCTTTTTCATAAAAAGATACACCGGCTAAATGGAGCAAACTATTTTTGTTTCATTTTGAAAGCAAAGTTAATAACTGATTTAGAAAAAAGCATACAATTTTTTTAGTAATAATTATGTCACTCGAAAAATATTACCTTTTATTAACTTTTTCTCGATTTAGCCGTTGTATCTTTTCATGAAGAAGAAAATGAGACGTCAACCAGCCCAATCTGCCTAGCAGTTTGGTCTGAATCACGCGCAGAATAGGTTTAAAACCAAGTATCGGCAAATGGCATCTAAAGCTTACCACTCAAATAAAAATGTTTACGATATTTTCACCTTTGGGGCATCTTAGTACCTTTAATGAACAAAATAAAAATATTATTTGTAAGTCAGATTACAGAATATTATTAATAAGGTTATTAATAAATGTTTTTTTACCAATATATAAGTAAATGAATGCATAATTTGAAAAAAAAAACCTTTAAATAATATCGGGATGATCACTTTTATGGACAACATCACTGAAAATTTATCTGGTGTTGACACATTCACAAATGTACTGCACAAACATTAAATCATCACTTCATAACAAATGATACATATCTGATCACTTCTGATGATTGTTGATTCTGTTTTAAACACTATTGATTGAAAAAAAAACCGTAAATGGCCAACGGAACTAAACTAATAGCATAATATGAACGAAAAATAAAAACATCAATTCGAGGTTATGCGTCTCGAGTGTAGCAGAAGTAACTTTTCGCGGCAGTAACACGCTGCGCATGCGATACGCGCTAAGATATCACAGCGCATGTCCTATTATTCGCGCAAATTCGAATATAATGTAAGTGTTACGTGTTGCGTTGGAGACATCACACTGTCATCGCGTCATTTATATCGCGTTTCACTAACGGCACTGAGAGAAAACTTGAAATCCTGACAACCTCGCGCGGTGGTTGACAAATATTACGTTGGCTCAATGGAATAGAGGTTGACACAAACACCCATTCGTCGAGGCAATACAATGCATTTCTTTGAGACAACTACTTCATGTAATTGAGCGTCAACATAACAATGTTGACACTGAACATTGATGCTGTTGATCGAATGGCAGTGCAGTTGACTTAACCCCGTGAGGGGTTAAGGCAACAATTTTTCGGTACTTAAAACGCGCGTAACGAGTGGTTGAGCCAACCACGCGTGTCATTCCAATCAGAAAAATGATTTCTATGAAGCAACTGCATCAGAATGGTTACGAGAACTGTTTTATGCTTTTGAAAGAACCTCGGTGCAACTGATTTCTAAGAAATATAAGGTTAACTCTTGAAGATACGAGTATTGACTTTAGAGTCATCCCGAAGGTCACCTATCCAACTACTGACCGCCAGAGACAGCCAGGTGGTCACCCATCCTAGAACTGACCCGCAGGTCAGTGAGACGGTCGTTCACCCAAATATTAACAAACTAGTTCGGGCTAACAATGAAACAAGCAACTTCGTCGAATATGTTTATAAATCGCAACAACGATACAATGTACTCTTTTCGATATAACCGAGTGCCGTGAAAAATAACAAAAAGTGCTCTTATTTTCACTACAACAAACGCAATCATATAAATCTATAAAGTTCTGACTGTATTATACTAATTCCATTTTATATTTCATGTTACCGATATTCAAATCAGACAGACAAATCGTAGTGTGAAGACAACATTAATTTCTTTTTTAACTTGGCGTCGAGTCGCTACCGCGACTCTTAATAGACAAAAAAATATTAGAATCATATGATCCGAATGGCCGTGTGAGCTAAAGCGCAGCGCAACAACATTATTCGGAGGGTCGCAAGTTCAATTCTCTTCAATGTAATAAAAAATTCAATATGTTTTTTCAGCGATTAATATGTACCATCCTGAAGAGAAGGACGTAATACCAAATTAATATGCAGGATTACTCTATTGAATAAGCACGATTAATAATTTTCAGTTAATTTTCCTTACTATTTTAGACTCACTCAAACACATAATGAATTTGATTGAAATATGAGTGTAGTTGAACCAACTGCATCAATACTTCTAATTAATCGATTAGAGATTGATGCAAGAGTGCGTATGGTCTGAGAGAAAGCAATGTTAGAGTTTCAATAAATGCACTGTGGTTGTCTCAACCACATGAAACATTTGAATCGAAGAAAGTCCGACAACCATTTGGTGAGTTTGACCCAACTTCCTCGTTCCATTCGCCGTATATAACCTCTCGGAGAGGTTGAGTCAACCTCTATTTCGTTGTGCCCAACAATTTTTTCTCAGTGTGGTTTAAAAAATGGTAAACAAATAAAAATGTATTTACAAATACGTCATAAACTTTTTATTATATAGAAAAAAATCATTTAAAAAACAGGTATATTGCAAAAATCGGCCATTTTTTCAGCATCATATCTAATATTTTGAAGGTTCAGAGGTTATACTTAACTAAACGAAACTGCCGAAAAGAAAAAAAAAATGTTGTCTGCATATAACAACAATAAATAAATAAAATAATTGAAAATTCAAATATAATATTCTGGTAATTTTTTACGACTTTTGAGAAAATTAAATATGAATGGTACCGTAGAAACTTGGCCATTTTTGCGAATGCCGGCTTATAACTTTACTAATACATAGATTACATAGAAATAAATGTTTTCACCGAAAAAAAATCGATTTTTTTTACCTGATCCCCCCCCCCCCCCCCTAATCAACTAGAAATTTAAAGTTCACAAATGTGTCGAAAAGAACGCTATGTACTGTCACGAAAAGATCGAGTATTAAATGCCAACCTAGGTCAACTTCTTATCCTTTACGAATACGTAAACGAATGCGTCAAGTCTACAAGTGAAAGGCATCTAAATACTGAGAAAATTCTGATATAATAATACTAGTTATGCGAGCGAAAAAGTGCGTAAACTTTAGGCATCCAAGAGAGACAGGTAGCAAGCCCGAATCGGACCACGTGGGCCTCGCGATGCCCTACACCTATACGCATACTTCTAAGTGGGCATTGTCTATATTTCGTTATCGAAACCTATAGAAAAGAAATCCTCGCGAAACGGCCTCTTCTAAAAAGTTAATGAATAACGGAACACATTGTCATCATTTTATTCATCCTGTGATGGATTGCTAGGAAAGTCCGTGGTAAACAAGTTCAGTTCGTGTCAAATTTGACATAAGAGGGTGGACGCTGCAGCGCCCGTAATATTTTAAAGCTTTGTAAGAGCGCAGCGGCGCAAAAGATTTTTAGGCACGCGTGCCAGCGCCCCATGTAGGAGTGTCCAATTGGGCCAGTACTGGGCATGAGTTGGTTGCCAGTCTCTCGGTAATGGTGCGTCAACAGAAACCAGCGCTGGCTCATTGCTGGATAACTACTGCATGATAACTTGGGCCCAGTACTCGTAGTTGTGCAGGGCCGAGTACTAGGGGCCAATGTGGCCCAGGAATGGTAACAAAGACGGCCGGTATCGGGCAAGTAACGGCTAGAAATGGCTAATATACAAAATGTGACTTCATTTTCATAAAATTGAGTACTCACGCTTCTTAAGATAATTGATTAACAATCTAAACTCAAAAATAAAGGATAAAAAATGGTCGATCCAAAAAATTCCAAGTGCAATCTTGTTTAAATCGTAGGAAAGGAAATATATTTTTTTTTGCTGGTCGTCGCTATCGTGCCGACGGTGCGCAATATTGAGTTTATGTTAATCATTGGCATGAGCGTAATAGCCCATGTCTGCATAAAACTGGCTGACTTGCCTGAGAAAGCTATTGAAACTATGACAATGGTCCCCAACCCTGGCACACTGCATATAATTTTTACTCGGCCAGTGAACATTGGCCTATGTTGGGAGCCAGCACTAGTTCGGAGTACTACTAATAGTGGCAGCCAACGGTTCCGGTTAGCCATTACGCGGCCAACGCTGGAAGCCTTTACTCGGCCAGTAAACGCACACCAATGCTGGTAGTCAGCACTGGTTCGGAGTTTAACCAATACTGGCAACCAACGGTTGGTAGCCATTACCCGGCCAACCATTGGGCCTATTGTCACTGTTTGCGTTTCCTATATGGGGCGTGTGATTAGCCTAGTAAACGATTATCATAGCACAGCGATGCACGGGAAATAAAATCTGTAAATATGATGAGACGTGATTTTCATAAGGTTTATTCGATGGACAATATTCAATTTCCAAAATAAATGATATTTTTCCGTCATAGAAGTCTACAAATAATTTCCTCCCTACTCGAGTTCTTACCCTTTTTTAAATTTAATGTAATTTCGTTAAATACTGTTACAATATATGTATATATTTTTTTCTTTCGCATTAACTCCAAGGGCTAAAAGTTTAACTACGCAGCGGAGACGAAAAAAGCTCGCAAAAAGCCACATGAAAAAAATGAAGATGTTGGCGTAACGACTTTCTCACTCTGAAGCCCAGTGCATATGCGCATGCATGCAAGAAAATGTAGAGAGGTGTAATTAGAGTGAACACGTACTCGTCCTCGTCGGCTCTAAATGAGCGTGTTGGTACCCGAGAAGAGTAGTACTACGTTGAGCTTCTATAAAGAAGGAGCGAGAGGAGAATGAGTGGAATGATGAAAGCTGAAAATCTTGATGCGGTGCAGCAGGGTTGAGGAAAAGAGGAAATCCAGTCGCACGTCGCAGTGGCGGGTCGTCCGCAGGCTGGACACGTACCTGCTATAGGAAAAGCTGGGTGCATGACGTACGTATAGGAGAACGAAAGCAGAGAAACGTATCCTGTGTGAAAGTCTTTCCTTGGCGATGGAGAGCGTCGAGTGAGATCCAGTGCTAGTCCTGCTACCCAAGACTATACTTCGTCTCTGTATAGAACTGCCCTCCTCACTCGTCGACGATCCATGTGAAAGGCTGCGATTTTGGAAATTGCATGCTCTCCCGAAGAAACGGGAAATTGCAGGTTTATACCCCGACCCTGCCACCAGGCATCCCGGCATTCAGCTGTACTTCAGTACTTCAACTATATCTGTATACGTACAAAATATAGAGTGTATTTACGAGGGAAACCGAGAGAAGCTTCGATATTTCATGGAATTCTTCAGATACACCTACGTTTTAAATTGCATACAGAGTATTTCGTGCCAGATGAGACACTAAAAAAAATGGCATGACAAACACAAGTTTAAACATCGTTCCATCAGATCTACCAATTTTTTCTTTCTTTTTTTTTTACGTATTGTTCGTCAAAGAATTTGTATGCGAGTTTCGCAGTTGTAAGAATATTACAGGAATGGAAAAGAGCGCTCGTGAGCGCTCTTTTCCATTCCTTCGGAAATATTGGGCTTCGGAAATATTGGACAATAATAAGAGTAGTGGGGCGTAATTTGTGTTGCAGAATATGTCCCTAATTAAAATAATCATCTCTAATTAAAATAAATAATCCGTGATTTTAATGTGGAAAGATTTTTTTTTTTAAAGACGCTTTATAAATTAACCGTCCAGATGTGTGATAACATTTAACGATACTAATTATTTGTTAATGAAGGTGATTTTTTGTTTAATAAACAACAGAATGCAAATAATTATGAATACCCGGATTAAGTAAAATCAGATTTCACATCATAGGTTCCCAGTTCAGGTATGTAAGTTTATGTTTTGTTTTGAAAAACAAAACTTGATGTTTTGCAAAAGTTAATGCAATAATGTATATTTTTCGAAAATTTAATAACTCCGTAAAATCTTAACCGACTCGAACCTTTTCCGATTTCGGCTAAATTGAATACAGCACGATATTAAATGTACCTACACGTACGCTATGATAAATATCTTAAATTTCATGGAAGTTAGAGCTGTCACGCGCTTTTTGAAAAATAAAAAACTATAAAATCTAAATTTCTGCATACATGTAGTACAAAATTGCAACAATAAAATACGGGCAGTTGTTTAACTTATGTGCCAAATTCCAGTTCAATCGGTTGAATGGTTCTTGAGTTATGGGTGATTGAAATTTTGAACCCCTGCATACACACACTTTTACAGACGGACATTTTTTCTAAACTATATTTCTCGATGTATTGGATCATTCTGAGTGTTCTGACGTGAAAACCTTGAAAAAAAAAGAAATTCATGGAAACAAAGCTTCCTTTATGAAACAGCAAAAACGGCAGGAATAGCACAGTCGCGCAAATTACAATCGCTTGGAAAGCGCACAAGATTGAGTGCCTTCAGTACCAGCGCTAGTATTGCGTGGCTACAATGTTTTTGATGGATTGAAACGTTGTGTGTCCACAAAGTTTTATATGGTACTACATAATTTTACGTAGATTCAAAAGTTGTGGGACTTCGTAGTTCTCAGTGAATTTAGAAGTTGTGTCTCTACCAAGTTGTGTGGGCTCTAAAGCTGTACGTGAACTGAAAATTAGCTTGAGAGTATAAGTTTACGTTTTAAAAGTTACGTGACTGCAAGTTTGTGACTTAAAATATTATATAATATGCAGCAGAAAATATTTGTTTGGGCCTTACACTAATACAGGAAATATTCTATAAACATTTTCCCTACAGCGAGAAATATGCGTTAAAACCTTCCATTGTAGCATGAAACGTTAGTTGAATTTTTTCAATGTGGAAATGAAGTTTATTTTTTCGTGTCTCTAGCGTAAATAGTAAATAGTTACGTAAGGTGTTACCCAGAATTCTGCGTTTCCGAGTACTTATATTTTTCGGGACTTCCCTGGTTTAATCTTTTTTGCGGATCTTCATTAGATAAAATTTTCAGTGTTAATGGTTCATTAGATATACTTTTAGGTGGTAATAGTCACTTTTCTTAAAACAAAAAAATTAAAATAAAAATGAAATTTAAAAAGGTGTTAAAAACTTAACGAAAACGAACCTTATCGGAAAATAAAGTTAACAGGCCAATCGATTTGTAAATCGACCAACTTTCTATATTTAAAAAAATTTAAACCACATGTTGTGACAGAAATTGCTCTTCCTTACTATTATTTCATGTACAAAACATTACAGAAACGCTTACAAAACTTTAGCACTATTTGCCAAGTGTACGGCGTCCCGCATCCTTAAGAGACATTATCCTTTAAACTTCACATACTTGGAGTGGAATTTAGCTTTGAGACCCCATCTACTCTCGTGTTGATATTTTAATCAACGAGCCACTCGAGTACGATACTCTGCATGGCGTATGTGTCAAAGGTCGGTGATTTCATCATAAGTCAAACATAACTTAATGAGAAGAGGATCTGCTTGAATAGTTTACCTGACATTAATAATCGTCTCATTCTAATAACAGTAATATTCTGATACGTAAAAAATGCTTCCATTGCAGAAAAAGACTAAATGAAATCCGTAAAATTCAGACAGTCTGCTAGAAACTGTATTGCTCAGAAAATATCTACCTTCAAGAAGGAGATATGAAGCTCTGCCCTATAAATATTTTATACAAAGGTTCTCTAACCGTTGTATTGAATGCTATTTACCAAAAAAACCACCCTCTCGAATATTTCCAACACAATATTTGTTTTTTTTTATTGGAACCTTGAGGTTTTAAATGAGGTAACAGTAAATAAAATGTATTTCATGAAATAGCATGGTCAAAATTCACTAATAAAGTATTCACTAACCAGTTGCAAATATTTTTCTTGTTTGAACAAACTTTCTTGATTTGGAAGTTGTAAGTGAAAAGAAAAAAGTTGTATATCGCACTCAGACATGCACCTATATGTAAGAATTCTTTAGTGCACTGCAAACTTTATACCTTGGATTCTGCTGAATGCAATATCTCCCTTCAGGAAAGAGATATATAAAGCTCTTCCCTATAAATATTTTATTTAAAGTGTCGTCAACGGACGTTGTACTGATAACCATTCACCGAAAACCGATCTTCTTGAATATAACGAAATGAAAAATTCTTTGATGAAGTAATACTTTTGTAGTTAATACCCACTTGTAAAGTGTTCGCTGACCAGTTGCTGGGAAGCTCCGAAACGCTTTTCCCAGAAAACTACGAAGGTTTAATTGCAGATATTCGTTTTGTTTGAACAAAGTCCCTTTAAATTGGAATCAGAAAGAAAAACCAATGAAAAAAATTTGCCTGTGAACTGGTCTTTCAATTTCAGAGGTTAGTTACAATAGCCCGTACTTTTCTTCTTTCAGATGCTAGGAATACAATCTACCTCGGGAATAAAGTACCTTCGCTACTATTGTATATATCTATATAGATCGATCAAAGCTTCTCCGTCGTACGTTTCATACCGCTTATATGAAGCGCAACGTAACAGCGTTATCGAGAATCTATCAGCAGCTCCGGAGCAGCGGGGAGGTATCTTCGGGAAGAATTTCGGCGCTGGGGTATAGTATTCGAGGCTTTGTGAAGAGCTGGGACGGTTGGCATACCCGAGCGCTTATACTTCTAGTAAACTATATATTGTCGGGTATAGTATATAATAGTCGAGGTTGGGAGAATAGAGGAAGCTTCCTCTTACTCCTATGGAATCTACCGCTGTCCGCTCAGGAATAGCGTGCATTAATTGTCCATTGTTTTCCAGGGATTCAAGAATGCTTTGGTTGCGTCGATGCCGTTTGGGCTTAACGTATGAAAGTGCAAAGCCTAGCGACAGTACGAAGAACTAGACAATGCAGGTCACCCTTCATATTACAAATTATATAGTTGTTACATTGAATTAGTTCTAGCTGCTCACTTACTCCAAAACGATGTATTTCAACGGTATCTCATCTCTGACTCGGCTCGAAATTATTTCTAAAATTTACCACAATTTTCGTAGCCAATAACAAAATGATATTTGATGAGAATCTTGAGTTCTTCGCGATGCAATCGAAGTACGGAAAAAATCAATGATGTTTAAGATACCAAAAGTACGGATTTTGAATAACAATAATACCGAAAGGTTGTTTCAGAATCAATTTTATTCTTTTCGAAAATCTTAATTTCGTTGTATGAATTCATTAACTTATGAAATGAATACACTAAATTTTGATTTTTGACAAAATTTTCTTACATCAATAAAAACTTTTACCCATTCTTTACAAAGATTAAAAACTCGTCAATAATTTAAAAAAATGAAAATAAACTATACCCATTACAAAAATCATACAATCCCGAATAAGTTTTTAGAAAAATTGATAAATTTTTTTTTCAAAACTGGTTTATTAATAACTTGCCGACATGGTCATTATTTAAAACAATGTTCCTAAAATCTATGATGATAGATTTTTTTCAAAAATTTTCATGCTTTTCTTATTCTTTGTTCTAACTGAACAAATTCTAAGCGAAGCAAACTTTTAGTTGAGAATATTCATCATCAATAGAAAAGAATAAAATATTCCGAAAACAATTTCTATCAATATTTCATTCAAACAAATTAAATATCGATGAAAACATAAATAACTAAGAAAGGGAACAAGAAGGCTCGGAGCGTATCTGGTAAGTTAAGATAATTTACTTTAGACAGAAATTTACGAATTATTCCGTAGCTTCATCCTATTCTCGTTGAAAAGGGTGGCACGACGTTGTGACCAACGATGCACGTTGCGGCACTTCAATCGTCTATTCTTTTGAGCTGAGGGTTCTGACTACGTTTCCCACCTTCGAATCTAATAAAGCGCGACTGCAGGCTTGCGGAATCAGGCTGACTGCATAGAGACGGATCCGCCGTAGCTATCCACTACCCTTTCTCTATTTCGATGCAGTTCAGCGCACTGTAGTACACTATGGGACGTGAAGGACCTCGCAGAATTGTACGTACGCTGAAATTGGAAATGACTGGGGCTCCCGCACCGAGCCCCTAGCCTGTCGTTCCGGCTGATGCCGAGACTATACATATGTAGAGGTTGAAGGTAGATATAGAGTGATGCAGGAACGCAAGGGACCAGGAGATGTACAAGGAGAAAATTGAGAATCCTGAACGGGAGAATGAACGGGAGAGGAAACCCGAGAGGGAAGCTCGATTCTCTCCTCCTCGACATTGTCGTCTTGGGATGAATGGTCTCGGGAATTCGAAGTCATAATAACGTTGTACAGTACGCCGATTTTATTTCGAATACCATAAAAGGCATTTGCTTGTATATTAAGATACTACCAATTATGAAGAAATATCTACCGAAAAACTTTTGCTTCTCGTCTGAATCAACAGATCTACCCAAAACGATCAGCAGTTTTTTTCTATTGCTACTTCCGTAACAATATAAAAAATTTGGAAAAAGGTATGATCTGTATCAATGTATAGCCGAAATTCGTCGTTCGATGTATATACTGATCGTGAGAAAACTAGCGCATTTGTGAGATATATCGCAGCGTCTTGTTTATTTCTTAAAAGGAATAAAATATTTAATCTGCTCATCGAGAATAAAATAGTGTTTTTCAGTCCGATGAATATGCTGTTGATTTTTAATATTGTAAATCGTTACGTCAATAATATTTGATATGTCATTTTCCGACAAAGTAGAACAAAATTGCGGATCAAAAGTTGTCTTTTTAACGATTTCGAAGTATTTTAATCTAAACTTGCACTCTTCTGCTGTTTCACAGAGAGATCAAAAGAAATAGATAAGAACAGTGCAACGTCTTAATGTTTGTCACAAAAATAAGATATTTCATCCACAATATGTACATCAAACAATTTCGCCCGTGAATTCATTGAAGATTTGATAAAGACTAAACTTTTTTCAAATGTTTATAATATCCGCGGCAGTAGCAAAGATTGTTACTAAAAATTTTAATGAGCAGCTCTAAAAAATATAAAGAATTTTTGTAATGCTATTAATGAACAGACTGGATCTTACATAATATGCGGATTAGAATTTTTTTTTAATGCGATTAAAAACTAGTACTTTATACTTGTGCGTAAAAGCGGACTTTCGGCGAAGGACACTTTACAACCGCCGTCGGGAGTCGGCTTTTACGTACAAGTACCGCATACTACTTTTTGTGACGAATGCATGAAAGGTGCCAGGTTATGTTGTTGGCCAGGAGCGACGATAAAGGAAAAACGTAAACGGATGTGTGTATGCGCACAGTATTTTCCATATGGCCCTGAGTACTTTCGATACGGTTTCAGTATTTTCGATACACCTTCTCGAAAAGCGCCACATTATGTCGCGGCCGGCCCGCACATAAACTGGCACGTTTCATGCATCAGTTACAAAAAAATAATTTATTCGATGGTAGTCCATTTACGTCCAAGATTTTAGCCCGGTATCTCTTAATTTGCGAAAGTTATAGCGTGAAAATGATTTTATCAAAATTTTCAAAATGCTGTAAAATTTTTATTTTCCAACCGATTCGCGTCAACTACAATCCCAAACGTTGTTCTACTTTCAATAGAATACGTCAGTTTGTGAACTTTTTAAAAAAATTCTGTACAACAATTCAGGAAGATGTTTTTTAAAATAACTACTCCAATGTAGAAAATGTATTTGGTTGACAGTCAAATATTTAGCGATGGGTAATGATCGATTTCACTTCTTATAGTGTGACATCAAAATTATCATAATTCGACAATGATACACGTTTTGTACGTTATCGGAAGAATTTACCGTGCCCTAGTTAAGGAATATAAAATATCCCCTTGACTACACCTGACAATAGTATCGTTGGCGCAAGCCTGTTTTCTGGTCTATTTCTTCGAAAAATAATCCACGATTAAGCTAAAGAATCTAATTTTAATGGATGTGAAAACTAGGACAAGTTATGCAGTTATATGGTTTATCTTTCTACTTTATATTATATTAAATGGTACTTACGTGACCTTTTCTCTGGTCTGTTGGTCTGATGTGGATTCCGTCGGTGGATGCTGGAAATTTGCCCGTTGATGCAGTCAAATGTAGTGATCATTTAATTTGCATGTTTCACTGTTGCTTATTCAAAAGGAGGCTCAGAAAAGCAAAATAATTCAATAAAACGGGCGGTATCCACTGAAATTCTGCGCTTAGGATATTAATGTTTGTTATATTTTTGTATTCGTACAAAATTCGATTCGGAGAGAGAATGGTGGATTCAACTAGAGCTTAGAAAACTACGCTCATCGAAGGGTTCGAATCTCACTTGTCGCGGTACAATCGGAAATTTTCATGTAAATTTGTAAGGAAAAGTTTCAAAGCATTGATGATGCTTATACGAAGATGACTCTTATTCAAGTGGGCAGAGACAAGAGTTAAAAGATAACAGAAGTAAATGAGTGTGCCCCCGAAAGAAAGATAGAGATGGAGACTTTATCGTCCCGTTCTTTTATGCTACTGTTTCTTCCCTTTCCCTTTGCCTCTATTTCTAAGAATGAATAATTAATTTAGATGACAGTTGCGGTGTCATCACATTTCAGCACCATATAAGGAGATACTATTTTTAGATGAATAGTGTTACGTCCAGGTGGCAAACTCTCCAGAGTTGCACGATAGGAAATCGTAACGGCGGTCGCTCTTTCGAGTCAAGGCGTTGGTCCTTTACATCAGGGACGGAGACCTCGCAATGTACTACCGTAGATTTATGAATGCGACGGAGTCTCAACGATAAACTGAGACCAAATTGAACAGCGTGCAGAGTAAATGATTTGTTCGGGAAACGATACGAACTCAAAATGATTGAACTTTATTTCGATGCTGTATGTTGCTGATGTACAATTCCTTACAGACGTTTACGAAGTCTTAGTCTCACGGGGCCAATGTAAAGAGTTTCGTTGAAGAGCTTTGCGCGCTCTCGTAGCAGCAAGACGATCGTGTGAAGAATAACTGATTTTTCTTAAATATCTTACGCTTATATACTATTTTATTATCGTTAAATTAAAAGTTGTAGTGGGAGGTATTGTGGCCCAGAAACGATGTTACGGAGGCGACGCTTCTCAGAATATAATGGAAACTAGGGAATCTAGTAAAAGGGTTACCCATACATTTATGGTATACACGTCGGAAAGATTGCTGTTTAGTGCGAGTGATGACGTTATTAGCGCTTTGGTCGCGTGCCTTGGTAGATCTCAAGAGGGCCCGGGAAGCTAGCCGCTTAAATAAAGACATGTACTCTGTCGCTCGGTGGGCGCGTGCAGCGAGGTCAACGCATTATTAGTGGGTACGATGTGTAGTGCGAATATGCGTATTGTGTAACTTGATATTTTAGAATCCCGGAAACAAAGTTCCGTGAAAAGAAGGACCCCGGAAAAAAAGTCTTCGAAAAAAGGTTCCGCGGAAAAAAGGTTCAGCAGAAAAAAAGTCCCGCGGAAAAAGGTCCTGCGGAAAAAAAGTCCGATGGAAAAAAAGTCCTCGTAAAAAAAGTACGGTGGAAAAAAGTCCGGTAGAAAAAAAGTCCGCGGAAAGAACGTCCGGTGGAAAAAAATTACGGGGGAAAAAAAGTCGGGTGGAAAAAAAGTCGGGTGGAAAAAAAGTCGGGTGGAAAAAAAATCCGGTGGAAAAAAGTCCGCGGAAAAAAGTTGGGTGGAAAAAAAGTCGAGTGGAAAAAAAGTCGGGTGGAAAAAAAGTCCGGTGGAAAAAAGTCCGCGGAAAAAAAGTACGGTGGAAATAAAGTACGGTGGGTAGTCCTGGAGTAATACAATCCTAGGTGTTTCATCCGAAGACCGACCTTATGCATCGGAATTTTAAATAAAGTACGACTTTGCCCCCACTCAATTCCAGTTGATTTACCCTGAGAACGATTTTATAAACACCAATTTTTCCCGGACTTTCAATCGGATTTATCGGGTACTTTTTTCCCTTCGACAAATGTAGTTCAAATGTTCTGCAGGCGCGAGCTAAATGCACAATTTGGTAAAGATTGTGAAAGAACTTTCGCAAAAAAACTTTCGAACTTTCGAAAAAAAACTTACTTTTTTTCCACCGTACTTTTTTTCCACCGGACTTTTTTCCGCCGGACTTTTTTTTTACCGGACTTTTTTCCGCGTACTTGTTTTCCACCGGACTTTTTCTCCATCGGATTTTTTTTCCACCGGACTTTTTTTCCACTGGACTTTTTTTCCACCGTACTTTTTTTCCACAGTACTTTTTTCCATCGTACTTTTTTCTGCGGACCTTTATTCCGCGAGACTTTTTCTGCGGGATCTTTTTTCCGCGGGACCTTTTTTCCAAGACTTTTTTTCCGAAGGACTTTTGTTCCGAATACCCTTATTTTAAGTATTTCGTTTTAATATGTGGAAGGTTACGTGAAACGTAACAATGGTTTATGCAACGTTGATTTCTCTAAATGGATTGAAATATAATGGAATATTCACGGACTGGAAAATCGGATACTCAAACTTTTTTAAATTCACGTGTTCGAATTACTATTTTTCCTGATTACTAGTAACTGTTGCTAAGTGGTTCACCAAAAACCATTTTTATAATTCAGTGCTTATTTGTTAACTAGAATATGTTCCGTAATAATTTTATACATTGAAAATTCTGAATATTAAAATATTATTGCTCAATTTATTAAGCTTTTGTATGTTCTAGTTTGGAGGAGATAATTGTCATTGCCGCCTCTTTCTTATTCTCGTCTGATTTTATTGGAAGAATTATCAATGGAGTGTGAACGATTATATAAATAATTTTAATGATGCGAACAAGTGAGAACGCTGCAATTAGAGAATAGCAACCCTGAGAACCAGTTTGAGAAATAAAGTTAATACTTTATTTGTTTATCCACTTTTTTTATTGCGAATATCAGCCGTCAATTAGTCTCACGTGGTGGGATTCTAATTATGGTTCCTAGGTGGCTGGAGGATTTCCCAACAGAATTCAATTCTTACGGACAAAAAGTCGGTTAAGCAGGGCATGGGTTATCATGCTCTCTTCTTTTGCTATCGGCAGGAGAGAGACTTCTTCGACAGTTTTTTTTTTTTTCCCTTTCCGTTTGACCACGGATTGACCCGAGCAGTGACGGCGCGGCGATTCTCACTTTAATTCTTACTACTAAACTTAAAATGGAATAAAATCTGTAAAGGAATTTTTGTTGCATATTTTAAAGAATATTGTGAAATGGCGTCGTGACATAAAAATAACTTAACCTAAAACAGTTACTTCATAACATAAATTTTCGCTTCTTTTTTTTGTGTCAAAAATGAAGCTTGCGTATTTTTCTATACTCCCATAATATTATAGGGGAGAATATTCTGTAGAGAAAGAAAAACGAACAAATCGTTAGCATAATGAAAACAAAAATATGGAAACGTAGAGAATTAAATGTTAAAACGAAAGTAACCTTTAGGAGAATGTTTCGATTAAAGATGTAGTGTACGTGATATACCGAAAATTCGAGAGTCTCAGCTTCAAGCTCGTTCCAAGTGCATTAAGTGCATTAAGGGCGACACATGCAAAATTGCACGGCCGTAACAGCGCACGCCGGGCCACGATTGTGGTTTGGTGGAGGCGAGGTTGAGGTGAATGCAGCATCTCTGGTCTCCCTGTGCAGGGTTCAGGCGTACCACGAAATTCATGCTCGGCTAATCCAAGCTCGCGTGCTTCATACGCAAAATTTTAGCCCTATTATATATAACACGAGCGTGCATCTTTAATAATAAAAAGATAAAAACAGAATAAAAAAAATATTTGCTGCATCGTCCGGTGCACTCAGACCTTTATCTACATGTAACAATACTTTAGTACCTTCGCAGACTGCAATGGTTCCATAAACTCTACCGTAACGATGATTTTATGCAAACTTACAGAAAGGTTTTAACTCCGTCCAGTATGTGGAAATTTAACACACGATATTACCGAGTTGTTGTAACTACAGCTCTTAGTGGTCTCGTTTTGGGCTTAACAGCACATCCGACAAGAAATTTTTAATTATAAGTCTTCATCTTTTATGTTTTTGTTTTTAAATCAGCTTGCAATCGTGAATATATTTGAATACTCCGAAAATTCGATTTTTCGCTACAAATAAACAAAAATAATTTGATATCCTAAAATTAGAGTAACAAAACGAAAAGAAGAATTTTAGTACAGACTAAAGTAGAAACTTCGAAACTATTTTCTTATTATTCAAAACTTTTCTACTTATTGTTGATACTCTACAGATCTTGTCGAATCTATGCATCAAACATCTCTCAGTATTAATTCAATTATGTAGAAATGATGGGCTCCAACTTTTTCAAAGTTTCAAATGCAATACGAATTGTCGTTGCACATTAATTTATTCACAAACAACAATTTAACCCAGTAGCTAAATGTTTGCGATAGCTACAGGCCGAACGCACTTTTCAACAAAACACTCAAACTTTTATAAAATCTAAATAGATGTTTGGACTCATCCCTAAAATATTTTAAAAAAAACATAGGCGTGCAACTACTTAATACCTGTGCTAAATTTCAGTTCAATTGTTACAGTCGTTTTTAAGTTACAACGGTTTAAATTTGGCAAGCCTATCACGCGCACATACACACGCGCAGGCTTCGAAACAGACATTTTTTGTGAAACTATTTTTTCTATGCTATCATTAGAATCTTGAAATTTTTGCCATGAACACGAAGCTTCCTCTCCAAGGTAGCAATACATAAAATATAACATAAAGATTTTTTTTTAAGACTGGTGATAAAAAATATTTCAAAACCTTCGAAAATCTTACACATAATTAATTTTCATTGGTCAAGCATGTTCTGTGAAATGCTGGATGGCATCGATAGCCGTGAGCCAAATCCGACGCAAGGAGAATGTCGTCAGGAGAATGTTCGATTCTGGTTTAAGCAAGTAGACAGAAAAGAAAAGGGTTTGCACGAATGAAAATGATGATCCATGTAAAGACAAGCGCTCCATATGTGAAAGGGACTTGTTACTTTGCCAGTGAATATGGCATGTGGCTCTGCTGTGGCTGCATCTTACACCCTACGGTGCATTTGAAGTCTTTTTGAGTGTCCAAACCTGATTGTCTCGAATCAAAAACAAAGTTGGATCTACACATTGATTCCTCATTTTCCACCATTTTCAGATCTACCTCTAGGATGAAGTATGCTGACCGAATTTGGCTCCCTCATAGAGGAAGCTGTGATGAACGTGCAAAATATGAAAGCTTGTTACTTATTACTTTTAAAAAAGTGATAAGTAACAAAAATTAAAATTCTATGAAATTCTTACGGCTGAGTTATTTTTTCTACTAAATTCGATACCTTTCACGTTACCGAACACGTACGTCCGTACCCAAAGATTCAGCCCGCTTTATCATACGCGTATAAAGCTAAGTCGGTGTAAATTTGTCAAAATCAAATTACTATACGAGCCGAAGTCCTATATCGATCTTTAGCACATTTGATATGCAGCATTTCCGAATACTAGGTCATCCCTGTAGAAATTTTGAACCGTATTTGTCGACGTTACGTTGAAATAAAACATCAATTTTCGAAAAAATCAAAGTCTCATAAAATTTTACAAGAACTTTCAATTTTTTCGTAAATTTTTACAACGGAAGGACCAGCAACTTTCATTTTATTGAAACGTTGTTTCAACTTGATTTTTAAAGCTGTTCTTGAGATACAGCGGTTTGAATTTTGTAAGACCACTGATGTTTTATACTATTTCGAGTATTCCAATATGAAAATATTGAATTCATTTTTTTTCACGAAAACAAAGCTTTCCCTATGAGAAAGTAATTTACAAAGTTTTACTTTGCAATTAATTACTAATTATTTTACACATCTGACGATACGGCGTCTACTCGGTAGTAGGTTTATTTATTTTGACTTCCACATAGAGGTGGTTTCGTAAAATGTGTAGAACAATTAGAAAGGAACCGCAATGTTCTATTTTGCAGGCTTATATATGCTAGAAAGACTTTTTCTTTTAAATTAAAACTGTTGTAAAATATTATCCGCTAGACCGATTTTTGCCAACATTGTACTCAAACCTTCTTTTATCGTAGAATTGAACAGTGATACCGCCACTCATTGTATGATAGAGACGTTGTTACGATAAAATAAAGGTAGTGTAACTACACGGAAAGAAATGTTTGGTTGTGGCAACTACGTTTTCGATTTGCTGTACACAATGTCTAAAAAATTAGTTGCCTCAACCATATCGAATAGTAACCTCAACTATTCACGATTAGTTCTCGATTGGATTCGTTAGGTTAACTAATCCAATCGTTGGGACTACCACGCGAATAGTTGGGACTACCATTCGAATCGTCTGTATTATCATTCGAATCGTCGGTATTATCATTCGAATCGTCGGTATTACCATTTGAGTAGCGAGGAAAATAGAATAATCGATTGGTTGTGTCAACTCATTTCTTGGTTATGGGACCTAATCTTTTTTCCGTGTATATTTTAGGTAAAATATTTCACTTCGGCGTTTTATTATGGAAAACTTAATACTACGATTTTCAACGCTCGTGAAACAGTACTAAATAACATCCAATCACGTTTTTCTTACACATAAGTTATTATTTTAGTTAATATTTATAGAAAATGCTGATGCCTATACAACATTTAAAAATCGGCCATTTCGGAACCACTCTAATACTACTTTTCTCGGCGTTTTTGACCATACTGAGTGTACTGGCATGAAAATCTAGAAAACCAATTTTTCACGGAAACAAAGCTTCCTCTATGTGGGAAATGAAACAAAGCTTTCACCCCGAGGAAGCAATACTCAAAATAAAATGTAAGTAATAAAAAACGGCTATTGGAATAAAAGTTATTCCAGAACCTTTGTGAAGACTCCACGTAATAAATTTTCATCGCGCAAGCATGGCCTGTAAAATACTGGATGGCATCGATGGCCGTGGGCTAAATCCGACGCAAATGCATGTCATCATGCGAACATTCGACTTTTGATTTGGACAAGCAGACATAGAAGAAAGGAGAGAAAAAAGAAGTGTTTGCAGGGTTGAAAATCGTGATCCATGCGAGAAAACGCGTTGCATATACGAGAGGGACTTGCCATTTCGCGAGTGAAAACGGCATGCTGCTCTGTTGTGGCTGCACCTTGCACCCTCCGGTGCACTTATACACACGGAAGTACATAGGCGTGGCACTCCGGTTGGGTCGTCGGATGCTTGCGCTCGAACAGAGAGCCAGAGGTATAGCTTGCACGAGGGAGGTGGTCATGAGGAAATCGCTGTGAAGCGGTGGTGAGAGCGGGAAAGGAAAACGAGATGTAGAAGATGAAGAGGGATGCCCGCGAAGAACGAGAAGGGAAGGAAAGAGAGAAGAGAGAGGGTCTAAACGGGCGTCTTTGTGGTCTGGTGTGCCAAGAACGACAAAGAGGGCGCGATAGAATGTGGCGCTGCACCTTCACTTGCATGCTGCTGTCTATGTGTCGGTGAGGCGTGGAAATTCAGTGCTCACGACGAAGACGTACGCGAAGCTCGGTGAGCGCGAGAAGCGCAAATGCTCGAGTGCCCGAAGGGGGTGCTTGCGGATGAGAGAGAACGAGGGAGAGGGAGAGAGAAAGAGAGTCAGAACGAGTACTAGATAGGGGCGAGTGGGGCAATACGATATAGTAGGATCAGACCGGAAATGTTTACTGCGGGTTTCCTGCCGACCGTCAGCTGATCGACAGCCTTTGTAAACTTGTCACCATCGACCAAGGGGATTTCTATGTAACTTTGGCTAATTTAAAAGAAAAGTTAGTCACTGTTACGTCCTGGCCATTTCTCTCTTTATATTGAACTATTATCATTTTTATAATTTGTCCTTCCGTTATTCCAAATGCTAATCCCGATTGAATACCCATCGGACATTTACCTTCATATTTGTCTACTCATTTCCGCATTCACATTATTGCAACAACTTGGGTTCTACTTCTTTGCCAATTGCCTAGTAAGTTCGATGGTCTCATGCACCACGCGAAGTCAGCATTTTCGGGCCTATCGACGGCCACTAGTTATCCCCACTTTACTCTCACCCAAACATTCCTGCTTACCATCATTAAGGTAGTTCGATGATGAACAGCTTTTGCAAAAAGTGTTTTATTTTATTTTTTATATCGAAATATTGAACTCTCTTTAATAAATAGAGACCCAAAAAAAGGTGATTGACCGTACCTTTCTCTAGATATTTAATTTCAAAAGTAGGTAGTGTTAATATTGGTCTTATAGAAAAACCGGGGCTATCGTATGAATAACCCGAGGTTTCTAATAATCTATTACAAAATATGACTGTAACAAATATACTAATAGAAAGAGGACAGTGTGGCGAAGCATAAGGTTGAAGATGAACCCGATCAACCGCATAGTTTTTCAGAAATTAATAATAAAAGATAAACTTTCGGTGCTGAATCACTTACTTTCCCGAATCGACGGTAGCGACGCGGCAACACCGTCGCACGTCGGGCTCGTGATGTTTGATAGTAGTATACATGAATGTCACATACGCGTGCGCGCGTGGTAATTCAAATATCAAATCTCTACTTGTGAAAACTGTGACAAACTATAAAGACCCGCTATTTTAATTATACGTGAAGTGATATAAAGACTGATCGATACTAGTCTGAATAGATTATCCGTGATAAGCCCTGTCTCTTCTCAGACTCCACGAAGTCGAAAGCAAGAATCGTGGAACACGAATTGTATTTCATCCCTTTGGAAATCGTGGCTATGTTTACTAATCGGTATCCATGCACCTCGTACTTCGGACCTGCTAATTCGACTTTAGCTTGCACTCCCGTTTGTACTCTTTTCTCTCGAGCGTTTTCAAGATTTTCAAGAGCTCTTTTACTCGAATTAACTTTTTTGTTTTATAAAAATTTTCCACCGTTTCGCGGTTGGTCTATCTTACAATTTGAATCGTGCGCCTTCACTGTCAAGTCGTTCCAACGGTATCAGCCGTGCGGCGTTGCCAAGTCGCTGTCCTGATTTCGCGAATCCGGAAAATATTTAAAAAAATGACTTGCATTTTACGACGTTTGTCAGGTTTTTCCATCGAAAATATTAATAACAAGTGACCGTATTACATCATATTGCCATGATAACGCAATAGTTAAATGTAAATAATTTCATAAATCAAGCTTTCAGGAGTTGGCACAACCTGAAAAACTAGTCAAGAGACGCGCTATAACATATCTCCTTGTTATTTATTTCACATGAAATTTTATTATTTGACATAAAAATCAACGTCTAACGGTCTTTTTAGGTCGCCACAAACCTTCTTGATGAGATATATTGTTATATATACACATATAAATGATTGCATAAGAAAATAATAATCATTGTTTTGACTTCCAGTAGAGGCGGGATGGATGCGGCGGTGCGGCGACGTGAAGGGCGGGTAGCGTGCAAAAAGATGCGTCGTACGAGAGGAAAAGAGACACAAATAGCAAATCTTTCTTTCATTTGCGATATCTCAAAAACTATACGGTCGATCGAGTTTGTGTTTCACTCTATACTTCCTCAGAATATTCTCCTTCGATTGTGATGTCTTTTAAATATACTTGTTGCAACAGCTTTTTTATAATTACATGTTATTCACAAAATAAAAACTCTTTTTCTACACTCTCACGTTAAAATAGGTGATTTCAATAATTAATATTTTGACAATGGGACGATCAAATTCAATATTTCGGCTATCAATCGACACAGGAAAGATCGATCTTTTGATTAAAAACATGAAATAAAATACTTTTTGCAAAAGCTGTTCATCACCGAACTACCTTAAACCAACTAAACAGTCTTCAATCAATCACAAACCAACAATGTCTTCAACAATCAAATATATTAAAATTATTCAAGTTTAGAGTTTAAGTATAAATTAAATATAATAATTATTAAAGCGTTATAATTCAAAATTTGAATTTCTACTCTTAAGAGTCAGTGATACTCCCCTCCCCCCCGCAGAAATTTCAAAAGCTGTTTTCTCTTTAAAAAACAACAGAGATTGGGATAGCATTTTGAGGGAATACGCAGAAGATGGTACAATTGGGTTAAGCTTCTGGCTCCTCAATCGATTCAGTCGTTTTTTTGTAAGAATTAAAAGAAAAATAGTGCGAGAGAGACAGACCTATAGGCGTTTAACATTGGACGACGAAATTGCAGCCGGTGTATAACTGCCACTTAATCGAGTAAGATCCCAAGTAATATTAATAATAAACCCTCGTGTTGTTAGCCCGAGACGTAACAGTTATAGTCGGTGCGAATCTTTTAAGGAAACTGAGTTACAAAAATAATAAAATGTTTTCATCTAATTTACTATTACTTTTGTCACGTGTAATCTTACAAAAGAATATTTGTAGGTCTTTCGCATGTTTAAAGTCGTTGAATAAACATTTTTATTTAAAAGTTTATTCAAAGTAAAATTAAAATCGCAACGCCATTGAAATGTTTTGAAAGTTTTTAAACATCAATACGATTTCTTATAAGGTTTATGTTACAAAGAAGTTTCAGTAGAGAATTAAACTATTGCAATCGCAATACGAAGAGCATCAGTTATATAACAAAAATATAGTCTCTGAAACTTTCATCGGACTTAATTTTAATATTGAGGGGGTGCTTTTGAATTCATTCAAGAGGCACGATACTTTATCATTAATATTATTACATCGTAATTAATAATATTAATGTACATGATAATGCAAAAGGCGAAGTGGGGCTTAGAATAATTTAGATATACCGAAGTTAGCATCTGAAACAACGACTATGGATCGATATATTGCCGGTGATGCATATTTAATGTAGAAATATATAAATAATTTATTTTCATCAAAAATTACTGTGCAACTTCGGTGGCCCGAGTATTTCGGTTTATGAATGCAGATGATGGTATTATATGATGCCAAAAATAATTACCAGCATGAAGTTCTAATGTAAAATTTAATATTGTGACGTTTACTCTATGCAAATTCTAGTATCCCGAAAATAACGATGTAATTTAGTTTTCAGGTCGGTGAAGTTTGTACTGCCCCAAGAGATAATTGACTTATTCAAAATATTTAGAAAAATAGATTGTAAATACTCCACTAGTCAATGGAGTACCATCTTCTCTTGCGACCCTCATGGAAAAGAAATATATACAAAAATATATCACACATACAGAACTTTCGGGACGATAATATAACAAAACTACATTTTTTCAATTTATTTTGGATGTATCTCAGATATATTTTTTTCACTCGCATATATTTCATATAAATCCTAAAATATATCCGGCATATAGAATTTCTGGCATAGGTATATGCCAGATCTATTCTGGCATACGTATATGTATATCTAGGGTACGTATTTTTAATATCTTGCATATAATTTATTTCCATATGGGAAGCCCCCCCCCCCCTTCCAAAAGCCTCTTTAATTTCTTCAAATCTATTTTATTTTATTTATAAACCCTTTAGGGTCTTCATATGCACTGTAAAAAATTAATTTCATATGTAAAAATGAAATCATAAATAGTGCAATCCATACCGTTTCGATCTGGGTTTGACCCTTGGCCGTTCGAATTGGGTAGGCAATTTTTTATATGATTGACGTTACTCTCAAAAGCACATTTTTTCCCCACAAATTTTGAAGTATCTATGATTTTTTAAAACGAAAATATGGAAGTTCGAACGTCAAAAACCTGAGAAAACTCCGAATTTTTTTTTGTAAAAAATAAAGATCTCCGAGATCCGAGTTGAAGTGAACCGGTGTCTCCTTCCACTTTTTCCAATATTTAGGCGGCAGCATTCGATTTCTTAATTAGCATAGTGTACAGACCCATGAAAAATATATAAAATATTTCGCTCTATACAAAGCTACCTCTGTGAGGAAGTATGTTGATTGATTTTGGCTTCCTCATAGAGGAAGCTTTGTATAGGGCGAAATATAATTGTGCAAGGTTCTACTTTGCATCTTTGTTTTATGTAGTAGATCAACATGGCTGAGTATTATTTTGTTCACATATTGAATTTGGGTTTCATATCAAATTTTTCAAAAGTGTTACGTCAAACCATGCGGTTTTTTAATCAACCGACAAATTTACACGCTTTGTGTGCGATTCAGCTTTAAGGTCTCCCGTACTCTGGTCAAGAAGAATAAATTCTCCCTATTACCACACCTGCCGGTCAATACTGAATTCGCAAGCTCCTTTTCGAGTCTAACCTTGCGGAAAATCACTCAGGACAGAGCTAAGAATGCTGGCCTAGCGCGAGAGAGGGAAAAATCAAGGGGAAAGGAGGGGGTTTTATGAATCTTTATTATGGAAGGAGGGACAAAACGGATGTCATCTAAAGGGGAGTTTCACTTAAGAAAAATAATGGTTAAACACTGATTTAAATATTTTATGTATAAAGAAGAAGTACTGTACTTACTGCGATTTCAGATGTTTCATGTACCGTAATGTGTCGTTCTTCCAAATTGCAATCGAAAAAGGCTAATGTCCAAGATGTAATAAATGGAAGGTAGAATTCTCTGTTGGTCGTAATGTGTCGTTCTTCCAAATGCCAATCGAAAACGGCTAATGTCCAAGATGTAGTAAATCGAAGGTTGAATTCTGTGTTGGTCTTCTCGTGGAGAGTATGATGATGGTTGACACGTTGAATAACTTTCACATAAGCTCTCGTTGGTATACGGTTTATAAGATGTTCATTCGAAATAAATATTAATCAACTGTAATTCGTTGATTTAAAATCGTGTAAAATTTCGATGTGTTTGCGTTCAATATACCCTTACATGGAATATTTAAAATAATGGTCACGACGTTTGGTCGTATAAAAAATTGGTTGTTCAATATTCCACTTAAATAGTAATTGCCTGGTTTTAAAACTGTATTATAAAATGGAATGTCAATATCGTGCAGAATAAGATTTTAAATATCTGATAAGTTTTAAATAAATCGTTAATTCCGAATTAAACTTGTTAAACAAAGAAAAATTATAAATCCCGCAACGTAATACCGAATCTCTATTCGGTTCGACAATTATATGTTTCTTTAAAGCAAGAGTGTAACTTTTTAGAACTTTTTATTTTTAAAAAAAATCCATAAAATTTGAACCACTTTACCGATTCGACACACACACACACACACACACACACACACGGACATTTTTTCTAGATCACTTTTCTGGACGTTTTGGACAATTCTAAGTGTCCTGACACAAAAATCTCGATAAATGTTTTTTTCATGAAAACAAAGCTTCCTCTATGTGGAAGCAAAAAAACGTTGAATGATCATTACATTTATATTTTCTAACAGCATTGGTTGTTTTCAAAGTCACGTATCAATAAAAACACGGTAACATTACCCTTTGTGCGTACTGTTCACATGTCTAAATTAGGCATTTATTAGAATTTTTATACTGTGCCACCCTACCACGAAATGCTTTGTGACTTGAAAATATTTAGTCGTTGACAGTACATTTTTTTATCACCATAGTGATAATTACCATGGTGATAATCACCAATTTATACAACGAGAGAAAAAGTTTCTTTGACGCAAAGAAATTGCATAATAATCCCAATCCATGAAACATTTCTTTGAAATCAATGAAATAATAGACTTAAACTAATATTATATTTTATTTGCATGCCTAGAAATTCAATGGAATGTAGTGTCATTGAATTAATGAAAATTTTCCTTGAACCAAGGAAGCGTTTTTCATTGACTTTAAAGAAATCGTGTTCGGGACACTGAAAGAAAAACGTAACCTATAAAATGACATGTCACCAAAGGAAAGAAAGCACGCCAGACGGTGCTTTAAAAAAATGTTTTTCCATCCCGTACTAGATGCAAAAGGGGTATAAAAATAATTTATTTCAAGAAACACCGACACCTGTCTATCATTTTTGTAGTCTTTTCGGGACTAATGACTCAATGCGACTGACGCGATTGCGGTATCCGTTGGCGGACCGAGTGCCGTCAAGGAAACTGTTTCTGTGAATCAATGAAACCCTTTCTTTGAAATTCAAATGCACCATTTCATTGAAAGCAAAGAAACATTTCTTTAAAGTCAATAAAAAAAATGCAATCTACCCATTTCTTTGGAATCAATGAAATCTTTTTTCTCGGTGTACTGTACACATAGAAAAAAAACAAAAAAATTAAAAGAAATGTAAATTTTTTTTCTGAAATCCCAAATTTTGATGTGTCAAACCTCAGACAATCTGTCTTGCCTTACCGTCTCCCAGATATTTTTCTAGAAGCTTAGAAAGGACTAGTAAGGTGGTTGCATGAGAAGGCAGGATGGCAATACGGCGAAACTAAAGAAAATCGAGGGAGAAGGAAAAGGTCAGAGAGAATGAGCGAGTGGCAGAGAAGAAGTTGCCCAAGTGGGAGGTACAGAGTGGGAAAGCTGAGAGAGGGTTTACGCGCGACAAAGAGAGAGATTCTACGCGGAGGTCGTGGTTGTGCTGCTGTGGGAATAAGAGTGGCTTCGGGAGCGACGGAGAAAAGCGAAGATGCTGGGATAGAGAGGCAATGCGAGAGGCGAGTACCAGCAGCAGTTCTACTACTACTACTACTACTAGTAATAGTAGTAGTGGAGGTGTGGGTGGCGACCGAACAGCCGAACTTCCGAGCTTGCGAGAGGGAGACACCCGCGCGAGGGAGACGGATGGTGCACGGATTCAGTCACCGCCCGGTTCTCGGCGCGCACGGTCTTCGAGAAGCGTTCATCTCGTTCTTCTCCCCGATATCGCCGAAAAGCCGAACGAATAATAAGTAATTTTTTTTTCAATCTAACGAAACCTATATAAAAATCAAGATATGGATTGTCGTTAATTTGACACGAAAAATTATGACATCAGCTACGTTGTGTAGCATTAAACAATATTTAAAAAAAATGTTATCCACAGTTTAGAAAATGTAACTATTGTATTACCAAGGTTTGTACATCGTGCAATTTATGGTGCACAATTGGCGGATAATTGCTGGAAGATAAAAAAAATTTTCTTCTTTAAGGACACGATAACATATTCGAGAGTCTATCGATAAAGTGCGTGCGTGAAAGTTTGTTCGCTTGTTTTGAGGTCCAATTTTTGTTTGTTTTATAAACTGGAATTTTGTTATCATTAATTTTTTTTGTGCTTTATTTTTCCGATAGTGAAAAACCTATGGATTTTAAATGACTAAGGACTGTACATGGAAATGTTTTTGGTGTTGACGCGGTGGTTTGGGGAAATGGCATAGTTCTGAAACACACCGGTGAGTTCAATTACGATGCTAAGTTTCGCCGGAAAGTGATAACAATATTAATAATGTTGGAACAAATTTGAGCAGCGTTACCGAGAGTTGCAGAGGCGATAATGCCCCGGTGCATCGTCGCTCCCTTAATCCCCTAGAGCACGAAATTCGAGAAGTTTGTTCGAGGCCCTCCGAGTGCGTATATTATATTGCGGAAGGTGAGATCGACCGGGCGTGAACATCGAGTACTCGTCGCTTCTTTTAAACTTTCGAGACAGGAGCAAGAGGAGAGAGATCCGATGATCATTCATCATTCTTTGAAGCTTCGGTGATACTTCTCGGTGATGAGGAAAGTAGAAAAAATAAACGAAAAAAAAAGGAAAAATGAGAAACATGGAAAAACCTTATGAACAGGTCGTGTAATAAATCACTTAAATTATCGAGTTTCTGTTATAACTCTCACACCCTCTCGTCCTCTCGATCTCTCTCCACCTTCTCTCGTCTCTCATATGGTCTGACCCTGTTTGCTGAAGAAAAAACTATAGGACAAAAAAAATTGCGAGATTTACTGGTAGTTATTTATTAAAAAATCTTTTTCTCACCAAACCCTGAGGCTCTTAGAATTAATGACTCTGATTATTATAATTATTCATAAAAATTCACGATCACTAATCGCTGATTAATATATCACTTTAACGTGGTTCACCTTATGTCAACTCCTTCTATTTCTACGTAAATATTTTATTTTTCGTGAATTCCTGCTGTTATAGGCTCGTGGCATGTGTTTATAGCATTCGTGTATTTTTTTCTGTTGATATTATTTATTTTTATTTTCGCTCTGAGAAAAATTCTTGGGATAAAACGATATATATATAATGAGTTCTACTATACCAATAGTTACTCGTACCATAATTAAGTTGCTGAGTTCATTATTTTGGTTGTGTTAATATTTGTAGAATTTCCTCAGTTATTTTACGTTAATTAATGGCTCATGTAGGTTTTGGTACCTACAGGCTTGTATTCGGTCTAATGCATAATTAATTAATCTGATCTGATCTAGGAAAAATCATAGTATATAAGGTTGGGGTATTTGAAACGATAATAAAGTAATTGTTTTTTAATTGCGAAAGGTCGAAAATTGGAGCTTAAAAATCCGACCGCTGCATTTTCGGTTATCTCAGTAGAGGGTTTTTTTTTCTTTTTTTAAGGTCGGTCAACAGTGAACATGTAATTTCTCTTTTAACTCAAGAGTGCGTTTTTCCGCCTCGTCTGAGGCTAATAAAACGGAACTTGACCGCGCCGTTTAAAAGATAATTGGGGTCAAAGTTGGAGATTTTAACAATGGACTTATAGGGAAACTGGTCTGAGCGCATAAATAAATGGAGTTTGCGTAGAATGTACCCACTTGAGCCACAATAATAATATACAGATGATAAAGAAGTACTTTAATGAAAAGCATACAAAAAATTCGAATGCTATTAACTGCACAGTTTTTGCGCTAATTACAGCCAAACTTTAACTTTTATTCTCTTTTGACTTTCTCGCTTTCACTGGGTCACCCCATAACAGAATAATTTCTAAAGGTGTTTTTTCTCCATCAGGAATCATAATTGCTTGTACGTTTATAACGTTCCGTTGGCAGTAGCTCGTTTTTACTGAACCCAACTCGTGACTGGCAACCGAACACAGATTCAACTCGACCCGGTAAACCTCATACATCACCATGTCGACACAGCACAACTTTTCCGTGGTTTAACTCGACACCGGAAAACAATAGGTCCATTCCCTTAGTGTGAATTTTACATCGAAGAAATATCTAATAATACAGGGTAGTGTCGTCGATGTCACTGTTCTGTACTATCAGTGAATTAGCACAAAAAAGTGTTATTGACAACACCTTTCTATGTTATCGAAATTTTTTTCTGTATAAACTTTACATCAAATTAATGGACCTATTGGGACTACTACTCAGTAGTGTTTAAAATCAACACCCCATTGTTTTACTATGTACCATTGCTCAACTGAACATAGACCAACTCGACACAGGCTGAGCGGTTTGTAAACTGGCTTTGTCGCAATTAACCCAAAGTTGTAAATCCTCATTAATTCAAGAAATATAGCTTACAGTACAGTTTGTTTTGTAATTATGATTTCATAATCATAACTTTCAGCGATTATAAAATCGTGTGGGAACATTTTAATAGACGCAAAAAATTGTAAATTTCGCTCCAATATTGGAAGAAATAATAGTGAAAAAATGGAAGGGCACAGTCCTCCATTACTTTCTTAATGCAATAATTATGTTTTTTTCATTTTTTCAAAAGGATCACCGTGGAAATTTATTGAAAATTAATAGTTTTTGCAGCTCTTTGAAAGTTTACATATTGCATTATAATCACTCCATGATATTATTATGTAATCAAGAATAAAGCATACGTTTTCGGTTCCGCTAAAGATAATTTACCAATCATCTGTGTTCATTTGAGATTTGTAGAAACGAGAAACGACTGTCCATTCCATTATGGTAAAAGGTATTTTACTTGTAAGAGCTTCCCATGCTTTATAGAAAATTCATCACTTTGAATTTTATAGGGAAAGATTCGACGAGATTTCATAAAATTTAATTGCCTGGAATTTAACAATGTTGGTGGGTCGAAATTATTGACAGCTGGCGCTATCAATGATCAGTTAAAGAAAAATTCCGACCCTCCTGGATATTCCTGGTAACTCGGATATATAATTTCTATTCCCTGTACCATAGGACCAGGTTCAGAAATTATTTTGTTTAATTCGTACTCATGCTTAATTTTTGTGGCTCCAATGATGTTGGTGCAAACATACTACCTTTTATGCCATCAAATAAAATACTTTTTTTTTTTCTTTTCAAAAATAATTTCTGTGTTCATGATATATTTTATATGAAGTAATAAATAAAATTCTTTTGTCATCGTCCATTTAACGTTTAACTACCGTAATAATTAATACTGTGTTGTTCCATTGTCAACGTGGTTAATGGCAAAGCGTCCCATAATTTAATCGAAATCGTGGAAGGTTAATTTGCAATATTATCGTCTCGTCTTTAGGTAGAGTAGCGTTCACTGCAGTATTCTCACCCCAATTACATTTGATTCGGAATCAGTATGTAGCCACTCGCAGTTCCCTCGGGAGATTCCATAGTCATCGTTAGTATGAAGTCTGCCGTATACGCGCTGAGTATAGTCGAAACTTGGATTTTGCAAGTGAACTTGGAGCTGGGAACTGTTAGTCGACGTTGACTAGAAGCTATTCCAAGCATGGAACATTAATTAATTTATCGATGTTTGAGAAGGATGAGGGGTGTTATGCATTGGAGAACACGCCCCCCTCCTTTCCCCTTCAAGAAAACTTAACAGTAACTACGTATACTAATGCATGACACAACAGTCGAATTATATTCTATCAAATTGTCCAAATTCGATGAATAAATGGATAAATGAAAAGCGTGTTATGTCTATAACTAAACGGCTAAATAAAAAAAAATCATATGTAAACACATAGCTTCGTACCGCGCAGCGATCAGCGATGTGGCATATCGCGATTATTAAATCGATATTATATTCCAACGCCGACTGATTAAATTTACTGTGGAATTAATTGGAACAAACTTTATGTTAAACATAGATTGAATCCAGGCACTATTGTCCGAACTGTACTCCAACAGTTCGGGAGTGAGGATTATTGGTCTGTGCAAATTAGTAGTACTACTTATTGTAAATGAAGTTAGTACATAGCACCTACATTAAGTACAATACTAAACGAAAAAACTTAAATTTGTGTAAAAGAGAACACTTGTGGTTATTTAATACTTTTTTGTTTATTATTAGCACACATTTCTATCACTATTAAGTCAAATAATTTTATTGACCTAGCAATATTTTTTAGGGGTCCGAATTCCGTAAAACGAGAACACAACTTATTTTGGAAAAAGAAAAAAAGAATTTTCCAATAGTTGGATTCAAAACCATTATTTTGAAACTTCTGCTGCCGAGTTTAAAAATGATGGGTTGCTCACGGGGCAAAAAGCTGGAAGTCATGAACCCCGGCTAACCGCCGAGCGGACCTACGGATAGGCAATTCGTCGATTTAACGTGAACGCTAAATTACATATCGTAAAAATATTGAAACGGGAAATTGGTATCAAAACGCGGCTCTCGCCATTGTTATTTCTACACGAGTTACCTCTGCATGGAGAAAATATTTACGGAATGACAGATTTTTTTTCTGTTAGATGAAAATATGCCGTAGCAGCTAAAAATTATCAGTACAGAAAAAGATCTTTATTACTGCGTGATAACTTTATTTTTTTCTATTCCGGGAGATTGAGTCGTTACAGTGACTATTAGAAACACAGTCAACACTTGATGTACACAAAAGATAGTTATCAATTCTGCTATAGTGGAATGAAATAAACCCTTAATGACTTTATGTCCTAAAAATTCCAGGTCGAGGTATGGATACTTTACATGACGGTTTATGGAAAACTGCACAATTTTTAGATCAATTGCATCATTGACATATGCTTGTGAGATTATGAGGATTTCGATGCACTTATAAAAGTTACGATCTCCGCGACTTTTACTATATATTAGATGAAGTAACGGGCCACTTCATTTCCCGTTGAAGTGTGACAGGTAGTTACAGATAATGACAGACGTAAACAGCTGAAATTAAGAACAATTTGTATTTTGTTTCATATGCAATAACATTATTCAGTTATTGTGTATGCGATACACTGAGCAAAATGGTCTTTTCGATCAATGGACCGGTTCAATGATCTTTTTACTATAAATGGAGGCATGAAAAATTATCGAAACATCTCGCTTTTGTTGACAGGGTAGCCCATTTTCTTCTACGACTACATTATACTATTCACTCTTTCAACCGAGTATTAGAGATATATTGAAGTGTATCCTTCTCGTATATTTTTATATTCTTTTTTATCTTAACCCATATAGCATTTTCACATACATTGCATATACATCGTATAAACATATGCGGATATGGAATATCCTATGTATATACGTATACACGTCGTATCACATCATATGTATATGAAATGTATCTGTAAAGGAGACACATATTCATGTACATCGAACATACTTTGGATATCCATGAGGATATACATATTATGTGCACCGTATATACATATATGTCCTGTCCAAAAAAACGGAAAAATTAATTACAAAATAATAATCTGCATTCATTGAATTCGGTTTATCTTGCACTTTTAGTTGGATATTCGGAGTTATTGCATTGATCGGTACATATTTATTGCTGAAAAAACACATGTAAATTTATGTGCTGTTGGTGGGAATCGAACCTGGATCCTCTGGGTGACTGCCGGATGCCTTAGCCCACTCGGCCATTGAAATCTTAGAAGATTTTTATTTTTATTGTCTATTTGAAGTATAGTAAAAATAAAATCGCGTCAAACTACATTCATTTAGAGGGTTGCGACCGAAAAATAGAAAATATTAACACAGTGGGTCACCTATCAATGTACTGACCCTTAAGGGACATTGAAAAATTCGGACGTTTGGCGGTCACCCATCCAATCACTGAACTTGGAGAACTTGGAAAAATTCGGATGCGGAGCGATCACGAATGCAAGTACTGATCCTTGCGGGAGTCCAAAAATTTCAACCGTGGCGCGGTCACCCATCAGAGTACTGACCTACGAGGCACTTAGAAAAATTTCTTGTCATTTTTTTGGACTTTTTTCTTCAAATAAAAAACCATTCTTCAGTAGTTGCGAAGAACTCCAATTTTTTCAAATCTTTGTGAGACACAAAGATTTAAAAAAATGCAGATAATTATTTTGTAATTAATTTTTCCGTTTTTTTTCAGACAGGACATAAGTGCACATACGCTGCACATAATATGTATATCCTCATGGATATCCAGTGTATGTCGATGTACATGAATAAGTGTCTCCTTTACAGATACACTTCATATACATAGGACATTATTATCCGCAAATGTTTATACGATGTATATGCAATGTATGTGAAAATGCTATATGGGTACATGCTTAGGTAATTAATTCGTGGACGTTTGATTTTTTTCCTATGTTCATGGATTGCATATACATGAAATATCTTACGAATGTGTCCGTACCGGCGCTCAAATTCGTATTATTCAAGAATGTACATAGAATGTGTTCTTGACATTCATGCTTGTATATACGTGCATGTATATAGAATAAATATCCATAGAATATACAAGATATGCTTTTCACATTAAGGACCTAGAATGGATATACATCGAATATCTGATGCTGTATGGGAAGTTAGTTTTTAAGGATTTGACAATAGATCTTGGATTAGGGGTTTTTTTAATTATAGTATTTTTTTCTCATCAGCCGACAAAATGTTTGTTAAGAATTGCTACTTTTTTATCTACCATTGCTTATTTTAATTACTGTATTTGATTCTTATAGCTTTTTTTACTTCAAATTTGTGGTTACAAGAAATAACCGGCAGATTTACACGTTTGAGTGTGTATCAACGGCATGTCCCGTGCTCTGGTCATAGAGGAGAAATCCTCCCTTTAATATGCCTGATGGTGAACCTTGAATGATGCCAGCCCGTTTTTTAGTCTAACTTCTCGGAAATGGCTCGGGGCAGGGCTATGAACGCTTGTTACGTTATTACTATATAATGTTACCATAAGATTACTCTTTTATAGGGGTTGTTATGGTAATTATAGTGCAATAAGAAAATAGATTAAATAGCTATACTTACGTTATAATGGGGCTTGACTCCAGCTGAGTCTGACGGTTCTTAGTATGGTGATTGTAATTGAAGAAAGATTTCACACGTTTCGCGCACTTGTTCGAATGTAATGGTGGGTTTATTGAATGATTACTTCAAATTTCAATCGAGTACGAAAATGCAATTTAAGAATAACTTAAAACGCGAATTAATTATAATTTACGGAAAAAGTCTTCTTCTCAATAATTCAATTGCGGTAGAGTGTCGATTATCCGAACTAATTGGGACCGACTATCGTTCGGATAATCGAAAATTCGGATGACCGAACATCAATATTTTGTGAAGGGGGAGGGAGGAACTGAAACGCTTAAAATACATATATAATATGTATGTATTTATCGATAATTAATATTTTTAATATATCATTGTTAGTATATATTATATATTCGGATAAACCGAATCACTGTTCGGATGATTGACGATTTGGATAAACCAAATCATCGTTCGGATAGTGGACGTTCGGATAATCGACACTCCACTGTAGTGAGGAAACCTTTAGTTCAGAAGTATAATAAAATTGCAGTGTAAAAGGTTACAACTGAATAATGAATAATGTAGATCCAAAAATTTGGTGAAAAACCGGGATGAAGATCAAAGTTAACAAGTGAATCTTCTTTGATCCGACTACAGAGAGTGAATTCATTCATACCATGAATGAACATGTTGACATGTATGTCATCAGTCATATCTCCTTGTTACTAGAATTGCAAAATCTAGTCTCGAGAGCGTCAATGAGGGAATATACTAAGTGGCAGGAAAAATGTAAAAGAGAAGCCAATAGGTAAGCTATCCGTGCAAAAACGCTGTCAGCCCTGGATGGACTTGCAGATTGCGCTCCAGATGTATATCCTAAAATCCGCACACTGTTGAAAATCTTAATTACCCTGCCTATCAGTAAAGTCGGTTCTGAACGAACGTTTCGAACTCTTCGCCGCTTAAAAATGTAGTTTAGATCGACAATGTCGAAGATGCGATTATCATGCCTAGCGTTGTTAAATCCCCACAGGGATATCGAAATCGATTTCGAAAAAGTCATCGACTGATACAGCGAATGTGACAACCGAAAAATTCCATTCATATTGTAAGTTGATGCAATCGAAATTCGAATCAACAGTAATATACTGAAGGTACACATAAAATGTAATTCTCAATAGAGATATATAATTCGTAGTAATTAATAAAATATTAATATTCACAAAAAAATCTGAGCATTAAAAAGATTTAGCCCCACCCAAGCCATGACTCTGTATCTAGTATTGACTCACTGCCGGTGTGAACGTTGGCCGGACCCAGACATATTTCTACTCCTTTTCGTCACGTTTTTGCTTGACTCTTCCTACGCGACGCTCGTTATATTTTATGTATTCTCTTTAGTGCATGGGTCGCCTGGGAATTTTCTAGGTCCCCGGCTTTGCATTCGTGTCTTTTTTGCAGTCTATTTTATTACCCTTTTTATTTGGTTTTATATACATTGCACAATCGCTCTGCTCTTTCGAATTTGAATATTACGGTACCGGTCATTTTTGTTTCATGCTGAATCTTTTATAACGTATTTAAGTATAAAATAACGTATTAAGTATACTGGAAATTAACGAGGAAGCAATCTGCAAAGTTCTACTTTGCAGCTTTTTATGTTTGAAAAAGTGTGTGGGCTCGGCAGCCTGCTAGTCAAGCAGCTTAGCTTGCGGCCGGTGTTTGGATAGGTGACCGCTTGGCCGCGCACAACTTTCCGCGTCAACTACTGAGCGAAATACAGTTTTACCTGAGTTTATTATGTATTCTCATACAGTAGATGCTCAGAAAAATAAAGCCGCTGATGTCGACCCAGGTTTTCCGAAGTCTTCCTGTGCCCACGTGCAAATATGATACAGTAAGGGATAAAAAACCACTGCGGTCGCGTATATACAAGAGACAAATGCACAAAGAATGATGGAGAAAAACGTAAAATAATGGCTAAATGATATAATTAGAGGCCCAATATATTACCATATACCCTTTAACGACCAGTATATGTTCCGTACTTGGAAAACTGATAAAACAGATATTTGTAATATTTTCTTTAATTTTAATTAAAAAATTTGGGGGATTTTAATAAATAGTAATGTATCTTAAACATTTTTTTATTTATCTGTACAAATTTGAAAAATTAACATTTTAATGAATTAAATTTTTCAAATTTTTTCACACATGGAAGTGTCGAGCCATTGGGGAAAATATTTTCTCCAGAAGATCACGAACTGCAAAGATTAATGAACAATTAACAGAAAGAAGGGGGAGTTTTTGTTAGTAAACGGCGTTCTTCATTCTGACTTGTGTATGAACGCTGCGGTGATTAAGTTAGGTAAATTTTCGAAACTTTATATCTGTATAGTTTGGCAGTATTATTATTCCTCCTCTTCCTTCTCTTCCACATGCTCTGTTCCCTCCACTCGTAATTTCTGTACGTGATCGCAACGTTATCCGGGACACTTGCCGTGTCCCGCTCTGTACTTCGTACTCGCTCGCTCCCAGCAACGTTGAACGTTGGGACGAGAGACCCGCCTGCTCGTACGTCACGAAATTATTCTAGGATATCCTTCTTCGCGGGGAACAAGGTAATATTTCGTTGCTCGAGAGGTAGCCCTGCTGATCTCTCTCTCTCTCTCTTTCTCTCTTCCTCATCGCACGTTCTCTCATTCGACCCTTCCACTATTCTAGAGTGGTAACTAGACCAAAACGCTGCGGGGAATCCCGGTTGTCACAGGTCACCCATGGGATTTATCACTTGGAACCTACTTTTTGTAGGGCGCGCGTGATACTCCAAAACGAAACGTTTTTGAGAGCTAAGTACACTTTTCAACGTTGGTAGGAAACGCGAAGTGTCAACTTCCAAATTCTTGAGGACCTCCTGGGTTCATTTTTTCCCAAAGCCTTTAATTTTTTTTGCTGTTGTTGAACATAGTAAAATGAACATAGTTCCAAATTCTGTGAAGAGGTCGATTCAAACAGCTACTAAGAACTTGGTTAAAAATGCCATCAAGGAAAATATTGTGGGTCCAATCGAGTTATTGATTCAAATTACTAAGTATTTTGCTGGGCTTACCAAGTATTTTGTGATAGCGGTTTAGTGGCATTCCTGGGTTTTTCAACCACTTCGTTTTTTTCCTATTCCAGAAAAAAATAATACGAAAACTGGGTTAAAATGAACATAAACTGAATGTTCTCATTTCATAGTTCATTCAAATAGCGTCGTTACATCGCAAACATGTATAAAGATATATAATAGGTAGGAGCATCCACGCCATATGAGCGCAGGGAAAAGTAAATAGTAATAATTCAGTATGCAACCGGAAAAGGACTGGTGTTTGAATAATAATAGTTTTCGACACCATTGTGCCTGTTTGTGTACCGCTTTTTACTTGCATCACCAGTAGCAATGCCTTTAGTATAAAAAGTGCTGCGAATACAGGAGAAAATAATTTATATTTATTACAGTAAAATTTACGTTTTAAATGATGAAAAAGAGTAGTCATGTATGCACATATTAGTGTGCTCCACTCTAAACACTAAATACTCGGCAGTGACGCGAGTTGCACCATGTAGATTTGTCAATATTGTTATTAAAATTTTGATATCATGCCACAGATTTTTTACATACGAATTTGATAATATTTCTGTGCTTGCATGCAGGTTTCTTATTTATCGAAATTACCGCAGAAAATGATAACTGTTGGCTGAATTAATTTGTATATGTTTTTCTCTCTATAGTTTTTTTCTTGTGAGCTTGAGACCGTTTTTTTTCAAAGATTTTTTTTTTCATTTCCCTATGGTAAGATAAAAATACTTATTGATAGCACGCTAATTGAAGGAAATTCTGACGGCAATATCTTAGTTCTACAGAAACCATCACAAGAGGAAATTTCTACAAAAAATTTCTACAAAAACTGCACAAGAGGAAACTTTACATAAGTAACGTAGTTATAACGAAATTCTGCCAACAATGAGTTCAAAAAACATTAACAGTCCGCAGTCGCCATATTCACGTCGAACCATTGCATGGTGACACTTGGGCACTACAAAACTTTGCACAGCACTAGTTTGCCATGGAAAAGTCGTACTCAGCATAGTTCGACGCCGCAAAGTTTAATACGCCAGAAGTTTGCCATGGCAAACTTCTACACGACCTATCTGTACACCGTCCGAGTTCGATACCTTCCATCTCTACACAGACTCAGTTCGACACGAGCGATATTTAGGCGCTAGAAAGTCAGAGAAAATATTAAAAGCAAGCATGTGTATAACATGCCAATTTAGCAAAGGCTGGCGATCGGTATACATGTTCTCTGACTTTTCAGCGCCCGAATATCGTTCGTGTTGTAAAGACCCTTTGTAGAGATGAAAGGTGTCGAACTTGGACGGTGTACAGATAGGTCGTGTAGAAGTCTTCCGCGCGGAGAAAACGTTTTTGTTGGTCCAGCAAATCTTTTATTATTGTAGTGATAGCATACGTTTTTTTGCTGTCCTAGCAAAAATATTTGTTAGCTTAGCAAAAAGGTTTGTTAACCTAACAATAAGATTTGTAAGATCAACCGATTGTTGAGTTAAGTTAGCAAATAACGTAATGTTATCACCATTTTAACAGAAGATTTGGTGGTCTAGCAAAATCGCTGTACGTGGCAAACTTATGTCATGTTAAACTTTACAGTGTCGAACTATGCTGAGTACGACGCTTCCGTGGCAATTTGGTGTTGTACAAAGTTTTGTAGTGCCCAAGTGTCACCATGCAATGCTTCGACTACTGCGGACTATTAATGTTTCTCGAACTCATTGTTGGCATAATTTCGTCATAACGATGTTACTTGTGTAGAATTTCCTCGTGCGCTGTTCTTGTCATATACAATTCTATCGTGTGGAGTAAAAATCGTTGTAGAACTGAGATATATAACTGAGATATAGCCATTCTAACGGAAAGAAAACAAACTAACAGTGAGCGCATTAAAAATTGAACTGGGATGCAAAGTACTTGCATCCCAACCAAACAAAGGGTGGAAATAAGAGATAAAGAAGCTGTACCTCTTGAGTAAAAGAACAAGTTACTACGAGGTGCTACCCTCTGTTCTACGTCTGTCAACAAGGTGTCCATAAATCGCTTGTTTGTTATTCAGCAACTTTTACAAATCTTTTCAGATATAATTAAATGTTCATTTTATATAACTAGGGCTTCGCTCAATTTATGCTAGACCGAACGAATTTACCATTTGAAATAAATTTATAGTATTTTTAAAATCAGTTATCAGTCATTTATTAATTTACCCCGATTGAAAAAAGATGTTTAAAACTTATGAAGTTTATTATTTAAAATACACAATCATAAAGTCGAACCTGGTAAATTACGTTCTCAGCAAATTTAACTTTTTACAAGTCTTTCTCTGCGTGGAAGTCGAAGTTAGTTAGTAATGGTACTCATAGCAGTGTCTTTGTGGAGAGTCAAAATTTGTGAGAACACAATGTGCAAGTTTCGACTGTTTGAATTAATTTTTACATTTTTATAAAATTGTCCTTAAAATATTTTTTACTCCTGTGAAAATAATCTTTTGTGATCAGTTAACTTTGCCGGAAAATTCTTAAGGTATGTAAAAGTGCATCACTGCAAAAGTCGACTCAAAGCAAGAAAAATTCCAATTTTCGTACAAACAGCAGGAAGATTTCCGGAAGTACAGAACTCCGACATTTTCAAGGGCCAATCACTGTAACGTTTAACCTTTGTAAAGCCTCAGGCTAGCCTAGCGACGATTTAAAACTTTGTTCGTCTCACTCCTCTCGCACGTAACATCCCGTTCGCGCGAGTTCTTTTTCCCTATCTATATCTATCTTTTTTCTCTCCTCTCCCCCCAACTTTTTTCTCTTTTCATCTTTTTCTACGTTTCTACGCCACCTTGTTTGCCTCGAGTTACTCTACTTCTACTTCTTCTTCTGCTTCTGCTCCTCGCTGTCCATGTATATTCCCCCAGGCGCACTAAAAGCTGCCTTCTCTTTCTTTCTTCGTTTTATTTCTCGAACTTTCTTTCCCTTTTTCGCGACACCGCCGAGAGCCAAAGCGCGAAAGTTGTACACGCGAACGACCAGTGTTGTAGCATTGCTACGAGATCCGTACTGCAGTCTTGTATCTCGGTTCAGCAATAGGGCAGAGGCACAGGAATTCTGCTTTTACTCTCGCGTACAGAAGTGGAGTAACATAGACGAGCGTTTGTGTGGCCATCTTCCACGGGTGTTGCGCACCTCTGCCCATATTCGTGGAAAAGCATTTTTTTTATGTATGTCACGGAAGACCCACGCGTTTTTGGTCCTGCGGTATGAGAGTTTGTACCGAAAATGTCACGGTTTCCTTTTCTCGCTTTGTGTTCTCCGGTTTCCTAAAACTATGTACGAATTGTCGTTGCAATAAAAAGAAGCAGATGGTCCGGTGTGTTGTTGGTCGCTCATTCTCTGCTGGACGCAAAAGAGCGACAGTTTACTTTTCACTTTTGTTTTATCAAAATACGCTTTTTTTTACAAACTCTGTATTATCGGGCCTGGACTGATGGGTTCTGACTTGGTTTTCTATTTTTTCTCGCTCTGTCTTTGTGGAAACAACTTTTATTCGAAACGGCAATATCAGAATGGTTGTTGCAATACTTTATGTAAAGTGAGTTGTTTGCCTTGTGATTTCACGAGAGCAATTGCAATTTTTAACAGAAATATTAAAAACAAGGGTACAATTTGGATCTTGCACGATCCGTGGCAGAAATTTTGTATAATTTTGAAATAAGCAATGTCTTCACCAAAGTGGAAGATTGTTCAACAGATAATGTATACATTGAGATTTGGAATCAGATTCAGATTCGAGACGGGATTCAGTCTGAATCTTGATGACAGGAAAATTCGTAAACAGATTAAACATATATGTCCATATCTTTTACTATGGTGAGTTTCACTTGAAATTAAATCGCTACGGTGTTATTCTAATGATTCCAAAACATATTATTTAAAAAAGAAAAAAAAAAAATTATACAATTTTCGGTAACTTCGATATACAACGTACCGCGATGTAAATCCAACCTGTCGAACTTCTGAAACGGCGACACAATAATACAATCAAAATAGAATGTGAGAAACATGTTGGTTGTTAAAGTCCATGACATACTGCGCCATCTAATAAGTACTACTCATTAGACCTTGTTTTTGGGTTTTTACTGTTGTTTTCAAGCCGTACATTTAACCACATAAAACGCCCGGTTTACACCGTTTTACCGTGATTAAAAAAAGAAAGTCAGCTTCCGACGAAAGTAGAATCAATGGGTTGCAATTATTTCGATATTTATGACATATACTGACCCAAAAATTACAGATATCATATTTTTCTATACTCATTTTTATTCCAATATTAAACACTCCTGCTGATGACTTCTGATATATGTTGAAAGTTCTGACGTTTTTTACCATTTTGTATTTCAAGCAACCAATAAAACCGCATACAATTAGCTTTATTTTCTCGATTTGAATTGATCTCGCTACAATAACAGGGAAGTAATTCAATCAGCATGCGCAATTTCAGCTTAATACTACAAAACGTTCCCGAGTTATAAACAGTCGATAGTTTAAAAAAATGTCAATCTTTTAACCTTTTTTCCAATTTGGTCCAAATATGATAGCAACCAATCTTGGCCGTATCTTAACGTTTATGAAAAGCTACAGACTTGCAATTTTCTCAATTTAACACGCTTGCGTTGTTTTGCATTAAAAAATGACGTGCAAGGTCTTATGGAAATGTAATGAACCTCTAGATATCTACCAAATTTGCTACGATTTTAGGATAGTAACGGACCCATCTGCATCCCAAATTGCAGCTCGATTGCTCGAACCATGCTCTAGTTTAGTACAAGGTATACCCTGAACTAGATATAGTTATACAGGAAATACAACTTTCTCCACGAGAAGGCAAAATCTGCTTGTGCAATATTTTTTCTTTAACGCTTTTTACTCTAACTTTAACCATGAGTAAAATAATGTTCTAATAATGAGTTCCAGAAATACGAATTCTATGAATATTGAATGGTCACATAATTTCTTTCATGCTTCTATTCGAGAAAAAGCTGATTCAATTTTTTTTTGTTAATAGCATACCCGCAAATATTGTCACTCAAGAGTGTACTTGATTGATTTTCAATGTGTGTTAGGTTATCTTGAAACAACGCCAACCACAAGCCTATCAAGGATCTTGCCATTGGAAAGGCTTTGTGCGCGACGTTTTTGTTGATCAACAAAAAGCAAAATGTAATTTTTTTGTCGTCGAGCTACCCTTCAGCGAATACCGGCTAACGATCCCGTTTGGCGTGCCTGACATCGTCATCCTTCTACCAGCATACAAGAGAGAGACATCCAAAGCTTTCGTACCTATATAGGCTAAGGCATGTCGTTCTCCGCAGACGTAGACATGAGGGACCAGTGAAGAATTCTCTTTAGCCCCTAAGCGAATACTCCAAGGTTGATAAATCGCCTGCCGGATATCGTCTTTCTACCATGTAATGCTATGCCACGCTGTATGCCACTATTGCTGCTGGTAGACGACCAGCGGCCCGGTGAACTCCGTTTGTTCGTTCGCCGCGGGACCTTTTTCGACAAAAAACTTTCTCGACGATATGTGTCTGCAGAAAGTACGGTATTATGAGAATAAAAATGGTTGGTATAGCGCTTGAAGGTAGAGGTGGGTTGCAGAGGGTTTGTGGTCCATATCCTATTCTTTCAGGGTGGGTGGGCGAAGGGAAAGGGTAGGAGGTTTGGGGTGGAGAGCGTTCGGGCACACGACTAAGCCGGTCACGAAAACTTTTCTCTCTCGCTCACCCTTCACCGGAAAATAAAATATCCCATCTCACCCCCCACGTTTCATATACCCACAGTATTATTTACCGTGAAAATATCAGAAACTATGAGAAGAAGTGACGATCGTAAAGTCTCAAGTTTGGCTACTGTTTATTATTTACTCTGTATGTGTGCCATCCTGGGGGTACGTTGTTGCTTGGCGGGTCGAGCTAGCCGAGTTTTCAAGAGGGCTTAAACTCGGCTACCCTCCCCTAAAATCGACGGTAAAACACTGTAATCCTGTTTTGGTAGCATCTGAAATTTGGAAATATTTTATTATATCTTTATATCTAGGGTTCGGAATTTGAATAAGACATGTTTTTGTTTGTTTAAGATCGATCCACGAAGAGGGTAAATATTTTTTGATTATGTTCCAGAATTCAATTATATGAATGTGATGGCCCTACTGCATATAAGAAGCTGATTCGAATGAGAGAAATATATAGGAGACATTTACGCAGTGGTTAAAGCTCTTAACCAGTACCCGAATAGCTCCGGTTCGATTCCCGGTGATCACCACATATTTACTCTCTTCGATACTTCGTCAGTCCATGTGCAATGCCAATATCTACATTTCCCCAAACTCTCCGCCTGGTCATTACATGAATAACATTATCCACAGAGAGAAGTGGTATGTATTACCATGTTGATAGGAAAAACTATCCTATTTTATGGTAGTTGAGAATTAACGTCGATTCTTATTGAGATTTTCTAATAACCATTTTTTCGTCGAATTTTAACTAATATTAAATAGAAGCTGGCGTTGATTCTTTCCTATCATCAGGTTTAGTATAATTTTTCGGGACGCCATTACATATACATATTTTCCATATAATACCATCATCTAAACCCTGATAGATCCAACAATGAATATCGCTGGTTTTCATCTGACTAAACCCTTAATTTTCACTAAAGCAATACCTTCATTTTATCCATGCAAAGTTTACTAGTCAAAGAGAACTGTGATAAAAACGCGGAATGGTCACAATTGCGAAACGTATGGTTCTTTTACATTTATCCCCAAGTTATGTAACATTGTTAAAAATAATAGGATAAAGTTCAATAGTTTAAAATAGTTGCTGAGGGTGAATGGTCTTTTGAAAAGGTAACCATTATTTTGCTGAAAAATTGAAACTGGAGGTCGTATGAGGGATCAAGGTTGTGCGCTTATTTTTCCCACCGGGCTGTGGGGATAGTTCCCTTAAAGCTGCTGGATCCATTAGTTCACTGCGGTCGCGTTCGCTGTTGGCCTTGTATATTTTGAGTCCAAAAAGGGGAATAAGAGATGTTGACGATGAGTGTGGGGAGGAGGGTGGTCTGCAAAAGCTTTAAAGGGGGTTGGAAAGCATGAGGTCAACGGCGAGGGAAACAGTGTTTATGAAAAGAGGGGCAGAGAGGGAGCGGGTGGGGGAGGGGTGTAGGTGAACGGCAACCGAGTACCTGGTCGGTAGAGACGTCGGAAGAGTGTGAGAGGGTGCGAGGGTAAAATTGTGCCACGAAAAATACGATGGAAAATTAGAAATACCTTCCGGACAGGACGAAATTGTGGTGCTCGCTAGTTTTCCCCTTTCTATACTCTTCTCATCCTAGTACCCACAGTCCGGCGTATTTCAGCCTCCGGCAATCCGCGGAATAAACCTCGGGAAATTTCTGATAATAGTGCACGGGTCCAGCAAGCATCGACTTTTTTCTGCCTCTTCTTTTCCAAGGATGAAAACATGATTTTATATTAACCTTTCGGCGGGTCATCATCGAATCTCCGTTTCATGTGCTCTTTAGATCATTGACGTATTGAAATATTATCCAATAGATAATTTCGGAAACTAAAATCTTGGAAATTAATTGGAACCTACAAATTAGTGGAATTCCGAAAATGTTTGTAACATTTATAATATTAATGATTCATCTATAACTATTTATAGTGGAAAATTAGAAAAGTTGATATTTAGTAGTGGAATGAAAATTGGAGATTTTAGAATTCACGGAGACAAAGATATCAATGATTGAACGCACGTTATTTTTTATTTCTAATTATTCTACCATATCGCAGTGAAAATATATAAACATTATATTCGAAACAAATAAATGTTTTCCGTGAAAATTCATTTAAGGATGCCACGAAAAATATTAGACAAATTAAGGAATACTATTTTTGCTTCCTTATAGAGGAAGCTTTGTTTTCGTCAAATTTTTTTTTTCGAGATTTTCATGTCAGTGTACTCAGAAAGTCATAAAACGTCGAGAAAAGTGGTTTTTACGAAATGTCTGTACGTGTGTGTGTGTGTGTGTGTGTGTATGTGTGTGTGTGTGTGTGTGTGTGCGTGCGTGCGTGCGTATGTGCAGGTTTCATTGGTCGTGCGATAACTGTCGTAATTTTCATTGTATGTTCTTCAAATTTGGCACGCGAGTAGGCTATCATAGAACAACGTTTGGAATTGTAGATGGAGCGAATCGGTTGGAAAATTCAGATTTCACAACACTTTAAATTTTTTTTAAAATCGTTTTCACGCTACAACTTCCGCAAATTAAGAGATATCGGGCTGAAATTTTGTACGTAAACGGACTACTATCAAATCATGATCTCTACCAAATTTGGCGAAAATCGGTAAAGCAGTTCTAATGTTATTGCAATTTCAATTTTTTTTATAATGTCTGTAATTCTGTAAATTCTCTTGTAAATTCTGAGCCATCCGACTGCAATTTTCAACGTGTCATCATGTTTATTGATTATCAGTGATGAATTTTGTCAAGTAAATGGTCATTATGTCGGTAAATCTCGATTTTTCTGCATGAAAAATAAAAAAATGCCGCGACGAAAAAAAAAAAATTCTAAATTTTTTGCAGAATTATCTCAATTATGGTTCACATATGGACAACCATGAACCAAGGTTTGAGTACAAATTTGACGCAGATCTGTTAAGCCGTTGAAAATCTCGTTCTCGCGCTGGATCGTGCAAAAGACGAGATACTGGGTTCTAATTTTGTCGGTACATCGACTATCATGAAACAAATGTCGGACACAAATTTTTAGATAAATCGGCAGAGCGGTTCGAATTCTATGACGACTCGAATTTTTTTCATAGCGATGTTATACAGTCTATATTGCGAAAAGTATCGATTTATGTCGTATAAACTAGCCATATCCTTGCTTCCCAATGAAATTTCGGAAACCACCGATTTCTATCGTGTTCTACAAAAAAAAACAGAGAAGATAGAGTATTCGAGGGAGTTTCTGGACCGTTTGGCCTTATTATATTTTCACAAAGCGAGAGTGTGCGCTTATTTATATTTATTTAAAACAAGGATGCAAAGCAGAACCTTGCACATTGCTTCCTCATTATATTTCGCTTTTTACAAAGCTTCCTCTATGAGGAAGCCAAAATCAATTCCCATACTTCCTCTTAGAGGTTGCTTTGTAAAAAGCGAAATATAATGAGGAAGCAATGTGCAAGGTTCTGTTTTGCATGCTTGTTTTTCTTTTTATGGCAGTTTGAAAAAGATTATTAAGAAATAATTTTATTTAGTTCATAACCTTATAAATATTGTACTATGATAATAGGAAAATTTCTACATCTACAGTAAATAATGTACTACAGTAATAGGATAATTACAACTTTGCCGTATCAATTCCGGTTGGCTGACTTTAAAGTGGTTGTGTCAATCGATCAGTCGCAACCGATTTGTCAATCTGGAGTGTTAGTATCACCAATCGAAGTATCGTGTTATGTCCTGACCTGACTTGATTGTTGAGCTAACCAATCCAATGAAAATGCCATTCAAGCATCTGATAAAGCAAACTAATCATCAATCGTTCAGAAAACCGATTTCAGGTAGTTGGCTTAATAAATTTCATGTGGATTTAAACGATTGATATCTCAACCAATCGATTTTCTCTGTATTTATTTCCGCAAGTGGATATGGTTGTAATCATCCAATTATTTTTGACATCAATGTAGTTGTCCATCTATAAATGTATAAAAAATAATCTAAATATATTTTGACAAATTGTTTAATTTTTTTTGAATATCATAAACCAGATTAATAGGGTAATATGAAAAATAATTGGCGATTTTTTTTTTACTGTTGCATTTTTTAATGTCTGTATGCAGAATCCTTTCTTTTATGATGTCAATAAAATATCCGTACATGATCTGAACAATGTGGTGGAATACTACATTTCTAAAAAATATTATAAATTATTTGTAGAAATAATAAACAAATAGCGTTAATCCCATGGTCTGGTTACAACTCTGTAAATAGACAAGTTCATAGGGTCGTGACCTATTTTTACAATTGCAGATGAATTTGCTGTGGTAATGTTCGGTCGTAGGGAAAATAGATGATTTCTTTTCCTTTAACGTTTCGACTCAGATCGGAGTCCTCTTCCGAAATGTTTATTTCAAATGACAGAATTACTGTCATTTGGCACACCGCTGGGTACTTTTTTCTTGAAAGAAATAAGCACGAGGAATATTGATATCATTTTGTTAAGTACACAGTTGAAGATATTAATAAAATCTCATTAAGAAGTTTTGTCCAAGTATACGCCATTAGTTTAGAGACCAATGGTGAAACGTTAAAGGAAAAGGAATTATTTATTTTCCCTATAACCGAACAATGCCACAGTCTGAACAGTTTGATCACAAAGATTTATCTTTCATTCCATAGAGACTGAGGAGCTCCTTTAGTTACTTTGTGTAATGCACATAGTAGAATAGAAAGAAAAAAAAAAGAAATATTGGCGAAGAGTACTGAAGCAAATTGTTGGATTTCCTTTGACAAACCGTCGAATGTATATTTTACATAGTTTGCTTGGCTCTTATTGCTGATAGTACGGCGGTGATCGCGGTGGTTTGAATCTATATAAGAGGTAGAGTGGCCTCATCAGGCCATACAGCTAGACATGCACAAGGAGAGGTAGACACAAAGTCGACGGTGGGCCGCTCCACGGGGCGATCACATAAATTATCCTCTATCTAGGAAATTGCCGTTTTTACCGTAGTTCCTACGTCCATCTTCCTGTCGTCCGTCGAACTCAGATATGCTAATGGGGGGTGCACGCTACCCGCTTTCGCAATCTGGAAAATAAATTTCGCATTGTCTCGGGTGGGAAGACCAGCAGCGAGGGGCACACCAACGGAAGCGAAGCACCAGAAGGAGTATAGGGTACTAGGGGGTGGTAACAGGGGGTGAGGTAGTCGTCAAGACACAGAGGGCTGGTGTACGAGCCCCGAGCTCGCGGGCGTCTGTACAGTCTCTTGCGAGGCGCCTGCATACCTAGATTAAATCTCTAGCTAAAGTAAAATACGACCATCCTATCAGGTGTTTTCAGTAAACCATGTGATGGCAGTTTTACTTCCTGTCTCGAGAAACTGGAGTTAATCGTTATTAACCTTGTCACCTAATTCGGTGTCATTGAGTATTCATTGTTTTATCATTTTTACTCTGGCCAAAAAATTATGCGTTGATTGAGACAAACAATAGTAACGTTATTGTTGTTGCGAGGCATAGGTGGAATAACAACTAGTTTATGAAATATTATAATAATTTAGTTTTTTAATCACTTTATTGCTAATGCAAGATGTTATTTATAAATAACAACTGTGTTAGTAATGTAAAAAGACATCAACGAATAAGTATTTAAATAATATATAACAAAGAATAAAATAACGATATAGAAGCAATAATTATATAGTTTCCATTTATGACAAGTATATTCATCTTCTATCTACGGGTTTTGTAATCCTCATGAGGGCTTAGAAAAAAATTAATGGTTACCCATATAGGGTTGTACAAATGGCCTAACACTGGCCGAGTGATGGCGTCCACTGTCATGGTAATGACACAGAAATGGCATCTAGCTTTGGCTCATTGGCGGATAAATGAATGATAACTTGGGCTCAGTACTGGTAGTTGTATGCACGCCCAATACTGGCCTAATGCAAACCCGGAATGGTACCAAATACGTCCAGCAACGGGTAACCAGCGGTTTAAAATATTCAGTTGAATCAAATTGGCCATTAATTATTAATGTTTAAAAACGTCTTTCATGACGGGTTGTCCTGGAGTAATTACAATACTATTATTCTATGATCATTAAATGATTAAAAAAAGGGAAATTGGCCACAGAAACAATTTTTTTCGATATTTCTCGGAAAAGTGATGTTCACGGCATTTGAACCTAAATCTTTACCTAAATACGACCTACCTAAATGAATACGCTAACCAATAGTCGAAATCGATCTGATATCCCTATGACTGTTACCCTAGATGCAACTAGGGTAACAGACATAACTTAATGGAAGTATACTTCCATTAAGTCCATAATAGTTGCGAAACATGAGTGTACCAAATTTTAACCAAATCGATCTGATATCCCTATGACTGTTACCGTAGATGCAACTATTATGGACGTAATGGAAATATACTCATGTTGTTGAGGCCACTGATTACAAAACTCAACACTGAATTCGGGAATTCAAAATTTGGATGCAATATAGCGGTCCAAAATGCATAAAGTTATATAATCTGAATAAAACTAGAAAGCGGAAGCCTTTTCACATTGAGAAAAGAGTTTGTTAACAGTTAACAAATCAAGTGTTAAATATGGCGATACGAACCATTTATTTATTGATACTAAATGTATGTTGAGCCAAATAAGATTTGTTAACTATTAACAAATGTCAGTGAGCTTCATTTAGGGCAATTCAATGTTGTTTAGCTCAACTGAGATTCAATAAGAATAACTAAATGGTTAATTTCACTATATTTAACACTTGATTTGTTAACTGTCAACAAACTTTTGTCTCAGTGCAGGTCTTTGATTACGAATTCAGAATTTAGAAATAAAAAATGGCGAATCCAATATAGTAACCAAAATGCAGAAACTGACTTAATTTATATAAAATTTAATACACAGGTTTGTTAAGACAACTAGTTACCGATCACAACGATAAAACAAAAAATAAAAAATGGCCCATTTTAAATGGCCCACATTCCAAATTCCATTTCAATCGAATATATTGAGATTATGTTAATCATTGGCATCAAGATAATGGTTCATGTCTGCTCAGAACTTGGTGTCATGTGTGATAAATGTTATTGGAACAAAGGTCCAGTACGCTGGCCAAAACTGGGAGACAGCTCGGAGTTTGACCGGTAGTAGCTGCTAACGGTTCGTAGCCAATACACGGTCAAGCATTGAGCCCAGTGTTAATGCTGGCAGATCCTATATGGGTAAACGTACTTACCTAAGTGAAGTTCAATCATGATTGTATATAAGTGTCTCTGCCGAAGAGGTCATGAATGTAATACCTCCGCTTTGTTCACGTGTCTCCGCCAATTTAAAGCTAGGGAAAAAAATTCCCTATGTTGCGCTGTCTGATATCATCGCGCTTAACTAAACCATTCCTAACTGAAGTTTGATCCGATCAGAATTGGAGTACTTTATGTCAAAAAAAAATATCTGAAAAAAATCAACATCATTGAAGACACATATAACATTAGTTTGTTTATAAAAATTAAAAATTAAAATTTGGTTAAATATATTTCTTTTAAGTCTCAGAATTTTCTATTAAATTATACAATTGCTCTGATTTTTCTGAGCCTTCACCATTTCGGCATAGAATTTTCTAACACTTGATATTTCCGGTTTTAAGGATTTTTGAGGCTGTTTTTGTGAAACTATTCGATCAATAATTCCGAAACTACTCAAAGAACAAACAACAAGATAAAATTATAAAATTTCAAAGTCAACCTTGACATATTTTGATCTTTGGTCTATAGAGTATTTTTATAATTCACTGGGATTTTAATTACGTATCCGTCATGGTAGAAAATGGCCAACTCAAATACAGTTAACCGGTAGGGGTTTTTTTTTAATTTCCATTCTGGTTTTAGAAAAAAAGGCAGGTGGATCGGCTGGTCCTACCGAAACTGGATTACGTTTCATGGCTAATTTCGTTGTGCCCGACCATGCCAGACCTATCGATTATACATTGCAGTCGCGTCCGGGCGAGTCTTGTTTCCGGTCAACCATTTACGTCCTGTCGAAATCCCGGCCAGCCACCGCGTTCTCATTCTCTTTCTCTGTTACGATTTGTGTGCGTGTTCGACCTACGAACGGCAGTCGAACGAGCTTTTGCACGTTACAATATAAGGCCATAAATATACAGTAGATAATAAAGTGAGCATTTCGAACCAAAACATATCTGCGTTTTAGTGGGAGCGGCAGGCATTTTAATTTTGAAAATTTAACAGCTACGCCCATTTGTTTATAAAAAAATGACAGGCTGGAAGAAATGTTTAGTATATGTTGTCTTTTTTGTAGTGATTATATTCACCGCGTTAAATTCGTATTCATATTTAAAATCTTTTATTTTTCCAAAAAAGGTCTCACCAAATTTTGATGTGTAAAATGTACTTATGTAAATGTTGTGAGATGATGGCAACGATGACGAATGCCGAACAGAAAAAAATGAAATCTTTAATCAGGAAAATAATAATTTAGTTTTTCCGGTTAAAACGCCACCATTATTATTATTATCACCTCATAATATTCTTTACATTGGGCGTAATTGAATTTATCATTTAATGTAAAATGATTTGAAGTTATTAATTAATCAGAATTACCTCTGATTATTAATGCTTTAATAAACTTTAACTCTGTGGAATTTCCATATAAATTAATGATCACTCGATTATACTGCAATACAAAGCCAGCGACCGTGAATATTAACATTTCATTTATTTTACTCAATGGGTCGCGTATTTTACGTCCAATAAAGTTAGCATTTAATTCTACATCCTTGGTATAATAATTCATTAAAAATCAACTTTGGTTTGATCATAACGCCACTGATCTATGGTTGAAACCAATTACTAAAGGCCTGGTTCCTCGTAAATTTGATTTCGTTAATCGTAAAATTTCGATGCTTTGATATTACCGTTCATTCAAAGCATGTGTCGACTCATATATTTTTGGGATATTTACAAACGTACGAATAAATAATCGTACTTACAGCATGTTAAATTATGTAGGGTGAATAAGAAATATTGTGTAGATTGACACTTATTTTAGGTGTACGCCAAATTTTAAATAGTTTCAATGTTTTTGACACCCGAATAGACAACTGAATTTGGGCTATTTAACAATGCGGTTATGGAACCGTCACTAATTTACAGCACATAAACTGATGCTGCAAAAATGCGTGAAAAGATTTCGGTTTTAAAAATGTACTGATGGCACGGGAATTTTGTCGGAAAATAAACCGTGAAATTTCAAAATAATTAACCGTTTAGTTTTTGAGATAGTACGAGTGAAACCCACCTTCCCAGCTTTTGTCTCGGAACGCTTGAGTTTTCATACCGCGGACCTCTCACTTATTCATTACCTGCCACACATCGCATCCGTTTCCGAGCCTATCTCCGCCCCCCCCCCCCCCAGCCTAGCGCTTAAACCTCCTTAAGGCAGTTGAGCAGTAAACCGCAACTAACTCCATTCTATGTTTTTTTTTACATGAGATGAAAAGTGTAGGTATTCCCTTATCAAGTGTCGCGGTAGCGGCTCAAGACAAGTACATTTATCTACCTACCATACCGAATGAGCTGAGAAGATGTTCCAAGACTCTCTTACTCGAGTTTCGCGTTTAGGCTACTTTTTTTCGCGGTTAATACATGATATATCTAATATTATACTTTTTCGAACTACAGTAGAGAGTCGATTATCCGAAACGTCAATCATCCGAACGATGATTTGGTTTATCCGAATCGTTAATCATCCGAACAGCGATTCGGTTTATCCGAATTTTCGGTTTTCCGAACGAAGAAACCGAAAAAATCCTCGATTTTTTCCCAAGAAAATAGCATATTATATAGAGTCCGGCGGTTTTATCAGAATATATAATATATACTAACAGTGATATATTAAAAATATTAATTTTCGATAAATACATACATATTATATATATATGAATTATATTGTACGTATATATTCTAATATTTTAAGTGGTTCAGTTCCTCCCTCCCCCTTCACAAAATATAGATGTTCGGTCATCTGAATTTTCGATTGTCCGAACGATAGTCGGTCCCAATTAGTTCGGATAATCGACGCTCTACTGTATTTTTAATTGTATCTGATAGACTAAAAAAAGTGATTAATCGTATAATTATTAAAATATTCATTATTAAAGTTGGATCTTTTCGCACGAGTCTTATAGGAATACGGGTACGGGTTGTGACGTCTCGAAGATTTTGACTACCAGAGGTACATGTCTTATAAAATATATGGGGCATCGATTATCGAACGGGTCGCGAACCTCATTTTTTCTTTTGAGATGTTGTAAAGCAATATAAAAAAATACGCTAGAAATTTTTTCAGATTAAAAAACAAATTGTGTTTTTTTTTTACAATTTTGTTGTAAAAAACAATTTTTTTTCGTTTTTTACGGTAAATTCTGTGTCCAAATACAAAATTTTTGAGCCTAGGCCCAGCGTGGGGCGAGGCCTAGATTAGCAGCTAATGTCGTAGCGAATAGGAAAACCACGTTTGACCTAACAGAGATCCACGTAAGATTCAGAAAACAAATCAACAACGATTCCATTGTTGAATTTTTGTGCTGAAACGAAATTGTTGTATTTTTTTCTGAATCTTAGGAGCATCTTTGTTAGGTCAAACGTGGTTTTCTATCTGAAATTATTTGACTTGAAACTTATTTGATTTGAAACTAGTCGATATTTCCCATACGGAAAATTCTATCTCGTAAATTCTAGTCGATATTTCCCGTATGGGAAATATAGACTAGAATTGTGGCAATCTTCTTGTAAATGGAACTAAATATATGCACTTATAATTGGGGAAATCGTGATGGTCCTGAAAAACCACAAATGGGTAACATTCAAATAGAAAGAGATTAAACATTTTCTTGAAGATAAACAAATGACAAATTTCATGCACAAATAAACGGAATGAAGTGACGTGTCTCGGTCGTGTTAACCCTTTAACTATCAACATGGCACATTATCTATATTAGGAGATTAGCTATCATTAAACAAACATTTTCAAAATGAAATCCTATAAGTCGGGAAGTAATTGACAAATAGTTAGATTCTGTTAGGAGTATATCCGTCATTTTTATTTAATAAATGAACCTAAATTTAAGAAAAATTATTTTGTTCAAATAAATTCTTATACCCGTTAAAGAATTAATATAACTATACACCTAGTTGCATGGGATTGCAATTAATAGTTGTCAGTATCAGTCGGATTTCTCCGAATATACTGTATAATAAATTGGTTACGCAATGCACGATGCACTCGAATACCCAAAACATCGACGAGCTACGGGAGGCCGCGTCGAGAGAGTGCCGGTTTCGAGGGTCGCTGCTTCAGACAAATCGATGGGTATACAAGTAAATAGTTGTACTAAATACTCGAGCGTGATACTCCACGCCGTACACGACTAGCTGAAAGTCTGTGTGTGTATCTCAAGTTTTGCTCTTGGGGCGTTTCGAAAATGTGGTCTCTGTGCTCTCTATACGATGCTTTTGTCGTGGAGGACTCGGCGTGCGGTGCTTTAGCCGATAAGGGACGGGGAACTCTGATCGTTCCCGCAACTCACTCGCTTTGCACCCCTTTCACCGCTCGCGCGGTGTTTGTCAAACGGCCAACGAGAGAGGATAGATACGTCGATGTACCGAGTGAGAGTTCGAAGAGGAGTGAGTGGAGATCGTACGCCCGAACGCGTGCTCACAACGCGCGCGAGCGAGCGGTTTCAGCTTGATAGGATTTCCTGGGACTTCCTCCAACTATTATACTACTCGATTGAAACTATCGCTTACTATAGCTATTGACGTAGTTTTGGTATATAGGTATGCCTGATTGCAAAGTTTCGACTCTATGTGACCTGTCACTTGTAGATTTGATAGTGGTAGCAAGTAATTGACTGCTTGTTCATTTGATTTCTACGTTATCGATACCTTTTTATCCCATTTATTTATCTATTAGTTCCATATACTTATTTGGTCGAAGAGTATTGTATAACATACACGAGGGGAAAACTGACGTCATTTACCAGTTGAACCAATAGACCGTTCCGTTTCTCAGACATGCGATGATAGATTGCGGTGAGATGGACTTTATTCAGGATTACAAAATAAAGATACAAGCCAAAATCGACATTGTATCGATAGACACAAACGACAAAGGTACCATAGAGTCGTTGGTCCAATGTTTGATCTAAAAAAAAAGGTTCTTCATCGGTCCTCTTCAAACTTTAACATCTTAATATTAATAAAAAATTGGCCTTACTCTTCAAAGTGAGTACTTACTCATTGCTCGTTATAATAAGTCGTCATCATTCGAAGAGTCAGCCCATTAACGACATTGATAGGTTTCTTCAATGGAATTCTCTTCTAATTTATATAAAAACGAAGTCTCAGATGATTTCAAGGATTTTTTGTTAAGTGGTCCTATGATAACAGTTCTCCTCTAACTTGGTCATGTTAACCAATAACGTGTCTATGTTAACCAGTGACTTGTTTATATTAGCCAATAACGTGGATGTGTTAACCAATAACGTATTTACATTAATGCTAATGTAATTTGAATGTTTAACATTCAAATTGCTGTAACCTCACAGCATTGGGTCATCCCATGAAAAAAAAAATACTCAAAATTCGGCGATCACTCAAAGATTCTGAGGCAATTTGTCCGATGAAAAAATCTGAAGTCCAACCATAAAAAAATTATAATTTTGTTGTTTTTTCCATAAAATGTGACCTGAAATTAAACAATTAATTTTGAATATATTTTTTTTCTTGTTGGCAATAAAAAAATGCACATTTTCGTCTTTTAATGATTTCGATACGATCAATAGTTTCTTAGATATTACAGATTAAATGAAAAATGATAAAAAACGGAAAAATTTGCATATCCGGTCAAATATTTTTTTAGAATTTTGAAATTTGGTCCATCAATAGACACCATTGAATCTGATTTTTAGAAAAAATTTGAGATTTTTTTTTTTTCGGGGTGGCGAAAGTCCCGTGGAATCCCCCTTATGTTAACCATGTAATTGGTTGGTACTAGCTAGTTTACTCAGTAATTTTTTTTACCCAATCCCTCGATTGTTCTAACCAAGCCCTTTTTCTGTATAAAGTTTGCCATACCTTTTCATTCACCTAACGCCCTAGATACACATTGGAGACGACTTGCCTTGTCTTCTATTATTAACCGCGGAAAGGAGACGTACGTTCTGTAATAGAGCGCGTGGGAAAGTTTTCCGAGACTGTGTCACATATCTGTCCTTTCCGTGGTCGTTCTATGTGGAATAAAAGCAGATGAAAAAGATTGGTGGCGTGCTCGTACGGTAGCGGCCGGCTGTGTGGCTATTCGAGGACTGGCACGACAAGGACGAGTGTTTGCGGAACCTGTGCGAAGGACTATCCAGTTGTAGAAACTGCTGGACAGCACGGAGAGAGTTCGCTGCAACTATGTTCGACTTTTTTGTCTTCTCGCTCATTCATTTCATGTTGTACCTAAAAGTACATATGTCTTCGTACATACCTACATATATATATATATATATATATATATATATATATATATATATATATTTACCGTGAGATTTATTTGCGCACAGTCGTTGGCCGCCTAACAAAACTTGGCCACACTGTAGAGTAAACTCGGCAAACATCAACTTCTCTTTGAATCCTGAATTTATTCAACCCTCAGTGTGCATACTGGGTCTTCAATGGCAAACTCAGAATTCCAATCTAACATTTCTCCCTGTTAATTTGTGTAATATTTGATAAAGCTGGAAACTTTTAACCAACGAGTACATAATGTTCCACATGGAAAAAACTGCCATGCAGGCGAATCGCGGTAAGAACTTCAAAAAGCGTCTAGCAAAAGTTTCGCATACAGGATTCTAGCAGACTGTCCGACACTTTTTTCAGGATTCTTTTAGATCTCTCAAAAATTTACCCAGATATTTTTGGTAAGTTCCCGGTAGGAATTTTAGATGAATGTCCTCGGAACCCGGACGAGTTATTTTTTAATATTCTTAATGATCGTTTCGATGAATCTTTTTGACAATATCACAGATATTTTGTTTTATTTTTGAGTGTTTTAACAATTATTCTCGTGGAAGCACATTTTAATACACATCAATAATGTATTCAACGTACCTCTAAATGTCTGTTTTTGATGTTTTGAAGGCGCTAAAGAAGTCTTTGAAAATCAGATCTGAGGACGAAAGACCTGATGTACAGACAAAAGGCCAGAAATGTGAATATCCATACGAGTGGTTAACGAGGTTCTATCGAAACGACATATTTAAACTAACACACTTGAAAATGTTGTATGATTTCTAATTCTGGCGTAATTACAAAGTTCGAAAGTCAGTTGACGATTAAACTATTACAAAATTTGACATTCAAAATGGTGCATTATATGTGGACTCATAAGGGAAAGGAAACAAATTTTGTCTTTGGATGAGAAATAAACATATGTAAATTCAACTTTAGAGCAATAACGAGCTGCAGTCTCGTTGACTATTCACGATTCAGCTTGTCCTATGAAAAAGTGTCGTCACCGAGTATTTGAAAGAGTAATTGCAACGTAAAGGGGCTGAGTCACCTAACTCGGCCCCTTCAAGTTAAAACCATGAAAATCAAAGATGCTTTCACATAAAAATTTTACCATGACAAAAAAAACCATTTTGCAAACACATAAATAAAATATTTTCATTAGTGCATTTTTTGTAGCTAGGCGCGTTGGTGCCAATACTTCGATTTTGCCCTTGTCGTAGAGTTCGAGCTGTATCACTGTACGAAATTGGTCTTGCCAGATCGAATTTTCTTTATAGGAAGACTATGTCCGGCCTGAGAAGGGAACTTTTCATTTGAAGATCTTGCGCCAAAGTTACAAAGAAATTCTTATATGCGAAACGCACATTTTTTCATAAAGAGAATTAGGCTTTGGTTTGTCGTGAAAAAAAAAAACATCAAACTCGATTCTTGTTGTCCGGATTCCCCTATGTATGACATAGGGGAGCAGAGAAAATGATTTATTACACCATTGAAACAAGACTTGACGTGTCTTATTTGTCGTTCTCAAAACTCTTCTCCGAGACTAATCTTGGATGTTCGATGCGCTATAAATGAGTTAACAGTTTGAGGTAAAAGCAACAAGAGATGGAAAACTGGAACTACGAGGTCTCCCGGCAACTTCGAACGGCAAAGTTTTTCCATCGGTGGCCACGATCGAAGGAAGTTCTATCGACGGGAAATTGACGAATGTCCGCAAGGACATAGCCGAAAGGCAAGTTCGTTGGTTACATTGGTAGTGGCCGACAGAAATGGTGATTGCGGAATTTGGATCAACGCGGAATATCCCATCGAGAGGAGCAGCACAAGATGTAAAGACCGCTGAGCTTTCGGACGGTGTTAGCGCTGCGGCCGTTAGAACATCCCGTTAGAATTCCGATCCATATTTTTCGGTGGTCTCTGTACGCGGTCGAGCCATTGAGCCACACGGGACGCGGCGCTTTTCACGTCTCTCGTTCACCCTTCGCGAGCTTTCGCGGCTCGAACAATGCCTGGTGGCTCTCGGGATGTGGAATCTACTGCGGTTGTGGCGGTGGCGGTGGCGGCGGTGGTGCGGTGAACACTCTACGCTCGTGTGGAACCGGATATGCGCGGCCCCCGGTGCGTTATACGAGGGATATAAGTTATATGGTGTTAACGTGTGTCGAGTTTTTTGGAACAGAGCCAGGACTACCCCTCCGACCTTTCCTCTCTCTCTCCTTCTCGCTCTCATGTGGGATTATAACAGTTCGATACGTCCGTCGTTACGCACAAAAATTTCTCTATTCCGCGTATCCATTTTCATTGCTCGCAAGTGGATTTACTCTTGCAGTTTGATGGCGATATCGGTCAAGCCTTATTACGGAGAATCTCTTTTAACTGATATTACCGGAGCTCAACATTGAAATTTCATCTAGTTCCATTTATTTTTTTAATTTCTGTTTCCTAGAAAAGCTACTCTTAATCATTCGATATCAACGCGTTCCAAATTTGTTACAAAATTGAAGCATAGCGCAGAAATACCTGGAGCACGGTAGTTTTTATTTTTCAAATAAATGCTGATACCAATGCATTTTTTCCGAGAACTTATGACCGAGAAAAGATTGAATTGTAGTAACAAAATAAAATTAACGATACGTACGAAATTGGCGAAAAAAGCGGATTCCGTAGAATGAATCAAATTGCAAAAATGAGAAATGAAAAATTCCATACATTTAATTGTAGAGGAAATTACACTTTTTTCATCAGAAAGATAAATATTAAAAAAATTATTTTGTTAAAAATAAAACATTTTCTATGATTCGCTGAATTCGGATTTGCTATTTTTTTCGAATTACTATCGCGATACAAAGAATCAATCGTGTGTATTTAAAACAAAACCAACCGGGCTTTCTGGCTAGATGGGTTGGGTCGCCCCCTCCCCCCATTAGGACAAAGCAGGACTGACTACATATTAATTCTGCTCATCAAAATGTTTGATTGTAAAGTTCTCCGTCATAGTGAAAATATTTGTCGCGCTTATTTGTTGGGCAATTGCCATTTATTGTTTTTTCTTTGCTTACAAATTGTAATAAACAAATATTAAAGTCCATTCGTTGGTCCACATCGTTGTATCGAAAATTCGTATTGTTGAACATCGCCGAATCGTCACTTTGCCGAAATATCATATGGCCTACATACATTCATAGGGCATTCCATACCAATTCGACCTTGTGACCTCCTGGTTTTGGTCCGCTGTATTTTAAACATTTGTTCCGACCCTCGAAGGCATTCCGTTTTTTTCGGATTTTTTTTTACCGATTTAAATTACCTGCGATTGTTTAAAACGCATATATTGATGGACACAAATAAAAAATTGAGAGGGCCATTCCTCGATCCTATTTTTTTCTTTTTGAACTTTATTATTTAAAAAAAAGTATTAGATTGAGAAGTCAGTGTACGATGGGTGGATGGTTAAACCTTTTTATACCAACAATGGAATTTTAGAATTTTTGCAGATTTCTTCAAACCAATCCACCAAATACCAATCCAAAAAATAGCAAATGCATTTGCTATTTTTTTGTAGGTAGCATTTTGAAGGGCATCGCACAAACAATAAGATTTGCCAAGTTTTAATCAGACAAAATAATAGTTAATTGATAGTTTATATTCCGAACAAAAATGAGCCTAATCTATCATTAAGGAGGACCGGCCCACTACGGTCCAAGATTTAAAATTTTGTTTGTCGGAAACAGTATTTTTCAGAAACGTTTCAAATTTTTTATTTGGGCTGATCAATATCCCGAGCAGAAATTAGTTCTAGCTGAGGTCCGGGACTCTTCGGGTTTTCTTTAATTAGTAATCGGGCCCGGATAAGGCGGCTCTATTAGGTCCTGATATGGCATGTAACGCCATTTCTGATCTGGCTGTGATCAGGGTACAAATCCGGCCGTTAACAGGCTCCTGATCTGGTCCATAGTAAAAAAATGAGAAGGTCCAATATACATAAAACGCATAACGCCAGTTTAATTATTGGAAGTTTATGCTGGTACCATACATGGTCGTGGAAGCTTTAAAAATTAATTACTACTGTTTTATTTTTTAGCTACACAAATTGACATATAAAGGACTGATAATCTCAAACAAATCGCCAAATAATGGGGTTTTTTAAATAGTGCAACTATCTTGCAGATTCAAAATATATACAAAACTCAAGACGAAAACAGAATAAAAATAAGAGGGACAGTGTGGAGTGTTAAAAGATTTATGTACATATATATCCATGCTACTCATTAATTTTTCAAATGTGGCGCGTAAAAAAACGCAACGTCGAAAAATGTTTAAGATAGAATCAATCGATCGCAAAATGATGATTTCGGATATAAGTGACGCAGTCGCCGAGAAAATATATGCTGTTTCCCTTATAGATGAATAATTGTGTAAGACACATACATAAAAATACAACTATTTCTAATCGATAGTACTACAATAATAAGCGATATAGCGATATACAGGAAACATCTCTCATTCATTTATTGTACGCCGGTAATGCCAGCTTTGCTCTTCCAGTACTCTGATAATTTCGTCTGAAATGGTGTATATTTTAAGTCAACCAGATTTGAATATTCTGGCCGAAAGCAGGGCCGACTCTGGCTAGCCTGACCAGGAGTGCCTGACCGATGCCTGATCCCGGCATGATATGGAAAACTGTAGTCCGACCACATTTGAAATCTTGTACCTATGCATGATCTGGGCGGGGTTAGGACTTCATTTAGCTAACTGGATCAGGAATGCCCGATCGGTGCCTGATCCCGGCCTGATGCGGAATATTTCAGACTAGCCAGTTTTTAAATATTGTACCGATACATGATGCGGGTAGGACCAGGGCCTTATTTAGTTGGCCTGAACAGGCATGTACTTCAAGCAATTTGAATTAATTTCTGCTCGGGATGTTCGTGAAAAAAATTGTAGATTATTCTAATCGGTTAAAAAAATCCGAAAAAGAAACTGAATGCCTTCGAGAGTCAGAATAATCATATAAAAAATCGCGGGCCAAATCCGAGAGGTTCAAGGTCAGATCCAAATTGTATTGGTATGGAATGCCCGATATGAAAGCTATCACAGACTTTCGAAAGAACGCGGTGGCCCATTAGCCACGGAATTCCACAAAAGCGCATGTGATATGTTCACACCGATTTAATGAAAAAAAAGAAATACCAAATTATGGCCAATAAAGCAGATGTATTACTACTACTCATATTTTCGAATGTCACATTATCAAATCATCATATTGCCGAATCATCAAATTGACAAAACTCTATAATACCGAATGCATTTGGCTGAATCATCCAACATTTATAAACCTATAAAATTCGTTTTTTTTTTACGAAAAAAATGTCTGACCGTTAAAAGATCAAGAATTCCTTATATAATTTCCTTATATAATTTTGTTTACGTGAAAAAAATAAATAAAAAATCCAGATTTTCATGTTAGAATACGCAAAATTGTCTAAAACCTCGGGAAAAGTGGTTTAAAAAAAATGTCCTGATGGATGTGTGCATGTAGCAGGCTTGCGAAGTTCAAACTGCTGTATGTTTAACATACATTTTACACCGAGAGAAAAGATTTCATTGACACCAAAGAAATGGGTGGATTGGTTTTGTTTTCATTGATTTCAAGGAAATATTTCTTTGATTTCAATGAAATAGTGCTTTTTTATTTCAAAGAGAACATTTCATTGCCTGTAAATAAAGGTTTACTTAGTGAGCATACACTGAGAGAAAACTTGAAATCCTAACAACCTCGCGCGGTGGTTGGCAAATATTACTATGGCTCAAAGAAATAGAGGTTGACACAAGTACCCATTCGTTGAAGCAATACAATGCATTTTTTTTAGAGAACCCCATGTAATTGAATGTCAATATAATAATGTTTTGGCTGAACATTGATGCTGTTGAGCGAATGGTAGTGCCGTTGACTTAACCCCGTGAGAGGGTAAGGCAACAATTTTTCGGTACTTAATACGCGTGTCACGAGTGGTTGAGACAATCCCGCGTGTCATTCCAATCAGGAAAATGATTTCTATGAAGCAACTGTATTCGAATGGTTATAAGAACTGTTTTATGCTTTTGAAATAATCTCGGTGTAACTGGCTTCTACGAAATATAAGGTTGACTCAACCTCAAGTCCGTTTGTGTGGAAGTCGTTTCTGAAGATACGAGTACTGATTTTTACAGTCATTCTGGTGGTCACCTATCCAACTATTGACAGCCGGAGACAGCCAGGTAGTGACCCATCCTCGTACTGTCCCTCAGGTCAGTCAGGCGGTCATCCACCCAAAAAACAACGAAGCAAGCAACTTCATCATGTTACTGATATTTAAATAAACAAAAAAAAATTGTCAGATCATATGATCTGAATGGCCGAGTGAGCTAAAGCGCAGCGCAACAACACCATCCGGAGGGTTCCAGGTTCGATTCCCGTCAATGTAAAAAAAATGAAATATGTTTTTTCAGCGATTAATATGTACCATCATGAAGAGAAAGACGTAATACCTTATAAAAATGCAGGATTACTCGATTGAATAAGCACAAATAATTGTTTGAAAATTAATTTTCTCTATTATTTTAGATTCGCTCAAACATATAATCAATTTAATTGAAATGTGAGTGTAGTTGAACCAACCGTGTCAATAGTTCCAATCAATCGATTAGAGATTGATGCAACAGTGCGCATGGTCTGAGAGAAAACAATGTTAGAGTTACAATAAACGCGCTGTGGTTGACTCAACCACATGCAACATTTGAATCGAAGAAAGTCCGACAACCGTTTGGTGAGTTTGACTCAACCTCCTCGTTCCATTCGCTGTATATAACCTCTCGAAGAGGTTGAGTCAACCTCTATTTCGTTGTGCCCAACAATTTTTTCCCTCAGTGATATAATAAAGAAACAGTTTCATTGTTTTAAAGAGACGTTTTCATTGGTTCACAGAAACGTTTTCATTGATCTCGCTCTCGCACCTAACCTTACTTTTTTGTTTTCCGGCTCTCCCGAACGAACGACTTCAAGTTTCGAGGAGCCAGAAGCTTAGCCCCTTTCTGCCATACTTCCTTACATACTCACCAAATTTGAGCTTTATTTGCCGCGTACTTCAGGAAAAAATAGGTTTCGAAATTTTGAACTGATAAGAAGAAGGTTTCATTGAATCAGAGACCATATCTTTATAATAAATGAAAAAGGTTCATTGGTTTAAAGAAATGTTTCATCGAATCAATGTCGCTACTTTTCATTAAGTTTGAGATCTTTCAATGAAAAGATTCTATTGAAATTCAAGTATTTCATTTCATTCGCAAAGCTTTCCGTGAATCAATGAAACTTTTTCTCTCGGTGTAAAATTGAACCATCTTGTCAGATTTGATAAGAAGTTGAATTTCTCTAAAAAAATTCTCTAGCTGCCGCAATTTTTTAGCTAATGAACAAAACATAGTTCTTATTGAATAAATTAATGTAAAAGGATTTATATGAATCAATAAAGCCATTCGAATTTTTAAGGATTTTGAATTTCCGGAAAATTTACATTGTTCCAAATTAAGTTATCTTCGATAAGTAAGGTTCAAATTTTGTACAAGGATGAACTTGTACTCTGTAATTTCAGGTATCAAATTTGATAAAAGACTTCTGTCAAAACGGGCTAAAACTTTGGACATGCATGTAATAACGTGCTAGGTACGTTTGTTACCGAATTTGGTGGAAAAAAAACAACAACAACTGAGACGCTAGGATTTTGAACAACATTAAATTATTAAACCGATTTATAAAAGAACGTTTGCAAATGTAGACCTTGCACTGTTCTGCACCTTTCTGAAGAAGCCAAATCCGGTCAGCATGCTGAGAAAGGTGCAAGGTGCAATGTGCAAGGTCCGACTTTGTAACCTATTTTTTTTTTCAACCTTCTACAATATTTAAGGTAACAGATACAAAAAAAGGGCACCCCATTTTACTCAACGTCCCCATCTTCCCGCATTTTAGCCTCTTTTTTTTGCCACACTGTTGGCTCTTGAATAGATTCGTGGACTTTTCAATTTTCCTTATACCCGAGCGGATCAATCCCGCGAACGCCACAAGACAGGAGCGTTCGTTCCCGAATAGCGACATGAATTATTCCGTAGTGGATAACGTTGTGGAGACTGAAACTGGCCGAAGCATCGGCGGTAGAGAGAGGGCTAGCGGTTAAATCGAGGTGGTGCTGGATTTCCTCGGAATAGAGTTGCAAGCGGAATGAAGCGAGAACCTTGCCACTACTGTAGGAGCTATACTGCTCGTTCTCTGGCAGCAGGTGCAGTCCGAACGCTGAGCACAGTCTAACGTATTATCCTTCGTCCATCCTTTCAAACGTTTCTACTCAAGTGGAGTGTGTTCACTCTGCAGGGGCGTCGGGGCGAATAACACATACCGCATCGTTCGCTCTTCTACTTTCTTTCCACCTTTTTTCCCCTGAATCTTGCTTTTTTCCTACTTTTTTCTCTCTCACGTTCTGCTTTTCGTTGAAATTATTGGCCTTGCCCACGGCTATCGCCTCACTATTACTGTGTCAGCAATAATCATGCCTCATTCTTATCGCTCTTCATTTTTCACTGAGAAATGGGCGTAGATATTTTTTAAAAAATATTTCTTTGTATCTACTGAACACAAAAAATAACTCAGAAGGAGTGCATACAAAAGTAGCTGAACTTGATGTTTATTCGAAATTGACATGAGTTAAATTAATTTTTACTAGTACTGTAACCATAATATGTCTTTTCCTTTTATTGCTTCATCATTATTTATCACTTATTCTTACGAAGCTACCTGTATGAAGATGTATGTCGAATGATTTTGGTTTCCGCATAGAGGAAGGTTTGTAAAAAGTGAAAAACAATGAGCTAACAATGTGCAAGTTTCTACTTTGCATCCGTGTTTTAAATAAATTTAAAAAACTTGAGTTTAGCAACTTTGTAGACGTCAAGAAATAATAAAGAAAAAAACAAATTCCTATAAGATCCGAACCCTTCTGACCATCTTCATTAAATTATATATCTATTATAACTGAATATTATTTCGTTTACGTATTAAATTTTTTTGATTAAATTCGTTGAAAATTATTAAGTACTGTTGGAAATGATTACAATTTTCACCCTTTTATTTATTCAAATCTGGAAGCCACGGCTTTCTCCTTTTGTTTTAAAAAAAGATTGTTTCACGGGATGCAGATATCAAGTTGCAGAGAAATTGTCATGTCATGAACATCTAGTCGGGATGCTCCTACATTTCATGTTCGATAAATCAAGTTTTTGTATTCTAAACCTAGTTTCATTCAATCTTTTCAATTCTCGGATACCTAATAACTAACAAATACAATAACGTCAATTTGTATTAAAGTGGAAAGCTCCATAAAAAAAATAAAATAAAATAAAATAAAATAAAAAACCGAACCGATTTTCCGATTTCGGACAAACGCGATATAAAACAGCATTAAATATACACTTATTATATGCACTTATAAAGAAGTATTTAGCCAAGTAACGTAATCTTTACGAAAGTGAGGGTGACCATGCTCTTTTTTTATTCAAGAAGCTACAAAATTGTAATATCTGTATACATTTTGTAAAAAATTACAACAATCTAAAAAGTGTCGCTGCTCCACTGATGTGCGAAATTCCCGTTCAATCGGACACACACATACGCACACATAAGGACATTTTTATAAACCACTTTTCTGTGAGGAAACAAAATTGCTAATTTATTTATTGATTGTATGAATAACTGAATAGACAGATCGGTTCATTTAAGAAAACCATAAATAGAACAAATACGGATAATGCATTATAGCAAAAAAAATACTCGTTTTATTACTGTCTTTTTATTAAACCCTTTTATAATTACCATTGTCTCTTTTTAAATAAAATCTTTTTACTTTTTCTCACTTATATGGTAAAATAATTTTAAAAAATTCGATCACATCGAATTTTTCATACTTAATTTTTTTTTTCATTCATTCTTTTTTTTCATACTTAATTTTTGACAGAGAAAATGAACCACAAAAAGTTTCGAATTCTCATTACGACAATTTGCCTTTTTTTCGTAATTGTCTCGTATATTTTTGGCGACAGTGTTTTTATAAAACGTCAATTTAATATACAAGGCATCATCAGCTATCAACTCGAAAAATGCAGTAGAGATATGGACGAGGTGAGTTTTTGTAACGTAAAAAAAAATGAATATGAAAATCGGTGAGTGATTGACATTCTCTCGCGTTACCAGGAACTGTTATATGTATTCCCTTCGTTGAGAGCCGGTGCGACGTTTTCACGTGGTAACGGTTTTCACGTAGAGTACGCACATAGTATGTACAAGAATTTGTCGACGTCCACAATTATTTATAACGAGGTACTCGCGCTCACACGTTCACGCGCTCGCTCGTTCAACCTTCACTACCCTTCGGGCCGTTGGACTGGAATTTTCGATATAACGCAATTCTCGTGTAAAATAATTTACATATTTTATTCCCTGTTCCGTGTAGCTACCACAAATTTCCAAGAAATTCTTTGGTAAAAATAAAATAAAACTCTGATAATATCGTCCACGGAATATTTATAAGTATTTTGTCCGACACGAATTTGATTAAGCCGTATCAAGGAGGCTGATGCTCTTTTATTGTAAGCGTTTTTGTAAAATTATGTGCAATAAATAACAGTAGTGTCACACAAAAGACACTAACTAATTAAAGTCACTCTGAGAAATATATTCTTAACATGTACGTATTTTCTTGAGCAAAAGTAAGATTATATTGCCACCGCAGTATAGTTGTTCTTTCGCTCTAGTATATATGCTTATGTCAACAAGAATATATTTCCGAGAGTGGGTAATTTCCCAGGAGGTACATTTACGTTGAGTTTTTTTTCCAAGAATAATTTGTAATTTTTATCATCCTTTATATACTTTCATATTAAACATGACCTTTTTAACGTCTAAAATATATTATTCATTAATTTTGAATTGTATATTCAATTCATTATAAAAAAATAAAAGTACGTTCACTTCTGTAATTTTGACAGTATATCTAGTTTATTAATAATGAGGATAATATTTACAATCCAGATAGAAACAAAAAGTATAAAAGTATGAATAAATTTATTAAATAAAAAGATAAAAAATATCTGCCGACCTGTCTTTCCCACTTGAAAGGCTGGAGTAGCTAGCGGCTTTCCGACTTATAGTCTCTTGAAGTTAAGTAACTGTATCGAGGGTACTCGTTCTGTGAAGGCCTCATCTACTTACCATTGTCTGGCCTGAGCCACGAGCCTCACGGCATTCACTCGCTTTTATCTACTTGCTTGACTCTGCACTCCAGAAGACGCCGCAGCTTCTTACCAGCTCTTCCAGCCACCCCACTTGCATTCTGTTGCCTTGCCGCTTTCTCACACTCCAGACAAATAAGTCGATATCACTTAACACTGCGAAAGACGAATGAAAAGTCTCGTCGTATTCCCGTAAGGAGAAAGATTGAGTTCAATAGCGTATGGATGAAAGAGGTGTTGCCGAGGAGACGAAGACAATGGATTGTTGAGGTCTCATCGTAAGTCAAGGAGAAGATCATGGAAACTGCATTGACACAGACGGGTAGTACACAATGGTCTTTATCGCCTTCCAACACCGTTTCTTCCCAAGTTGAAATAAAATTCTCGTGTTTTTTGGTTCACCAGATATAAACTTGAACTTAAAAGTGATCTCGGAAATAAGAATCTGAAGACAAAAAAAATGCTGCCGCATAATAAGGTATTATTCCACAAATACGTTTGTAACAGCTTTTATACCATTAACCCTTTAACTTCTAAAGCAACATATTAAGTACATCGGGTGAATAGTTATTTCTAGAAATAAAAAAATTTAACTAGATAATTCTGAAAGAAGAATGTAGTTATGAGGAAATCTTAAAAAGTTAAAAATTTCAAATAGTAATTTTATCGCCATTTTCATTTTTTAAACATGTACAGATTTTTTTAGTACGTGACAATTATTATTGTGTTAGTCTAAAGTAATTCTTACGTAAGACTTTAAATTTATGTAACTAATCAATATGAAAACCTGCAATGCCTCCGTATCAAAATGTAAGCAGTACTATCATACAAAAAATTATTCTGTAGACGAAGACAGTGCAAACTGTATCACATCTCCCACAGGCCTGTCCAAATATTTGAATAAACCGCGTAAATGAATTTTAAAACAAGCTAGCAATCGATTCTCGATAGCCACAAGTATTTGTGGGCCCTGCGGTATCCATAATCTAAATAGAAATATCTGATGATGGTAAAAAAAGCTTCATTCATTGAAATTTCAAACATCGCGAGGGATAAATTTAAATTTAAAAAAATGCCACAAATCATTCTTTCGCATAAATTACGATGTTACTATATATTGAACAATCGTGGGTTGGTGTATACAGCGAGAAATATGGGTATTTGTATGTGTGTATGTGTGAGTGAGGCCGGGATTAAATTTGTAGCTGAACTCCCCTCGTGTCCCGCAGGTGCAACATATTTTGGTAGGGCTCTCCCGCGACACTGCAACGATAAACTGTTTCGATCGAGGACATACCGCACCGGCCGCGTCCTGTTCTCGTGTGCCCGTGGCCGTGTATCACAGTGCCATTCGTGTAATCTGGTTGCGAATCAAAATTATACCACCTTAAACGTGTTATACCCCAACAAAGCGTGCAATAATATGAGCGGGGAGTACGAGAAAAATATTGTTACTGTTCTTGCTTCCGGCTGCCACCACAAATCCGGTTTTGTTGGCCAAGTGATATACGCCATAAACGTTCTGCTCGATTATTGTGTCGGGAGCCCTTATGATGCTATTATTATATATAGCTTACAAGTTGTAATCCGTTTAACCGTGGTGGTCCAGTTTTGATTGGCACTTTATCGTAATAGAGGCTTAATGAAATAAAATTTATTTATTTTGTAGGTGTTATATGTGACATTGCGTAAATTGAACTGTCGGTACGTTGAACAGTGTTTTTTTACCCCGTACAATCAGTGGTTGAATTTTACTAAAACTAGAAATAAAATCGAAGCTGCCATTGTGTTATAAGCTACCCGCGTAGAAAAAAAGAATCTGGCCGAGATTTTTAACAAGACTGTCGCTGAGATTCTTAAGTATCTCGCCCAGCTTCTTACCGAGATTCTTTAGTGGGTAGCTGAAAATAAAAAGAATCTCTATCAGAATCTCCCAGCGAGATTCTTTTCATTTTCATTGAACATGAAAAGAATCTATATCAAAAAAAGATCTTTACGCATATTGAAAGATTGCTAACACTAATTTATTAGTAGGTACATCAACGAAGGTTAAACCCCTCGTGTGTAGTCGAACTCAGAAAAGGTTTGCAGTCTTATATATACGCTGAGGCTTCAAGTCACTTGCAAGAAACGGTTTGATCCTTCGCCAACTAGCGGAGCATTGTCCACCAGTGTTTCGTACGATGTCACTAAGTGGAGAACGGACGGAGCGTTTCTCGCAAGTGTTTTGAAGCCTTGAAGACAATAGTCCGCTAGATGGCGAAGTAACGAAGCGTTTCTCGCAAGTGACTTGAAGCCCCAGCGTATATATAAGACTGGAAAGCTTTTCCGAGTTCGACTACACACGAGGGGTCTAACCTTCGTTCCCGGGTAGAAATCTGTCAGGGCTTGCCTTATCAGCATCAGGCCCCGATCGGGGAATCCTACGGCTAGCCCTATTATGGAAAGCCTTCTTTGGCCCTGATCAGGCGATGCCACGGCTAACTCTATTAAGGAAAGCCTTGCTTGGCCCTGATCAGGCAGTGCCACGGCTAGCCCTATTATGGGAAGACTGAACAGGGCGTGATCCGGCGCAATCCAGAGCCGCCGTATTAGGTGTAAAATCAGGCAACCGTGAAATTGCTCTGATTAGGCTTGCCTTACGAGTGCCTCCTTTCCTACTTTATCCAGTGCGACTCAAAGTAGAATTCAAGCAGGTATCATATTCCATACCTATTATACTTATGTATTGTTACCGTAGAAATAAATGATAACGTTTGGTTCCAAATAATCTTTTGAATCGAAATTGTTCGTCGGCATTCGAATTAACAATGCTCGTAGCGTCCGCTGCCACGGATACGCTGTTGTCAAAACATAATCTTACTTTCGCATTCTTGGAATACTAATGTCAGATCAGTCAAATGACCTGTTTGAATTTTAATCTTTCCAAATATTGTTTATCCGCCATGTTGATGTTATAAGTTTGAAGTTTAAATTCATAATAAAACTAAGATTGTTCATTTTTGTCCGACACTATTGAACTCACCATATGAACTTTACGAATGAAAAATTCAAATTCGCAATCGCCGAATTAAAAATATCTTTTATAAAATCGAAATATCGCATTCAAGGTGCCGGACAAAGATGAATTTCATGCAAATAAAGTCAGTTTTTGCTTTTTCGACCGGCATATTAAATCCGCCATTTTGATTTTACGAATTTTGAGTTAAAGTCACTTCTGTGCCAGAGAGATTTCGTATAAGGTCGGCGAATTTCAATCCGAAGTTTTTGGCAGAAACACCTTTAAATATTGGTTCCATATATCACCCTCTCGCATCACTCCTTTTACTGTTATCGTAAAATAAACTATTATGGAATTACAGTATGACATATCCACATAGTCGGTTTGGTCTAGTGGTTAGCGTGCTCGGTTAGGTAGTTAGGTAAATAGGTAGGTCCCGTAGGTCTTTGGTTTAAATCCCGCGTGCATCACTTCTCGAATAGTGTTAGGAAAAACCGTCTCCGAAGACGGTTCTCTTTTTCTTTGTTTGTTATATTAATAGAATGTTATTGTTCATATTACTACATAATGCCCTGGAATTAATAATTAATTGTAATATTACTTATAATGAACGTAAATACAGCCTTTGGAAGTTATTAGGCATTCTCAGGCCCTTATAACAAGGGCCTGGTCAGGCAGCCTGATCTGGGCCATATGCAACACAGCGTTACAGTTCGATTCAGGGCGCTATCAGGTTGCCATGAAAGCGCCCTATCAGGGCAGTCAGGCGGCCTGATAACGCTCTGACTACGGCCCGAAGATAATTTCTACCCGGGTTGATGTACTAACAAATTAGTGTTAGCAATATTAAAATATTCGTAAAGATCTTTTTTATATAGATTTTTTTCACTTTCAATGAAAATGAAAATCAGAAGAATCTCGACGCGATTCTGATAGAGATTCTTTTTATTTCCAGCTAAAGAATCTCTATTAGTATCTCGCTGAGATTCTAGAGAATCTCGGCGAGATTCTGATAGAGATTTTTTTAATTTTCGGCGAACCCCTAAATCTCGGTAAGAAGCTGGCCGAGATTCTCTAGAATCTCAGCAAGATTCTCAGATAGATTTAAAAAGAATCTCGGTTCGGCGAGAATCTTCTCAAGAATCTCGGCCAGATTCTTTTTTTCGACACGGGACTGCAAAGCTTTTCTGAGTTCGTCTACACACGAGGGTCTAACCTACGTTGATGTACTAATCAACAAATATCATTAGTGTCAGCAATCCTTCAATATTTGTGAATATCTTTTTTGATATAGATTCATTTCATTTTCAATGAAAATGAATAGAATCTCGGCGAAATTCTCAGATAGATTTTTAAAATATCTGGGTTCGGCGAGAATCCCGGCGAGAATCTTGTTAAAAATCTCGGCCGGATTCTTTTTTTCTACGCGGGTAATGAATGTGACTGTTATGTTAAACTTGTGGAAATATCGCGCTGAGAAAAATATACTTATCAAAGGACTGTAATGATTTTAGATATTTTGAATATTAATTTAATATTTTCTTGGACGAACTTATTTCGTAGAATCAATACGCTGATTGTGAAATAATAAGATTTTTCGAAATTAGGGAACATAATGAATTTTTATATGAAAAATTCAAATCATAAAACAGTGAATCAATTATGAATGAAACAATAAATACAGGCAATATAATATTTATGGAGAAAGGCATCACAGTGAAAAATAAGCACGTAACTCACAGAATTATCTGGCCAATAGACCGGTGTACGAGCGATGATTATATTCGATAATTTATTGGCAAAGTTCAAAATTGATAACTATACTTGGTAAAAGTACATCAAGGTTCCATTTAACATAAATTCTTATATATTAAACACACATACACATACTCAAACATATAAATCAAAGAAATTGCTCGCCAATTTGTAACACAATGTATCAATCAATATATTACTTTCGTGGGAATATTCAACTTAAAGTTTGATAATTAAAATAGAAGTATCACGAAATTATGTACAAATATACTCATCTCAAAATATGACGTTGGTCAGCGGTATTCGTAAAAAAGTGATGAAACTGGCCAGGCTTTGGTGTACGGGAAAAATCACTTATTACTTATGACCAAACGTGAGATATTATCATATTGTACTACAGACATGGAGATTTTAGAAATAGTTGTCTCGCCGATCGCGTGAAATTTTCTGATTCTCCTTTTCGTGAGAATATTCGTATGAGAGCAAACGAAACATCCCCTCCGTAATTATGATTCATACATGAAATCGGTTGTCGAGGTACTGTATCGTCATTACGTTAGAGTTCTTGAAATGCGCGAACTGTAAAATCTCTACACGACTATTGAAACATGCCAGTGAAAAACCGTTTAAAAAAGTATAGTTATATATTTGACTATTTTTTATTACATATGGGGCATTCCATACCAAATCGACCAAGCCGTGACCCTCGACTTCACGGAATTGGTTCATAATTTTGTATATGATTCTTCTGACTCAAAATAACCGTCATGATTTTTTTTTTTAATTTTAAACCAAATTTGAGTACACTATAATTTTTTTTCAATCATTTTGAGGGCCGTAATTTAAAAATCTGAAAAAATTCTCAAAAATCCGACACAAAACATGAAAAATTTGGTACTAATTTGATGTTGTCCAGGATTTTTTTTTCCTTCAATTCGAATTTTTTCAATATTTTCTTTTTCTTTTTTTTTCACTACTGGGTGAAGTGCGACAATAATTGGCGATCCAGAGAGTGAAAAGCGAAAAGAAATAATAGTCCTGTAAAAAACCAATCATTACGTGCATAATCACAAAAAGAATTAAAAAATGAAGTGATTTTTTTACTGATTACAATAAATAATTAGTTAATTTTTCGGCAAACTTTGAGAGAAACTTTCAGGTTAAAGGTTAGAATTAGAAGAAAGTACGCATAATAATATTGGGAATCAACACCAAGCAAAAATGGCCGCGTTATCCCAGTCGATCAAGGCTTTGCACTCTTCATTTGTAAGAGTTTTAATTATTTTAACGGATATCATTATAAAAAATGTTTATCCACTTGTGATAAAATTTTGTGTTATGTTTTATGTTTTATAGGTGAAACGGATTTATTATAAAATAAGAGTGAACGTTTCAAAAAGAGTTAAACTCTAATTAATATATTTCGGACCGCTTTCCCAAAAAGATACAATCTTGAGTAATGATGGCACTATGTTTGGTTCACTAGGGCTAGGATCTTGTTATCGATTATTGTAGAAGGATTCGTGTTGAAAAAATAACCAGAATATCGTTTATGGAATGTCAGAATAATCTTAGAGGCATTTGCCCATTAAGATTGAAATATATTTGCAAAATTATACTTTGTTATAATTTCTGAGGACTCAAAGGCACAACTCTTGTAATTGTTGATCGCGAATCGTATCAATATTACCTCTTAAAGTCGGCTTGCTACTACACAATATCATTTGGACGCATTATAATCATCCACAAAGTTATAATAAATTCAGGACATCACATATCATCAATATTATAAATCGCGTACACAAGTGATAAGAAATACGAGGCATCACATATCATCAACATCATAAATCGCGTACACAAGTTATAAGAAAATACGAAGCATCACATATCATCAACATCAGAAATCGCGTACACAAGTTATAAGAAAATACGAAGCATCACATATCATCAATACAAATACATATATTTCATCAATATCACCAGAAATTCAGAGTACTATCACGTCTGACTTATCCATCACGTTTAACTATTTTGAGAATTGGACATATTATAGCTTATCCCCGAGACATCAACAAGGAACATTGTTTATACACAAGAAATGGAGACCAGTGATACTGGGTAGAGAAAATTACCAGACAAATGTTTGTTTGCTAGGATCCATTGATCCATGTGTCCCACGAGACAATGAATGAACAATTAAATCTCGGAGATAAATAGTAATAAAAAAAAAAAAATACAAAATAGAGAAAATGGAAGAGGACTGTCTCCCCGGAGATAATGAATCAACTATTAAATCTCAGCACAAATCCACTAACGAAATCCAAAAGAAACACTATTTCTTGTTATCTCCTTGCCCTTTGAAAAATATGCATTGACGCTCCTTGCATTCTCAATGCACATTCATAAAGGACGCCAAGATTACCCACAATAGGTCCAAGTTCTACTTCACTCTTACATTCATATAATTATTTAGCCTATTCTTATTTAGTTTATCGCTGCACCATACCGTAGCACTAACACCTTTTGTGGTTTTCTTTTTATACTAAATGATAATCAGTCTCTATTTGTTCATTAATTTTTAATTGCGGGTTAAACCCCATATAGAAAGTCTTAATAACGTACACTCTTCTGCACGCTCGACGGCTCAAATCTATTATTTTTTGACATTGCTTTACACTGCTTAGTCTTTTCAAGGGTGGCCTGATGTTTATAATTTGGCGAGTACTTATCGAAGGATCCGTTGTTCGGTTGATGCTTCACAAGGAAAACAGTGGTCGAGAAAATTCCTTTCTCCCGTGAATATCGGAGGGCCCTCGTGTACAAAATGGCGGGTCCACTGGATGTCCGCATGGCATCGCTATTTCCTTTAAAAAGACTGCCGGCGTCTTTCGCTGTTAGTTTTTTGCTCGATAGGAGAGATACCCTTTTTTAGATCGCACAGGATCGGGATATCTCCAGGCCCAGTCGCTCTCAAAAACTCTGAAAGGGACTGATAATGAACGCACATTTCAACAATATACCGGTAGTCTCGCCGCACGAGAGCTGAGCTCGCCACACGAGAACAAACATTATGCACCGCTCGCTACTCTTACCTGCTAAATTCTTTCCGCACGATGTAAGAAAGTACAATAGACTCACTCACTATGAAGACGAGACACTTGAGGCATTTGATAATTATTTCCGCACGCTTGACAAATATGACACGTGTGCTAACAGGGAGAGCTTCCGAACGACTGGGGAGAGTAACGGATATAATGCTAGGAAGTGGAGAAAATTCGACTAGGGTAGTTTGCATTAATCGTTCGCTTGATTAATGTTTCCGCCGATAAGTACCAGCGCATGTGGTAACTACGCGATCGTTCCAATAGTCGATAGCGGGACGGCGCTGGCAGCACGATAGAGTGGCGAACGGAGGAAACATTTCGCTACAACATCCCCCTATTTTACGCAACAAGGGCATAACACAGTGTCGCTCTTTTGCGGAAAATAACATCCTCTCACAGATCCCATACCCGTACAATAACCTGTTAACAAGCCGGGGCGAACAGCAGTGGAGTCCTCAGTGCGAGAGAGATTCATAATACTTCCGGAGGCTATTACGATTATAGATTCCCTTTTTAATTTTGGCATTCCCCGGATCAGCAAGGAGATAAGCGTTTGTATAGGCTTCCACAATCTGGTAAGGACCCTCAAACAGGTGAAAAAACTTTGAGGTGACTTTGTCGGAGGCGTTAGACAAATGCGGAACGCGTAATAAGACTTTATCCCCTTCTTCCAATGGGACTGTCGAAACCCTCTTTTGGGCTTTGCCACGCCTCTCAAATGCTGCTTGTAATCGCTCGTTGGCCAAGATGATTTTCTGCTCGTGGGACGGTGCAACATTCTCAGGGTAAGTAATGATAGTCTCTATCTCCTCTTGTGGGAGCTTGTCGAACTGGAGTTCATATGGTGTATAACCAGTACTCATGTGTGTGGTGAGATTGAGTAATTTCTCTACCCGTGGAATGACCACGGCCCATTGAGTGTGCGACTCGGCACAAAAGGTCCGAAACAAGCGTCCGAGTTCCTTCATGACCCTCTCCGTGGGGTTACTCTGAGGATGGCGTATAGATGAGTACCGAACCTTGATTCCTTTTTTTAAGAGCGCCTCAGTCCACTTCTTTGATGAGAATTGGGTTCCGTTATCAGCCAAAATGGCCTTAGGGCAGCCGAATTCCGGGATGTATGATTCGAAGAGCTTTTTTAAGACGATATAAGTAGTAGCCCGTTTTATCGGGTAGAGTCTCACATACTTCGAGAACGCATCAAGCAGGACGAAGAGGTATCGTACACCTCCAACGGACGGAGGTAACGGGCCGTAAAAGTCGACCGTCACCAACTCACCCGGCCTTTCAGCTTTCACTCTGTGATATTTTCCTTGCATTACATAAGGTAAATGTTTAACCCTCTGACAGAGGTCGCAGGTATGAACATGCTTCCGAACCTGTGCACCCATCTTATCCCAGTAGAAGTACGATCGGATATACTCGAGCGTCTTAGTGGTTCCAGGATGTCCCAACTTCACGTGGAAGAATTCGACAACCCGTCTTGTTAATACTTCTGGAATGACCAAAAGCCATCGACCCGTGGTCTTAAATTGTCGGAACAGTATGTCGTTCAAGATTGAATATGTGTCTGACAGATGCCCTTTCCTGACCTGGCCCGAGACTTGAGCAAGGTGGTAATCTTCAGACTGAAGGCGACGAATGGAGCTGAAGTCTCCTCGAAGTTCCGCCGGCAAGCGATCCAGCTCCTGGGACAACTTGTATAGTAGGACGGAATCGGCTAACGTTGGAATCAAAGGGTAGGGCAAAACCGAGAGAATTGCTGAAATAGTGAGCGTATGGGAGATCTCCTCCTCAAACTTCCGAGCAGGGTTTCTGCTAAAAAAATCGGCTACGATATTGTCTCTGCCCACGCAATAACGTACCGTGAATGTATATTGCTGGAGTAAGATACACCATCGGATAAGTCGTCCCGTATGATATTGCGTCGAATTGAGAAAACTGAGCCCTTTATGATCCGTGATAATTTCGAAACTCGCGCCAATTAGATAAACCCGACATTTCGTAACGGCATAGACAATGGCGAGCAGCTCCTTCTCCGTTGTGCCATAATTAACCTCGGCGCAATTCAAACACCGGCTGACTAAGGTGATGATAAACTGATTGCCTTCTTCGTCGGTCTGATACAGCACTCCGCTAACACCCTGGTCAGAGGCATCGGTTTGTAACTTAAACGGCTGGTCGGGTAAAACATGGCTCAGCAGCACCGCCGCCGAGAAATTACTCTTCAGTTCCTTAAAGGCCTGGCTATGTGCCTCGGTCCACTTCCATTCACTTTTAGACTTTAAAAGATGTCGAAACGGGTCTATAAAGTTGGAATGGCGCACACTAAACTGGCGATAGTATGTACAGACGCCTATAAAGGATTGTAACTGCTTCCGATTACGAGGCTCAGCAAAATTCTCGATCACCTCGAGGCGATCGGGTGCAGGGCGGACACCATCCACGGATAAAACAAACCCCAAGAACTTTACCGACGAGCGGAAAAGGAAGGATTTATCCAGACGCAAAGTGAAATTGTTTTCTTGAAGAAGAGTGAAGACTCGCCGCAAGTGTGCGGTGTGCTCTTCAAATGAGCGGGAAGAGATTAAAAGATCATCAATGTATATAGTTAAGAACTCGTCACACCGCCTTTCAAAAATCGTCCCAAGCGCACGGATAAAACCACTTCCCGCTGTCTTTAGGCCGAATGGAATGCGACAAAATTGATAAAGGGTCGTGCCATACAAAAAAGCGGTATATGGCCGCGACGCCTCCTCTAATGGAATCTGCCAATATCCGTTTGCCAGATCCGAAGTAGACATGTATTTTACCCCGTGATACTTTTGCACGAGGTCGCTAATGAGTGGGGGAGACTCGTTATCCGATTCAATGACGTTGTTTATAAAGCGCGCATCAAGACAAATTCGTATGCGGCCATCATTTTTCATCACAATGCGAAGAGGGTTACAGTACGGGCTGACAGATCGTTCGATGATTCCGGTCTTGAGCATCTCATCCAGTTCCCGCTCAACAGACTTCCGCAGATTCAGAGGTACCGGATAGGATCTCCGGACGATAGCGTTGGGATTAGTCAGTCGAATCCTGTGCTCGTACGTGCCCGCAGCACTGTCTTTAAGCGAGAAGAGTCGTTGGTGAGCAAGCAGTAAACGGCGAATTTCTTCTTGTTGAGAATGCGACAGATCCGTAAGTTCCTGTGTCATTGCACACACATCCTCAAAATAATTTTGATCCTCCCCATCAATGTAGAGACGGCTAGAGGTACACTCCTCAGAGTCATCAGGGTACTCATCGGCTTCGACTATCATAGAAGAGATAAGAGCTTCTGAATCCAGGACGCGGACATCCGCTCGTGCGTAACTCGGTCTTTCGGGAGCCAAATCCCCCTGAGCAGCATTATGATTCCTCTCGTTCTCCTCAAATAACGTTGCAACATCGTGTAAAATTTGTGAATCCTTGACGAAAATGACGTTTTCACGCTGACTTTGAGGCTCTTTCATAAACAGGCTATTTTCGTAACTACTCGCCTCTGGCGCCTTCAATCTCTCAGAACTCACATTTGGCGATGAAGGACTGGACCTTGTTCCGTGAGCAGGGAGAACGTGGCCATCATCTCGCGGAGAAGATATACGAACAGGATCTGCAGGCTCCATTAGAACACGTAGGTTCTCTGAGCTCAAAATCTGAGGCGTAGCGAGAATATTGGAAGGCTCAGGAGCAGCTGAGACGTTTTCCCTTTGACCAGCTTGACCAGATAAGACCTGTATATAGGTGATGTCATCCTTATTATTGGATAACACCCGTTCGGCGGGCGCTCGGTCAAACTGAACCAGGCTACTAGGAACAGTATATCCGCGTATCACAAACTGTAGCGCCTCATAACTCAGAATAGCCTTGTTGGTGTGAAGCCAATCATTACCCAGAATGGCATTAGACGTGAGGTAGGGAATTACGAGAAACGGAGATGAAATAATGAGCTCGCCAATTACAAGTTCGAGAAAAATCTGCTTTTTTACTAAGGTAGGTTTCTTGCCAATAGCCGTGGTGATGACTAAATTGGTTACGGGCAATTCAACCAGCTTAAAATGCGTATTCATATATTTGTAGAAAGGTTCTGATATACATGTCACTTGGCTACCGGAATCAATTAGGGCTAAAACCGGCACGTTCGACACATGGATTTCCAAATGAGGACACGGAGCGAATCGAGGGGTACTCGTATCTTCACTCGGTTCCAACAAAAGTTCCTTTGTGAGGTCCTCGAAGACTTCAAATGGGTGCTGACACGTTGCAGGACCTTGCTTCAACGCGCCCATTATGAGTTTAAAGGCTCCTGCGGACAATTTCCAAAATTACTCGAAGGGTGCGGCGGTGGAGGCACAGAGAAACGAACTATAGTCGGAGGGACGCCACCCTCACTACCCCCTCCACAGACTTCAGAGACTGGAACACGATTATACTGAGTCGGAAGAACGAACTCATCTGTTTGACCCGAAGAATAAGCCCCGAGACTGGAGCAATTCGGAGTGACCAGATTTGCGGAGCTCGCGGGAGGACCCGTCGAAACCGAACGACGTGAATAATTATTATTGGTAACTGCTGGTGTCCGATAAGTCTGGTTGGAACGCGAAGGAGTCGAATGGTAACTGTTATTCCCATAATTACCTTGATTGTTTTGACCCCTTCCCATGCGATCACGTTCCTCATAAGCCATGTCAAGCTGCGAGAGAGCCGCTGAAATGGCATCATCACTCTCATAGTCGACCGTTATTAGAGCTTCACGAACACGAATAGGGAGTTGTTGAACGACAATATAGTTCTTCTCGTAGGCTTCCATAGGAGGACGAAAATATTGAGCCTCATCGATTTGCTTGAGAAAATAAGTTTGATAAGATCCCATTTGGGGAACATATCTTCGCGCAAGCCACTGACCCTTTATACGGACACGAACCGGAATAGAATAGAATTCGGCTAGGAAAGCTGTTTTGAAGAGATCATAGGTAGGGCAAAGCTGACGATGAGCACTGTACCACGTCCGCGCACGACCGTTAAGCGCTCCTTCAACGACCAACATTTGACATTCACGCGGAACACGTTTAACAAGGATATACTTGTCCATTTGCTCCAAAAACTCTTGGGGGTTAATTCGAAGCTCATTCTCAAACTTTGGCACCTTAATGTCAACTTGTAATGACTTTAGACCCCTTATTAAACCGTTAAGCACGTCAGGATTAGCATCCCGTTGCTGATCTTGAGGATTTGCACGTAGATTGTCAATTTGTGTTTGCTGTTGTTCAATAAGACGACGCATTTCGCGGATTTGTTCGACTACTGCATCCCCCATTGGCTGTTCGCCCCGCCTTTGTTCAAAAACCGTTCGCTCAGCATCCAACGCTTCCCTCTCACGACGCAAACGTTCACGCTCCTCCTCCATATTAAGAATCTGCTCTAAATTTTTGACACTACTACTCTCAGCAATACGTTTTTTGCTAAATTTCTTTGGTATAACTGTTGGGAGAGTCACACTTTCATCAACAAAAGGCTGATTACTTGTGCGAGAACGCAAGTTCGGCGGAGTTCGAGATACAGCCATAAAGAGGTGATATTGCAAAGAATGACTCCTAACCACTTAAAAGGAGAACAAAAGAATTACATAGAATTAGCCAAAAGAATTACTACAAATCAACAATTACTAGATTTTTGCGGATTTATAAACCTTCGAGTCCCTGTTCGAGCGCCAAATTGTGATAAAATTTTGTGTTATGTTTTATGTTTTATAGGTGAAACGGATTTATTATAAAATAAGAGTGAACGTTTCAAAAAGAGTTAAACTCTAATTAATATATTTCGGACCGCTTTCCCAAAAAGATACAATCTTGAGTAATGATGGCACTATGTTTGGTTCACTAGGGCTAGGATCTTGTTATCGATTATTGTAGAAGGATTCGTGTTGAAAAAATAACCAGAATATCGTTTATGGAATGTCAGAATAATCTTAGAGGCATTTGCCCATTAAGATTGAAATATATTTGCAAAATTATACTTTGTTATAATTTCTGAGGACTCAAAGGCACAACTCTTGTAATTGTTGATCGCGAATCGTATCAATATTACCTCTTAAAGTCGGCTTGCTACTACACAATATCATTTGGACGCATTATAATCATCCACAAAGTTATAATAAATTCAGGACATCACATATCATCAATATTATAAATCGCGTACACAAGTGATAAGAAATACGAGGCATCACATATCATCAACATCATAAATCGCGTACACAAGTTATAAGAAAATACGAAGCATCACATATCATCAACATCAGAAATCGCGTACACAAGTTATAAGAAAATACGAAGCATCACATATCATCAATACAAATACATATATTTCATCAATATCACCAGAAATTCAGAGTACTATCACGTCTGACTTATCCATCACGTTTAACTATTTTGAGAATTGGACATATTATAGCTTATCCCCGAGACATCAACAAGGAACATTGTTTATACACAAGAAATGGAGACCAGTGATACTGGGTAGAGAAAATTACCAGACAAATGTTTGTTTGCTAGGATCCATTGATCCATGTGTCCCACGAGACAATGAATGAACAATTAAATCTCGGAGATAAATAGTAATAAAAAAAAAAAAATACAAAATAGAGAAAATGGAAGAGGACTGTCTCCCCGGAGATAATGAATCAACTATTAAATCTCAGCACAAATCCACTAACGAAATCCAAAAGAAACACTATTTCTTGTTATCTCCTTGCCCTTTGAAAAATATGCATTGACGCTCCTTGCATTCTCAATGCACATTCATAAAGGACGCCAAGATTACCCACAATAGGTCCAAGTTCTACTTCACTCTTACATTCATATAATTATTTAGCCTATTCTTATTTAGTTTATCGCTGCACCATACCGTAGCACTAACACCTTTTGTGGTTTTCTTTTTATACTAAATGATAATCAGTCTCTATTTGTTCATTAATTTTTAATTGCGGGTTAAACCCCATATAGAAAGTCTTAATAACGTACACTCTTCTGCACGCTCGACGGCTCAAATCTATTATTTTTTGACATTGCTTTACACTGCTTAGTCTTTTCAAGGGTGGCCTGATGTTTATAATTTGGCGAGTACTTATCGAAGGATCCGTTGTTCGGTTGATGCTTCACAAGGAAAACAGTGGTCGAGAAAATTCCTTTCTCCCGTGAATATCGGAGGGCCCTCGTGTACAAAATGGCGGGTCCACTGGATGTCCGCATGGCATCGCTATTTCCTTTAAAAAGACTGCCGGCGTCTTTCGCTGTTAGTTTTTTGCTCGATAGGAGAGATACCCTTTTTTAGATCGCACAGGATCGGGATATCTCCAGGCCCAGTCGCTCTCAAAAACTCTGAAAGGGACTGATAATGAACGCACATTTCAACAATATACCGGTAGTCTCGCCGCACGAGAGCTGAGCTCGCCACACGAGAACAAACATTATGCACCGCTCGCTACTCTTACCTGCTAAATTCTTTCCGCACGATGTAAGAAAGTACAATAGACTCACTCACTATGAAGACGAGACACTTGAGGCATTTGATAATTATTTCCGCACGCTTGACAAATATGACACGTGTGCTAACAGGGAGAGCTTCCGAACGACTGGGGAGAGTAACGGATATAATGCTAGGAAGTGGAGAAAATTCGACTAGGGTAGTTTGCATTAATCGTTCGCTTGATTAATGTTTCCGCCGATAAGTACCAGCGCATGTGGTAACTACGCGATCGTTCCAATAGTCGATAGCGGGACGGCGCTGGCAGCACGATAGAGTGGCGAACGGAGGAAACATTTCGCTACACACTTATGAATATCGATTTATATTAATGATAAATTTGTTTTTTAAATAAAATAATAGGTTATGACGACTGGGGAGTAGTTGAAAAATCCACCAGATGTCGTGTTGCTACATGTCATTTCCCAATTAGCGGCGATTTTGTGTACTTTCACCGGAGCTATTCGGAAAGTTGAAGAGCACGTTGTAATATAGTCGATATGTAGGAATAGCACAATCTCTCATGGTTTGGCGAGAATTCGATTTGTCTTTTTTTGCTTAAGATGACCGTAATTTTAACGGACGATCTCAATAAAAAAATTAAAAAAATCATTTAACGTTTTAAAATTCTTTTTGTGAATTTGCAATGGCACCTAATTATTCATTTTTTTCCTGGAAAAATGTGTTTTTTTTTCATCTTTGAACCGCCGATCGTTGTCAAAGTTCATCTGGTAGTAAAAAAAAAAATAAATTTTTTTTTCAAATGCAAAAAAAGTCCCAAGAGGAAGAAAAATCCCGGATATCACCAAATTAGTGCCAAAAATAAAAATTTTTGATATCAGATTTTTGAGAATTTTTTCAGATTTTTACATTGCGACCCCAGAAATTTAAAAAAAAGTTATAACATACTCAAAATTGGTTTGAAAAATTTGCAAAAAATGATGAATATTATTTTGAGTTAGAAGAATCATATAAAAAATTATGAAGCATATCCACGAGGTCGAGGGCCACAGCCAGGTCGATTTGGCATGAAATGCCTCACATATATAATTCAAAATTTTTCGTTTTTGACCAGACTTTAATTGTCACCCAGCGGCAAATGTGCGGTGTAATAAGCTCTTATAAAGTTATATAAGATGTGAATTTTCTTCCAACTTGCAGCTTTAAAACAGGAAAATGTAAATTTTATCTTAATTTTTTTTGCCGTCAGTAGACCCAGATAATGCTGGGAAATTGATGTCTTAAAAAGTACTTTACGCCTCCAGGAGATTGTTTGACGAAAGTATATCCCATATCCCTGTAAGTCACTTTTTTCAGGCAAAGTAAGGATAATAAAGTACAGTTCTTGTAGTGCAGATAGCTCGTGAGAACTAACATTGTACAGTGTCTAGTACATCAATTTTTAAACTTTAAGTCTCAAGTACACCTGTGCTATTCATCCAATCGTGCCGTCGTAAGATTTCCCACGGGTCGCATGCCTCATCCGCGTTAGGTAACTGTCCCGCGGGCGAGAAACATAAGCCCTCGAGTTACCCACTTGGTTCCCGCGAGTGGTGAGCATACGAACTAAAGTCCAGGTTAGCAGCACGGAGCAGCAGCAGCAGTAGGGTAGTAGGTGGGTAGGTAGAAAGTCGAGTCAGGCAGGAGACTAGAAGAGGAGTCCGGTGTGCTTCTCTTGAAGATCGTGAGTAGACCAACGGCTTTTGTACGGTTGGATTCAATGGGAGAACAACGAGCGGGTGCGGAGGATTTTATTTCCCGTGTGGCAGTTATTCTTCTTTGTTCTTTATTTCATTTCTATGTAAGCGAGAGCCGATTGAAAAGGAATGGTTATAATCTGTTTGGTTTCTTCTTTTTTTTTCAGAATGAAGTCGACATTCGTATTATGACAGATGAGGATACTTACCACTATGCTACCGAAGATATATTTAAATTATGTACCAACTTCCTTTAAAATAATTTATTTTTGTTTAATTTAATATATGTATTTATGGTTTTGCTGACAAATATTTGAGGAGATTCACACCAGTTCAGTGGGCCTGAAAATAGCAAATGACCAAAATAGCGAATGTCTAAGATAGCGAATTTTATAATGATGGCCATTTAAGATTTAGACGACCATTGTTGTGAAATTCGCTATTTTAGCCATTTGCTATTTTGATCCTCACCTTACTAGTTAAATCAGGGCTAAACATTCGCTATAATTGGCATCATAAATATATGGTAATTGATCGACAAGGACGAGTTTCGTCTAAGGAATAGGCGCGATTGTGGCTAGTTTGAATATTGCCTCCTTGTAAAGATAATACTGCTGTCGTGTTTACCTTTTTTTATAATTAATTAGATATTGGCTTCAAATTTGATACGAATCAGTCGAGAGATTAAAAAAGATGACATTTTAATTTTTTCAAAAAGTTTGGTTTCGTTTTGTCTGGCTGAGAAAGCCAAATTCAATGAACGAACTTCCGCACTGCTGAACCTCAAAATATGAAATTCGGGCTGTATACTCCTTTTATAAAGTGAGTATCCATCCTTAAGAAAGGATTTTTCGAAAATCGACGCCAAAGAGGAAGAAAAGCATTTTCAAAGCAATGACATTTTATGTTCAGTGTAGCACTGTTTCGTCTATCCTATAGTGCTCCAGCTTCCTTATCATATATACTTCTCACACATCGACCTTCAACCATTGAGCCCTCGTAAATTTAAGCTCTTTAAAAACTCGTTGGGCTCAAACTTATACCTATACGCCCGTTATTTACGCTCCGCCGCCCGAATAACCAATGAACCAGAGTTTTATGAAGTTGAAGTAGATATTCCGTCGGTGCTTAGTAAAGTGCCAAGAACTATTCTTCCCGCTCTGTTTTCTCATAGCGAAAAGTAAAATAAGAGTTCCTTTCACCCTTACGCACGAATCACCTTACATTTTTCTTCGCATTTTCCAAGACCTCCCCAGCCCCTTCGGCTGCCGGTACCGACGAAACTAAATTACGTGTTTGGAAGTAAGCGACGCTCCAGCATAGAATAAGGATGCCTACGAGATAGAAAGCTTCTTGCTTGCACTGAAAGCTCGTAGCCTCCCCTCCACGTGTATACAGTCGCTCACTGCGCAACGACTACGACGATGAGGATAAAACTTTTCCATTTTAAATAAGAATAAATTCAGATTCGGATGCTTACGAAGAAGTGGACCATGCACTTATATACCGCGGAGCGCCGGAGAAGTTACTGGTTGCACTGTACTGTTTACTATAACTATGCTTACCTCTTCGTTGAGCAGCAGCAGCAGCACGAGTAGTGCAGCGGTACGTGCGTATTTCCAACCTCTTCAAACCTGTCTCTCCACAACTTTTGGTTAGCAGAAACTGCGGGGCGCGAGCGGTAGATTCAGCGACCGCAGTTGAGCTGCAGCACCATCCGACCGAGAGCGTAAAGAAAGCCCCTGATAGAATAAGGAACACTCGCGCGCGTCGCGTCCCTGGCATATGAATTTCACAGGGTGCCACGAACATTTTCTCTTTCCTCATATCTTTCTCACTCGTTTTTTTCTCGCTTTTAGATTCTTCCATTTTCTACCTCGCTCCAGTCGAGGGCTTGGGTAGATATCGTGCGGCATTGGAACCTAACACATCTTTCCTTCTTTCTTCCACCGACTTGGCCAGAACGGCACAGTGAAATTCAAGATCGTTTTCTCGGCTTCTCGCAGGGTCCTCCTAGCCGCACTTATTGCACCCGCAGCATATTTTTCGAAGCTGCTAAAGTTTTGACTTCGAGTCTCCTATCCGAGTCTTTCTAGAAGCTCTCTGCGCTTGCCGGAATAATGGAAAGTATATTCTCGTCTCAAGGCGACAGGGGCTCAAGAGACACGACGTCTGCTGTTGAATTATCAATTCGTTCAGTCTTATCTCTGTAATAATGTATATCTTTACCTATATGTATAGTCGCTGATCTCTTGTTCTCCTGAACAATGGAGGAATGGGAGAATCACGTTTATGTATGAGAATATCTCACGTCCTTGTTCGACGAGACTAGAATATCAATTTCCACATGAACTTTTGCTAAAAAAAGATTTGAAAATCAGATATTTCAGCGTTGAATTTGAATTCCGATAAAGTCTACATCATTTATACGAGACAAATATCAGGTAAAAATGACTTGCAAAGCTAATGTGGATAAGCATTAAGGGCCACCGGAAATTTATCTTTGTACAAGTTTAACAGATCCAGAGGAAAATCTGATATCGGTATCTATAAAATGCGACTGACATCTACTCATACCAAGTTTATACGATTATTTTTAAAATAAATACGGTAGAACTAGGAATGTAGTTACACCTATCTTACAGTGACAGTCAGTTGGTTATTTTGTAGTGAAATGAATAACTGTCACTTAACACTCTACAACACTTTCACGATTTCTCTAAGTGTAAATACACAAGTATTTCCATTTTTTTTCGAGGTTTTTGTCAAGTTCTGTGTATTAAAAAACAGTAATGCAAGGCAATATTTGATCCTGTACGTGTCCTAACAGAGAAACATTGATAGTGCTGGATTCGCAAAAAGAGTAACTAATTAACATTAATATTGTGATAAAATTATGTGTAATACTTAAATTAAAATTATGTGTAATGTAATAAAATTGCTAATAGGTACATTTTTGTTAAGTCTTTTCCAAGAACAATGTTAAAGTCAGTACAAATTACAATGTGGGTCCGCTCTTTTTATGCCATTTTCTTACAGCATTCATTAAACTTACCGTCTTGTTAAACAGTTTAAAAGAATTTGATCTATATCTTCATTGTCGTATATAGATAAAGACAAATCGTATTTGCTCTACTGTCACCATTTTCTCGAGAGGTTTTGCTCCCCTCGGCTCTTCTTAGAGGAAAAATCTCGTTTGATTTGTCGGGACGAACACGTTTCTCGAGGTTGCATCGAGAGATAGTTGTTTCCGCGCGGGTCGATCAATTGAGTGCTGCGGAACGAGGGCAGCAGCAAACGTTGAAGACGAGGAGGAGAAAGAAAAAAAAACGCAAAACGGTAGGAGATGGAAAAGCGACTATAGCAAAGGTAGGAGAGAGAAGGAGAGTGAAAGAATGAGGGACACGTCGTCGACAATAGTTCAGGACACTGATCAAAGGGCCCATGGGACGAGTACTTCTCGATCGGTCTGGCATCCCTTGGGAGTTCTTTCAACCCTCCCCTCTGATCACTCACCAGTCCGACCACCAATTTTCAAACCGTGACGTCGTATCACTATCCTCAAGTTTTTATTCAACTTCAATGATAAATGTCACACATTTCATATATAAAAAATATATAGGTAAAAATCTATTTTGTATACATTTTTCAGAATAAATCGAGCAGATATATAAATATATAGGAAATATATAGAAATTTTCGTGAAAGGTGTTCTGAGATACGTAAAATTATATTTGTGCATATACTTTTTTCACGAGGGAACAAAAAGAGCTTTTATCGTAAAGCGAAATGATGTGGTCGAAGCCTCTGCTACTCTAGTTAGGGTTTATATCCAATGGGCTTAAAGCTATTCCTCGTAACGCCTATTCCTGCAATGGCGCTACGGTGCTTCCGCAGGTCGTGAATATCTTCTTAATGCTTTCATGCTTTATCTCCATTATATATCCTTCTATCCGATCACAGAACTGTCTTCACCAATTGCTGAAACAACTTAGTTCAGAGAATCAATCAGGCCAATGGTAAAGATTTAAATGCCTATAAAATCGACTGCTAGATCGATTTTTGCCAAATTAACAATCATTGTTAATTTTCATTCATTTACGCAGGAAATATCAACCCGATACCTCCACATTTAAAAGAGTTGGTGCATGAACAGGCATACAAAATGTAAACTAAAAAATCGCTATCAAATGTGAATGTTTTTACCAGTACACCGTAGATTCAATCCCATGCCTTGTTTTGTGATATATCGCTCGTTAACGGAATTTGAGTTCAATGTCTCGAAAATTGCGAAAGCTGGAGTGAAATATGAAGCATTCTCTGTCAGTTCAGCAACTTTTTTTCAATCCTCTCCGATCTGCACCATAATTGGTTATACCAATGCATCGCTAAATGGTACTCTATGTGAATTTTTCCAGATTTTTCAAAACAATATTTCAGAAAATGCTGTTATTTTTTCAAGTGCAAATATCTCGGAAATTTGAAGTTATTGAAAAAAAATCTCTCCATATAAAAGTTGTTGCTTTTCTTAGCTTTCGAGTGGAATGTTCGAAATATTTATCACGTTCCGGTGAGTATGATTTTTTATCAAAATATGGAGGAATTATTTTTTTTATTCAAAAGCGGATTTTTTTTTTGACTGAAAAAGTTACAGAGTATTCCTGCATGACTCGTGATATCTCAAGAAAATCGCCAGAGTGGCACCGATTGAATTCTGGTACAATATATTTCGACTCTATACAAAGCTACCTCTATGTTCCTACCTCGTAAGCTACCTCGTATGTTGATTGATTTTGGCTTCCTCATAGAGGAAGCTTTGTATAGAGCGAAACATAATGAGGAAGCAATATGCAAGGTTCTACTCTGCATCTTTGTTTTATGTAATAGATCAACATGGCTGAGTATTATTTTGTTCACATATTGAATTTGGGGTTCATATCAAGTTTTTCAAATGTTAACGCGATAAAGTTAATATTTGAAATAATTCGAAATTCCATAAAATCATAATTATTTACGTTTCGTCACTAAATGATATATCTATAACGACTGAATATGATTTCGTTTACATACCAAATTTGGGCTTGAAATCTTAAGTTTTGCAAAAGTTAATGCGATAAAGTTAGATTTTTGATAATCCGAAATTTCATAAAATCAATTTTTTTTTCCGTTCATCACTAAATTACATATGTATCATGGCTGCATATTAATTCGTTCACATATTTAATTTGTGATTGGTATCTCATGTTTTTGCTTCCTCATAGAGGAAGCTTTGTTTTCATGAAAAATTTTTTTTTCGAGATTTTCATGTCAGTATGCTTAGAATTGTCCAAAACGTCGAGAAAAGTGGTTTAGAAAAAATGTCCGTATGTGTTCTGGGCTCCGAAAATTCGATGAAGTATTACTCAGTAACCGTTCGAGCGATATGACTGAAATTTGGCACGCAAGTGGAGTAGTTGCCCCGCTTTGAATGTTGAGATTTTTGAAAAAAAAATCAGCCATTTTGATTTTATGGTACTTTTAATTTTTTGAAAAGAGGTCGTGGTTGCTCTAACTTTCGTAAAAATTAGACGATTTTGCAAAATAGTTGTTTATAAATAAATGTACGTTCAATGTTGTTTGGTATTGCATTTGGGCGAAATCGGTAAAGCGGTTCAGATTTTATGGATGTTGAAATTTTTTGAAAAAAATCATTTTTTTTATAAATCACGTCGAATTTCACCAATTTAACTGAAATGTTTTACAGACGAAAAGGAACATTCATGCTATGCTACGTATCAAATTTGACGATGATCGGTAAAGTGGTTCAGATTTTACGACATTTTGAAATTCACAAAAAAAACGATTTTCGCTCTAGCATCAGCAAAAGTTGAAAATGTGAGACAAAAGTTTGTACTCAATGGAAATAAGAATGCAAAGTAGAACTTTACGCATTGCTTCATATATAATTTTTATTTTTTTAAATTTATAATGACCGCTTGTCCCAAAATAGAATTGCTCATAACTCTCCAACGGCGTGACGAATCGAGATGAAAATTTACACAAAAGAGAAGGATAACCTCTGTTTTCGTTATTTCGATTAAGGTAGTCCGTAAGCATTAAGCTGAGGTCAAATAAGTTTTCGAAAAATGGGAGGGAATTGCAAACACTGTTCGCCAATATAAACAAGGCTGCAAAGTAGAACTTTGCAAATTGCTTCCTCATTATTGTTGGTTTTTTACAAATCTTCCTCTATGAGGAAGCCAAAATAGATTAGCATGCTTCCTCGTAGAGATAGATTTGTAAAAATCCAACAATAATGAGGAAGCGATTTGCAAAGTTCTACTTTGCAGACATTTTCCGTAGCTAATGCGATACCGTTAATTTTTTCATTTATTCATAGTTCCATAAAACAAACATTTTCATATCGTTTGTCACTAAAATATATATTTATCATAGCTGAATATTATTCTGTTCATGTACCAAATTTAAGCTCGATATATCAGATAAAATTTTGGAAAAGTTAATGACATAATGCCAACTTTTAAAAAATTTCAAAACTCCATAGAATCTGAACCACTCGACCGATTCGAGCCAAATTCAATACCGAACAACATCAAGTGTAAATGCTCTTATGAAGAACTATTTAGCATAATACACTAATTTTTACAAAAGTAAGAGCGACTAAGCTCTTTTAAAAAAAAATTTTAAAAGCTACAAAATCTAAATTTTTGTATCCATTCGGTCAACATTTGCAGTAAGGTAAATGGCCCATTTTGTGACACCTTTAGAGCAGCGGGGTCGATTTTCTGTTATTTACAGATGCGTGATATTGTTAAACTGAAAATGAACGTTTTCAATACGTGCATTACAACCTTCTGAAACAGATTAGACTATTCTTCAAAGGCAAAATGTTGAGAATATTAATAAAAACATTATTTAAATATTGCTTGTCTATTGCCGGGGTTCCTGACCCTGCAGAGCCACTCATGTTGTAGCTTGTGACCCTCGCGTGTATCGGGTTTGTGACACTGACGCCGTAGGCCCTGACCCCCGCGTGTACCGGGATTGTGACACTCACGCCGTAGATCCTAACCCCCGCGGGTACCGGGTTTCTGACACCTATCCGGGTTTTTCGAACTCCTATTTGGAAAAAATATCGATAATTAAATGAAAACGAAACCATAATAACGTTAAATGTTGAAATTTATACAGTATTTAATCCTAACCTAATTCTCAGCAACAAGTAAAAATCGTAAATATTACGAGGGTCAGCAACCGCGTCAATAACCACAATTACGTTGGGAGTTATTGACCCGTTGAGTTTACGGGAAAAACTAATCAATAGCTTAAGTATTCTATTTCTTGTCGATAAAGCTAATTATCGTGATCATTTCCATATAATTGTTATGTTGTATTATACTTACTTAAGAATGAAAACGATCAAATACGCGACCGATGCAGCTAGTGAGCTCTGTCTAGGAATGGCGGTTCGAACTCACTGAGAGGCAATACCACGGCTTCCACCGGTGAAATGCATTTCTAAATGATTTTTTATGAAATTTGTTTATTGCAGAAAAAAACTATAAAAAAGCTCTTTAATTTGGCGATAATAACGTTATAATTGGACGTAAATTACATTTATGACAGTGTAAAATAGCTACGGGGGTCACAAACCGAGGCAGGGTCACAAACAGGGCCGTTTACCTTAATTAAAAGGGAGCTGATGCTCCAGTTGTGTGCCAAATTTGAGCTCGATAAAATGGTTCTTAAGTTATCAGCGTTTCAATTTTCGAAGTTGTATACATACACACATACATACACACGTACATACATACGGACATTTTTTTCTAGATCACTTTTCCCGACGTTTTGGACCATTCCAAGTGTCCTGACATAAAAATCCCGACATTTTTTTTTTCATGACAACATAGCTTATTCTATGAGGAAGCAAAAATGTATTGGTGTGAACGTTCCGAAATCGGGCCAATTATTATTTTTCAAATTACAAAACGGTGATGTTCATTTGGCTAAGAAAATTACAGTATTCCTGCATGATAGTCAATATTACAAAAAAAATCATCAGAGTGGCACAGACCGAGCTTTGGGTGCAAAAAAAATTATTCGTGTCAAAGTTTCGAAAAAATAGGGGAATTTTTTTCCCCACATATCACAGATACAATTTTTCATACCAGAACGTCCATCGGTGCCACGCTGGCGATTTTTTTGAGATATAATCAGTCAATGCAGGAATTCTCTGTAATTTTTTCAGTTCAAAAAAAATATCCGTTTTTGAATTAAAAAATTGTGCCTCAGTTTTTCGATAAAAAATCATACTGACCGAAACGTGACAAATATTTTGAACATTCTGCTGGAAAGCTAATAAAAAACGACATCTTTTATGTAGAGCCATTTTTTTTTCAGTAACTTCAAGTTTCCGAGATATTTGCACTTAAAAGAAATAGCTTTTTCTGAAATATTTTTTTCAAAAATCTGAAAAAATTCACATAGAGTACCTTTTCGCAGTATACTGATATAAGCAATTATGGTGCAGATCGGAGAGGGTTGAAAAAAAAGTGGCTGAATCCACAGAGAATGCTTCATATGCAAGTATTAAATATGAATGCAAGTATTGAATATGAAATATGAAAGTATAAATAAACGCACTTTGGTTCAAGACCTTTAAAAACGTAAATAAAAAATAATTTTTATCGGACAATGAATTTCGCTTAGTACGGAAATGTATACAAATTTTTTAAGGTAAGAGATAACAGACCATCTTCTTATCTCAAGCCTTAAATAAGATTCGTTTAGAAGGAGCGTGTTTTCGCTTCCCGAAAGTGAAACTTGTTAGAATTGAAGTCAAATCTATTTGCCAGGAAACAAATAATATTTTGTTGTAAATGGAAGGTTTTAGAGGGTGTAAGACTCCAAAATAACTCGCTCTTCTGCTTTATTCTTACAAAAAGTGTAAGAAAAGCGAGCTTAGACTATGCTCAGGTCATTGTGTATGGTTTAGTAAGACTGAAGTTCACTGATTTTGGTGCTCGGGACACTGCGCTGCGCGAAAGGGATCGAAGGGCAAAAGTCCGCGAGGAAATTTCACGAAAGTTCCACAACTTTTTACGAAACCTCGTCGGGTAAGCCATGTCACTACCCTAGATTGTCACGACCCACTTAAGAGGCAGTGATACTCCCCCCCCCCCGTAGAAATTTCAAAAGCTGTTTTCTCTCAAAAAATAATACAGATTGGGCTTGCATTTTGAGGTAATACGCGGAAGTATCGTAGAATTGGGCTAAGATTCTGGCTCCTCAATCGATTCAGTCGTTTTTTTGTGAGAATGAAAAAACAAATAGTGCGAGAGAGACATAGCTAGGTGCGAGATCGGCCTACCCGAGTAAAAATTCAACTACGGGGAATATCAGGCCCTAGCGCGGTAGCCGGATTTAAATCTAAGGCCCCTGCCTGGCAACCTTATACGGGCCTTGCAGGAAAGTAACGCAGCGCATGATCGGGGCCAGATTAAGTTTTCCAGATAAAGGCCAGATAGAGGCTGCCCTACTAAGCCCCTACTTATAAAAACGGCAAATAAATTACAAAATAATTATCTGCGCTCATCGAATTCGATTTATTTAGAACTTTCTATTGGATATTCGAGCTTATTTAGTTTTCAGTACATATTAATTGCTGAAAAAACACATGTAAATTTATTTGCCGTTGGTGGGAATCGAACCTTGATCCTCTGGGTGACAATTCTGCGCCTTAGCCCACTCGGCCAGTGACATCTTAGAAAGTTTATATATTTATTGTCTATTTGAAGTATACTAAAAATGAAAACACGTCAAGACGATACATCCATTTATTGTGACTACGACTGAAATATTCAAAATTCAAACATGATGGGGCGGTCACCCATCCAGGTACTGGAGTTTGACGGTCAGTACCTGGATAGATTTCAAAGTAATTCTAGCGGTACAGTCCCGTAAAACATGAGTTTCATCGAAAACTTCGACTACTTTCGATGGGATAAAGATGTGAAGAAATCCAGCACACGCAAGGTGCTGAAAAGATTGATTTCGCATAACAATCATTTTTAAATGTTTTTAACGAATGCCGTATCTAGCTCTTACACGAACCTGATAATGTAAATTTACGGCATATTTTTAAAAAAACTATGCCATACGAAGACCGTATGGGATCTGACCAGGGAAAGTAAAGGTAAATTCGACAAAATCTTGGTCCAAATGCCACAGGAACACCTTATGCGAAACGGATAAGGTCGATGAATTGCATATCTATATCAGGTTATCGTATGTAACGCCTGACATGGGCCTGATCCGGTGGAAAGACGGTATTTTTAAGGTACAATGCCATATCTCGGCCGTACATGGACCTGAGCAGGTGAATTTACGGCGGCCCCAAATAAGGTTACCGTACCTAAAACAGATCTGGACCTCGTGTGACAGCAGACATGCCTGATGAAATTTCTACTCGGGTATAGGCGTTTAACATTGGACGAAGAAATTTCTGTCGGTGTATCACATGCTCTTAAGGACGATACGCGCACAATTGAAATTTGAAAATAGGTAAAACCAGGGTCATGATATTCGTCTCGATTGTCTTCTAAAAAAATATCGAAACATAGCTTTTTCTGTATAAATACTAAAACAGCTATAAAGAAATTTGTATGGCAGCCCGACATCATGCTAAAGTGGAGTACATATTTTTTGTGATTTTGAAATCGCTGTTTTTATTTTTAAGGTAGCTAAGTTGCCTATGAAGTTCTAGAGAAAAATACTGGACTTAGCGATGTCAGTTGCGTCACCTCTTAACAACTCAGCCACATAGAGGGAGCTATGTGGAAATAAAGAATATCTGAATATGTATATGAGATATAGAACTTTTTGCCCCATTACCCATATAGCATCAGATATTCGATGTATATCCATTTTAGGTCCTTAATGTGAAAAGTATGTCCTGTATATTCTATGGATATTTATTCTACATACATGCAGGTATATACACGCATGAATGTCAAGAACACATTCTATGTACATACTTGAATAATACGAATTTGAGCGTCATATACGGACATATTCGTAAGATATTTCATGTATATGCAATCCATGAACATAGGAAGAAAATCAAACGTCCACGAATTAATTACCTAAGGATGTACCCATATAGCATTTTCACATACATTACATATACATCGTATAAACATTTGCGGATATACAATGTCCTATGTATATGAAATGTATCTGTAAAGGAGACACTTATTCATGTACATCGAACATACACTGGATATCCATGAGGATATACATATTATGTGTACCGTATGTACACTTATGTCCTGTCTAAAAAAAAACGGAAAAATTAATTACAAAATAATTATCTGCATTTTTTTAAATCTGATCGCTCCCCATCCGAGTTTTTCCAAGTTCTTCAAATTCAGTATTTGGATGGGTGACCGCCTAACGGCCGAATTTTTCAATGTCCCTCAGGGGTCAGTACATTGATAGGTCACCGCCCCACTGTGTTAATACTTTATATAATTCAGTCGCAACCCTCTAAATGAATGTAGTCTTGACGCGTTTTTATTTTTAGTATACTTCAAATAGACAATAAAAATAAAAATCTTCTAAGATGTCAATGGCCGAGTGGGCTAAGGCACCCGGCAGTCACCCAGAGGTTCGATCCCCATGAACAGCAAATAAATTTACATGTGTTTTTTTCAGCAATAAATATGTACCGATCAATGCAATAATTCCGAATATCCAATTAAAAGTGCAAGATAAACCGAATTCAATGAATGCAGATAATTATTTTGTAATTAATTTTTCCGGTTTTTTAGACAGGACATATGTGTACATACGGTGCACATAATGTGTATATCCTCATGGATATCCAGTGTATGTTCAATGTACATGAATAGGTGTCCCCTTTGCAGATACATTTCATATACATATGATGTGATACGACGTGCATACGTATATACATAGGACATTGTATATCCGCAAATATTTATACGATGTATATGCAATGTATGTGAAAATGCTATATGGGTATGTGGTTGTCGTATATCTTCGATTATTTATATATAGCAAGATTTATATATACTATATGGAACCGTTTTGCCATAGTCCAAATCACCTCAGATATCTCCAAAACTACCGAGATGGTGAGATTTATTTTATCATCTGATTTGGATGAATTTTAAAAAAATATAAATTTAATATTTGGGATGTTAGTTTAGATTAGTTAGTTTCAATTCCGAGGTACACCTGTGAGGGTTTTACCTTCATTCCATCCCAGCCTTTTAACCTAACTAACACTTTTGTACTCGCACTTCACAAACCTACTCTAACCCCGTTTTCGTGCACAGCTGACTCTTCTTCTGATTCTTTAAGGCAAAGCACCAAGGAATCAAAAGAACTGATCCCCCGATGACTTTGGTGATCGCCGAAGCCGTGCCCCGAACATACATCTACCACTGTCGGTGTTTTTGCGATGTTTTTATATAGTTAGATTTAATTATATAGAAAAGGTCCGAGAAGAAAAAAGTCTGAGGGGAACTTTTTCCACTACGCGAGCGACGCTCAATCGCCGTTACCGTTGCTAGAATTTGGAGTTCTTAGCCGTTTGGTTAGCCACGTATAGTCACGGCGGTCTGCCAAACTATAGCTAAAACGTCGTGATAGAGGGCATCAGCGACTCTCTCGCTGGGGATTAGTCGTTCCGTCACAATATATTCGAGGTATATCCCTGATATAACAGAGAATGTCGAATTTTTTGCCGCTATATATACACGTATATAAATTATATGGGCCATTCATCTGCCATCACGCTAATTTTTCTGTAGTTTGTAAGCATAATAATGGAAATTCTGTGAAATTTTGAGAAAAATCGGAATGGTCTGTCTCAACAAAAAAAATATATATATATATATTATTACTTTATTTTGTAAAAAAATGGCGGTATTTTTTTTTGCGCGGCTATGGAAATTTTTTTATTAAAAAGTACATTCAAAAACTTAAATTTTATGCAGGAACATATTTTTTGTACAAACGGTAATTTTGAATATACATCAAATTGAAAGAAATTAAATTTCAAAAATCATCATTAAATTTTGGGAAAACCATATGTGCTAAATTTCTGAAAGAATTTATGGATGTTCGTGATACTCTAAATGACTTTAAAAAAAATTATGAACACTTTTTACAACCATGCTAAATTTGGGTGTCCACTTGGCATGGAATGACCCATATATCCCAATGTTTACCTCAAGTACACTTTATATCTATGGTGGTTGTATCAATGTCGGTACCTATAAAATAAAAATAGAAAACAGACGGAGCAGTAAGACTTTGTTGATCTGGTGATCATGATTTTAGAGCACTTTCAGTATGAAAGTGCTTTAAAATCTTGACTTAAAAATTTCCATTCTTGTCCATAAAAAAAGTCTCCTGTGCGATCAAGCGAAAAAGAAGGAAAAATAGCTACGGTATTTTCTAAACTTATTTATTTGATTGCCCAAGCATTCACGGTATCTGGAAGCTCACGCGAGGCTGTGCTACACGTCAGCAACGTACCTCAGATGAATTAGGTGGGAGAATGACCGAGATCAAATGGCGTGCTCTGGCTGAAATCTCGCACTTCTGCCATTCACTCAAGCTATCTTCCTGCCTTTTCTCATGAGGGGGGTGAGGGAGAATTCCGGTTAAATCGCTTCGAAAATTACAAGGAAATTCCTTCTCGGTACTAGCTGGAAAATACGGCCAGTAGAGTGGTATATAATACGTATATGGGCGAGAGTTTACGGTGAGTTGCTCATCTGCCTACTCTCTGCTTGTATAGAATACAACGAGACCAGCACATATACATATAACCCACAGCGTGGTCAACATGGATAGGCGTGTGATTTCTCTACCTCGTACTTCGCGTTCTCATCCGGAATGGTAGGCCGTAGAATATCCGCTTGCATGCGATACCCGTTGTTCCAGATTTATTGCGCGTGAAAGAGATCTTCCTTTTCCCTTTATTTCGATATTTCTTATATAACCAGAAAACACGAAAATTCGTATTCACATATTTAATTGATACTGTGCGAATTTTACGTATAATATTTTGGGCATTTCTAGTACATTATTTTTAAGGATGTATTACTGCTTTAATCAAAAGTTTATTTTTATTACAATTTAAGTATTTCGCGACAAGAGAAAAATCTGCAAAAATAATAAGTCATTAATGCATCAGCGCAATTGATTTTGTTCTGGAAAAATGGAAAACCTTCATAGTTCCTAAATTCACCACTATACATAAATAGTAGATTGAAAAAACTTTTATTATATTTGTTTACAGTAAATATTCTATAATTAGAAAAAGTTGAAGTATAAAAATAGTCACTTGAACCGCTGACAATAAATAGTTGTTAAGGTGAACGGCCTAATTACAGTGGCTGGGCACTGATTAGTATCCATTACGGGTATATATACTTTTAACGAGGTTCATTTCCCCAACCATTTCCGTATCAGCCAATGGAATGCATCATTTTAGCTCGGTCACAATGAAGAGAAATATCCTCGTTAATGCCTATCAATTTACATGATAGAGTAAGAGGTTATTTTTATACTGTCACTAATTGAGCCGCTTACCTTACTTATAATTCCCAAGACAATAGCCAGTTCATTCAATTTCGTTTTCCAAGATCATAAAAGAAGAAATAGTTGATGGCTTTTTGTCCCTTGAATCGGTTTGATTTTGTCCACATATTTCATTTCCATCGGCGACCGCCGTGCGGCGTGACATGTCGAATATCACGCCCTCTAGTGCTGTGTTTCTCCCTCCATTCGTCCCATCCGCAACGTCCGCAAATACATCGACATTTTCGGTCAGCATGACAGTCTCAACAATGTGGTACTAGATGAACTGGTTTGCACACTCACTGTGCCTATACTACGCTGCGTATGCGTGAATCGTCGAAGTCGTTGAAGCTCCAAGCTGTAACTACGCAGATCGTATTATAGAATCGAGTTATACAGAGCGAGAAATCCGCAGAACTGGCCACTAACCGAAGCGTATGTTATACTATCTCGCTCGTTCGTTCACACGGTGGAACAGCTTTCCAGTCAAAGTCTGTCACACGAGCTCGAAGCCTATTAATCAGAATCCAGTTAACGTTTCGGGAAAACGAGGACCATGAGCGATCGACGGCTGATTCAGATTCATCCGAACGTATGGAAAATGTGTATTGCGCATATCGAGGGTTTTGAATATTTGCAATATGGGATATATACATCATAGGTGGTGGTAAATAGGATTTGGATTGAAGGGAATAGCTAATTATAGGAGATCAATTACATAGATAATGTCATCGGCGCCATTTCAAATGGCAGATTCTGTATTATCTCGATTCCAAGAATTCTGCGATTAACCGATCCCGGAGAGTTCGAATCTGGTAGGGATGTAATATGGAGGAGTTTGAGCGGAGTCTTGTTTTCGTTATTATAGTATAATTGTAATTTGGTAGAGTTATATCTGGTATAATTAATAATAATCTGGCGTGATAATTTGAACTCTTCAATCAAACGTAAAATGCCGATGTAATATGATGTAGTTTGAGTGAAGGTTTGTTTTCTTTATTGTAGTAGAATTGTAGTTTGGTAGAGATGTAAATGTGTCGATTTTTCAGATTGCGTTTAGGCGTGAAAATTCCAACTCTTCGATCAAACGTAAAATGCCCAAGCAATAAAAAAAGGACATCAACCGAATCACAACACAATATTATCGCACATAAAGACGTGTTATCCCGTGATGTGGGACACGCACACTTTACTAAGATGATACTCGGACTTGTCCCAGCCCTATTGGAGTAAATTGTATAAGTGGCGAATAGCGTCTATCAAGCAGAGAGGCACTTATCTGAAATGACTGGAACGCGTGGCCTCGAAAGTAGCCACCAAGTGTAAGAGAGTAGGCGAAGAAAGAAGGAAAAGAAAATGAGAAAAAGACAGCTGGAGGGGAGCATCACACGGTCCGAGCTTAATTCTGCTCGAAAGCGTCGGGTAGATGTAACATGCGCAGGCTGCCAATACTGTACTTCAGTCGGGTTCTTCTGTCCATCCTGATCTTTCATCTGCTCCAGCTGGTGCACGTCCACTGTGCACACTCGAGATGCTATCAATCCGCAGAAAAAAAAGAAAATGGACCAAAGAAAATAAAAGGAAACGAAGAGAACTTTACGATTTTTCCTGGAGGCTACGCGCAGCAGAAGGAGACTCCGCCGCTGCGTGCCAACCTCACTACCAGCCTTCCACGAGAAGAACCTCTACCTACTTCTACTATACGAGATTGGCAGCGCCGTAAAAGTAACGAAGTTAACGTCCAGGTACCGGGATGAGGCTCGCGAGGGGAGTCTAGAATTCGCAGTTGAAACCACGTTACCTCTAATATTACTTGAGAAAGCTCTAGTATAAATTGTATAGATTAAAGTACGAAGAATGTGGTAAAATCGTATTGCAGTATAGGATCGTGAATACCGTAGGTTTTACAGCTATTGCAGTCCTCGTTTTTTTATGGATTAAGGTAATCTTCTTGTTCCAGTAGGTATTAGATATACGGCTAAATCTGAGATATATTCTTATTTAGCTTCTGTAGCTATGCGCTGCAAAGTCTTGTTGTGCGTGTATATTGGTTGGTCTTAAGAATAATTCAATTCTGAAATCAATAAATTCTTATTCTACACTTTAGATCTTCGGAACTCTTTGAAAATAATAATCAAAATTTAAAAAATGGTGAAATAATAATCAATCGCATTTTATAGACCGGGGATTAATTTGTCAAGGGTTTGATAATCTTCCGACTGTAATATGCGTATGATTATTATTTCACCATTTTTTATTTATCCAATTTCATTACTAATTGGACTAATTTTTTCAGTCGGGAGATTTTTTGTTATTTCCAAAGAAAAAGGCATTTGGCATAAAAAATGAAAAAATTAATTTTACCAAAGTGCACTTTTTACACTATCTTCATTCAGACGTCTCTAAAATTTGAGAAAAGGCTTTGAACGGTTAAGGTAAAATTTAAGATCCCACAGTCGTATGTTTTAAATCAAAGAAGAATTTAAATTATTCTAATTTTCGAAGAAATTGTTTTCATCGTTTTATATCTTGGCACGATGTTTCACAGATTTCCGTCTCGATATGGTCGAGACATCAGCATGTTGCAACAGCTAAGTTGCCAGTGAAGTTATCTGCCGGCAGATCTGCTTCAGGCGATTTGAGCTTAAAATATATGTGGATTGCGGGCAGCAACGACCACCACCATTGCTACTACCAATGATATTACCGTGATACAAACTATACGACACTGAAACGTCACGTGCAGAGCACTTGGAATATCTCGGAAGCTATCCTGCTAGCCGAAATGGCCCGTGAAATTGCTGGCAACGCTCTTTAATAACTTCTGCGACGTATAAGAAGTGCCGTGGTGGACTCGGTGTTATATGTATACGATTCTACACATCCTATACGCTGTCCTGGCTATGAATTCATGAAACACCTTACAAAATATTGCTTTCCCGGATTGTACCTTTGGGGTTATGTTCCTGTTATTTATATTTGAGTGTGGCATATTACTTGTTGTGCATATCTGATCCCCTTCTAAAAAGTTGGTGGCTTGAGATATCTCGAGCAAATCTCGAAATATCGTTGCCCATGGTGACCGCTTTATTCGTCCTGAAACTGAGGCCAAATTTGTATTTCATAATAGTTTGCTTGTGCTCTAAATAATTGTATCGTGATGCACTTCCTTCTCAATATGCATACTACACCCAGAAAAAAGTCTAGTTAACGTGACTAAACTCCGTGACGCCAATTTTTACGAGCCTTACCTTGTAGCCACAAAACTTCTCCTTGGCAATTTTATTTTAATAATCTGGGCGCCAGCCACGCTTATAGCGCGACACTGCCGGAAAAAAGGATGTCGGAATCAAGAGAAGCGGGATGTTGTCCGGTTAGCTACAGCCTTGGCTTATGGTAGAGGGGCGATTCGGAGATCTCAGAATTTCGGACTTACGTGCTCGCTTTTTTTTAAATAAATAACTCCCACAACAAATGCAAATTTTCAAATGTAATATTACCGGTATTTATTCTCCAAAAATAACACAAATAATCACCGGAAATCAGCTGTGCGTAATTCTATTTTAACAAAATATTGACCTTGCTCAAATCGCGGATAGTTACTCAATTCACTGCCCGGGATTTCCTACCCGCACGACACAAAAAAATAATACAATAAAAAAAAACACAAGTTTACCGCGTACACGAGCTAAATTCAATATAACCGGGATTTCATCCGCGCAAGCCTACCTACATATTACAAACCGATCCCGCGACACTTCTGGCGATTACCTCGCGCCCAGGAACGAGAAACTCGGATACGACGGGCATTTGTTACCAAAAATCCAAGCCTCGTATATCGCCGCTTGGCGCGTATCCTCTCCTCCGCGAATGTTCTCTAATTTTCGGCAATTTTATCGGGACTCTACTTTATTTTCATCATAAAAAAACAACACAAGAAAGAAGCAGACGCACTAACCACGAACTATACGACGCACACACGATAACACCCGGCACGAGCGATCGAACACGGTTCACATCACGAGGGCTGTAGCAAAAGCCACGATCACGCTCTCCAGTGATACTCGCGATCGATTTCCCGTACTCTCTTACACTATGATTGTTACGTCGATGCACTCTTCCCACAGGCAACTCTCGTCGATCCCTGGAATCTATTGAAATCGCGAAGCGGCGGCACTTTCCACACGAAAAATTGAGGCACATCCCCGCGGTCTGTAAAAATTCTTTCCCGCGAACTCCGACACTCCTCTAACTACGCGGGGCTACCGACTCGGCGACTCTAACAAAATCGCTAAACGAAACACAAGCGCTTCCCGAAGAATTACGCGACACTAATACGATGGAAGAATCCTACCTTGCATTCGGAGATTTCCTCGTCAATTTCTTTCCGGACTTTGTCGGGTATGCCTCGCTCCAGCTCAATCCCCATGACAAGAGCCACCTCCCTCGAGCACCGTACGACGAACAATGCTAATTTGTCGCGATCTTCGAAATTCACCGGCCGGCTTTCTTCCGTTTCCCCCCGCTCCGCTTACTTTATTCGGCTACGGCCGGGCTGTTAATATTAATTCCTGCGGTTCAACAAAGCTCCGCAACTCCATCTCCGTGTCAAGGTGCCATAAAAAAAATAAAAGAAACCCCTAATATTAATACTATGATAATGGGCGAATTATTTTAACGCCTTGTGGAATCGCCCGTGGGAAGTTCTGTGTCGAGGGAGGCGGCAATTCCCGCGGGAAAAGGCGGCAAATACGAGTCTGATTGTAACGCCATAAAAATGAGCGTTACAACTCATATATGTAATTCGTCTTTATTTGTGACAATGTGAAATGTGTAATGTATTGATTTCAACGATATTTATTTATTTGAATCAACCCTTATAAAATAATGGTCACCGAAGAAGAATTCTATTTACTGCTACTAAATTATTAATTTATCCGGTTAAAACTCTAATTAAATTGACGCATTTCCTTTATACAATCCTTTTTATTGAACCGAACTAAAATTTTAAAAATTCAAAAATCAATAGGTCGTTAACGGTTTTTTAAAAAAGTCGTGTCTATAATAAGGTGTCTATAATAAAAACCAAGTATTTGCTACGTGGTTTAAATAAGAGTGAATAATATTGCATAAATAAATAATCTAAATTTCTGACGGACCTGCTTTGCATATAAGTAGATGATTAGAATCAGAATAATCTGAGTTTGACGCCCGGTGATCACCATGTTATTTTCTCTCTTCGATAATTCGTCAGTCCATCTGCAATGCAAATATCTACAGATGCTCAAACTCTCCGCTCGATTGTAAAAAATTTCATTGGAATAGGAAAAATTTAATAAATTATCACTGACCACATATGCAATCATATAGAACCTTAAAATTCATTGTCTGCTCGTTAGATTATATGATTCTAGCGACTTCATCTCAGGTTAACGAAATTATTAATGCCTAGCTGATCTATGTTACATTACATGTAATTTAGTTTCATGCTTCTCAAGACGGGTCTTCCATAATTTTATTCTGCATCCTATAATCGGCGCCATAGGATCAGTAATTTATAAAGCATAAAGACTCATTAATTATTGATTGTTGACCCGAATTTTGCTCAAGATTTATTTAAACTGGGCGAATAAAAAAAACGCGTGAACCTAGATCCCAAACGGTTTCTTACATGTACTAAGATCAAAATTGTCAGTTGAATTTTTTATAAAAAATTACATATATCGATAATTAAAGATCTCCATTTGATAGAATTTAAAAAAAATAAGATTTGAGATTAATTGTTTATTATGGGACCTGATAGTGTGAAAAACCCAAGATCCGAATATAATAAATTCTAGAACAAGTTGTTCGGTTTGCAATGTTTTTTTTTTAAGATTTGTTACTCTATGAAAATTGGTCATCTATAATTTTTTATGTAGATCATAGGATTTTTCAAGACTATCAAATCATCGTTACGAACAATCACGTGCATTGGATTCTCGATAGGCTTTTTATTACTGTTAAAAATGCACATACTTGATTTTCGCCCGAAATTAATAGAAATGTTAGATGCTTAAGTGGCCGTGATGCACCGGCTGGAATTTCTTCGCCCAATATTATTCGCCTAAAGGTCTGTCTCTCTCGATCATAGCTCTGTCTCTCTCGCACTATTTTTCTTTTAATTCTCACCAAAAAAAACGACTGAATCGATTGAGGAGCCAGAAGCTTAGCCCAATTGTACCATCCTTCCTCGTATTCCCTCAAAATGCAAGCCCATTCTGTGTTGCTTTTCAAGAGAAAACAGCTTTCGAAATTTTGAGGTGTGGTGGGGGAAGTACCACTGCCTCTTAAAATTATTATCGGATCATTTGGCAAACAATTTTTTTTTTCAGCTGTTATAGTTCATTTATATACAAAGTTTCAGCTCACGGTTCGAATATTTGAACAAAAAATTAATCAAAACCTTCTTCGCCCACTTTTTGCTTAACATTATAAAAGTTACGATACTTGTATTATTTTTAAAAATGCAGATAAAAATGTTGGAATGAAGCATACCTATATTTTATCGACAGAAAAATATAAGAACCAATCGAACGAGTTAGGATCATACGTTTACCGAGTTGACCAGGGATACGTCATATGCAACTTTAGGAAAACAATTATCCCACGTCATTAAACACACAAAAATATGAAATTAATGATGCTTTTAAATTTCAAACAGGATTTTAAAAATGAATTATAATATGTTTTATAATATTTTTTTCCTACATTCCAGCGTATATCTTCACGGATTTTTACAACCCTTTCCACCGTTCCTCCTAACACTGCCTGCCCGCGCTTCGTAAAACTAACCTATCTTCCGATACGTATGCAGTCGACTTCCCTACACTGTACCGCAATTATATATAATCAAATGCCATACACGAATGTATATTAACTATTTTTTTGGTACTTTTCCTAAATTAAGCGGACAACGGATGCAAAACACAGTTGCATTTAATTGCCAAATGCTTTGCGCTAGAACGTTTCAATATTCAGCCCCTAGTGGAATATTCTTTTCTCTCGAGATTCGTCTCGCTTCGAATATCGCAGATTTTCCGAATTCCGCTTGAATAGCCATTGTCGAGATATTACCTAGGCATATATATATATATATATATATATATATATATATATATGTATACAGCATTGCTCCATCTCAATCCCTGTACACGCCTCGATAACTTGCGATATTCAAATGAGAAATGCTATCAACTTTTCGTGTTACCATGATGCCCTATTGGCTTTAACGATCGATAGAAACAAGCTCATCGGTTTCCGTTATCGAAAGGAATACAGCAAGGTATAGTAAAAAGCACCAGCAACCGTTATGATAGGAAGTAATACCTTGTTATGAAACAAAATTTTGCAATATTTTCCAATAATCTGACGAAACGTTGGAATGTAGCAACGGGGATTACCTCGAATGCTCGTCGACGTTTATCCTCTTTTTAACACCTACCTGAAAAAGGCGGAGTGTTTGCCTTCAACTTTAAAGTGAAATTATCGATTCGTTATTTGGACCCTTGTATCACTCAATAGTTAAAAAAAAGTATTCTACAGTTAAATATGTAAAACTTTTGGCTACGTGATCTTAACCTGATTGTTATTCGATTTCTCAATTGTTGACTTATAAAAATTCGTTAGGTCGTAATTCAGGAACGAAAAAAACCAATTTCCGAACATACCCATATTGAAATTTTATTCCATCGCAGTTGTATTATGGGGTGGCAGAGGTAGTTGGCGGGTTATTAAAATAATCTATGTAGGTATCAGCTTTGAAGGAAATTTGAAGCCAAGAGAGGTCAATGCACAATATAGATAACTAGCAGATTGTTGTGGCTTTGTGGAGCTTGAAATGTATAGTTGGATTTAGGGTATTCGAAAATAAACTGGATCTGGGGGTGGATCATAAGGGCACATGGAATAATTAAAGCCTGGTTCTTAAAGAGCGGCTTAGAATAATGTTGCCCTGACTTTTATGAGAGAAATTGGAATAATCAGGGTTTGGATCATATAGAGAAATTAGAACAATCAAGGTCAGGGTCTTATAGAGGAACTTGGAATAATCAGGGCTAAATATCAACTGTAATTAATTAATCAATTAAATTAATTAGTCGACCAGCAAACATTGAAGCATTTTTCAGTCAATTTATTTTACAGAACAATTATTTAATCTACAAAGAAATTAAAATAATATAAATTCTTTATTTTTGTGTATTTGTTCTCAACTGGAGAAAAAGCTTTGTCCTAGTATGTATGGGTATTATATTTGTTTTGTAGATTAATAATTATTTAGTCCGCGGTGCTTTTCATTAAAATGTAATTTTTTAAATCGAAAAAACTCCTCATAATAGGGAGTGATTTGAAAAAAATGTGACAATTAATTATTTAAATGGAAAAAAGTATCAATGGCCAAGGATTAAGAGAAATGGGGACGGTTTTCATTATATTTACATGTTATGATGAGCTTTTGCAGCATCGTCCTGAATAGATATCGTTTTATTCACGCAGACTCGAGCATATGGCACAGAAGCCGTGCAAACACTAATACATTCAAGCTGGCGGGGATAACTTTTCGGTTTCGGGAAACCGAGTACAATAGCTAAAGCTTCGCTGCTGATATTCCTGCCGCCGTACGCTCACGAAGCTTTCGTCTTTGGGGTGCTCCAATGGTTTACATATCTACGTACATGTGTATAGTATTCATAGGTCGACGTACTGGTATTTCTGTGTGTGGTATCATAGCTTGTAACGTGTAAGCAGCCCGATTCCTGGAAGGTATACCAAATTGGCTTTTGATGCTTCCAGCTTATTCCAACACTAAGACCCTTTTAGTATCGAATCTGCCAAGTTGTCCAGCTGTATTGAACGTAACTTAGTAGTATAGCCGCAATATCGGGTACTGGAAAATCTGGGATTTCTCACATCCACTTTGAAATGCTTATTAAGGAGTTTAGGTAATCAAGTTAACCGTTTGTAGGATTAAACGTGGGTTAGGTTTCGAAACTTGACGGAATTTAGGGAGCTATATTTTAGAGGATAATGGTCGCTGATCATAATTAACAGGGTGCGGTTATCCCTTGTATTACCGGAATTTAGGTGCTGAGGGCTAACAACTTTGATTTTTTTGGTTACTATTATCAGAGCTCGAGTGTCTTAGTTTTGAGATTAACTCAGAGTCATTGTAATAATAGTATTTAATAATATCATGGCCTACAATAGTTATTATATCTTTTTATATTAGCCTGGTAACTATGTCAAATGTATCGATTGTCTACTATTTTGAATAGTTTTCTAAAAAGGAGAAATCCGCGTAAATCAAATTGAATTTAAATTACAACAGTTATTTCAAGGATGATAGATGCCTTTTATCACTATTGACCTAATAATACCTTAAGGTCATTATGCAATTCCTATATATTGTCTTGAACAAGTTTGAAGTTTTGACGAGCAGTTCAAATATTTGCACTGCAGAAAGGCAACGACATATATGTGTAAATTATTTCTTGAACCGAACAAATCAAGTTAGCCGTCATATTTCCTTTTTCCACATCCTTTTTCTCCGAATTTTGTAGTGTGGTCAAAGCATTTCTGTATAATAATTTTGTATAGAAAACATTCCATCCTGAGTTTTAAAGTTCGACGTTTTATGTCTTTAGATTATGTGTCGCGTACCATGGTCGGTGTCAACCATTGTTTATCTATTTTGCTTCCTCATAGAGGAAGCTTTGTTTTCATGAAAATTTTTTTTTCGAGATTTTCATGTCAGTACACTCAGAATGGGCCAAAACGTCGAGAAAAGTGATTTAGAAAAAATGTCTGTATGTGTGTGTGTTACACGATCGAAAAATGTAAACCTTTATAACTTGGGAATGCCTTGAGATATTAAGCTGACATTTGAACCATAGATAGAGGGATCAAGCCTCATCCTTCATACAGATTTTTGTTAAAATCCACTTCATCGTTAAATTATTACGCGTTTTTTAATTTTTTGACAAATGTCTGTTTACGCGATAACTCTTTCAATTTTCGAGATATTGATCTTAAAATTGGTATGAATATGAGCTATCATACGCCGGTGATCGCTATTGAATTTGGTTAAGATCGGTTGAACCGTTAAAATTTTATGATGTTTTGAATTTTTCAAAAAATTGACATTATCGCTCTATTGTAACTTTTTCAAAACATAATATAGCGAGCTCAAATTTTGTATATAAATGAAACAATATCCAGTCATTATATATGTATAATTTAATGACGAACGGTATGAAATTTTTGATTTTATGGAATGTTGAATTATTTAAAAAAATATACATTATCACATTCTCTTTCGGAAACGCTCTATTAATCACGAAATAACGTAATAACGAAATAGAAAAAGCGAATCCACAACATGTATATTTATCTAATTAAAACAAGGATGCAAAGTAGAACCTTGCACATTGCTTCCTCATTATTTTTCGTGATTTACAAAGCTTCCTCTATGAGGAAGCCAAAAATTGTATAACATACTTCCTTATAGAGATAGCGTTGTAAATCGCGAAAAATAATGAGGAAGCAATGTGCAAGGTTCTACTTTGCATTTTTTTTCAAGATTACCGGATGAATTTGGATAAAAGATAATTCGATATCTATTTTTCCATCTGTTGCAAATATTAACCTAATTTAGTTTTTGACCCGGAACGATCAGCATCCTTGAAATAACTGGGTAAACAGTTTTTTATACTGACTGCGCGGGAGGACTGGACGGACGTGTGCCAGATAGTCTTATGTTAATCCTTGAGGTCGTTCAAACAAAAATATTTAAATACGATGCCAGAAAGGATTGAAAATATCAGTGTCGGACGATTTATTCATTTATGAATAATACCCTCTTTTATATCTTGAATTTGAGTCATTGCTTAAAAAAGAAACATTACACCCAAAGAGGAATCTATTTTTCAAGGTAAATTGTACTTTTCTTCTATACTTGTGTATTATTACTTTTTCATTCCGAACTATTTCACAAATAAACTATACATTTCATCCTGTACTTCGTATTAAAAATTTATACGGAATTTTATCAACCTCCGTCACCTAGGACAAAACTTTCTGTTAATTTCGCTTTCAAAAATATCCACATTTTGTTTTCAACCAACCTTCGATGATCCTGCACTTTTCAGAAGCAAGAGGAAATCTGGAGATCTAATAAATGAAATAAGTATATAATTTTGTATTTTTCTATTATTTATCCATTTAAATAGTCAAAAGCCATGTTGAAATCGCGTTTTCTTGTTCGTGACAGCTCGCTGAAAGGATCGTTAAAGTGCATTCAAACTTGGTAATACTTGGTGCGTCAGCATATTAAAATTCACATGATTTTCAACCACGTGCATAATATCAAAGTGTAACTTAAGGGAGGCACATTAAGGGAGATATAGTCTCCGAAAATACGAAGAGCGTGTGAAATTAGCCCGCCCGACGTCCCTTGACGGCATGTTCACACATAAACCCCCCGACTAGGTATACTGCCGCGGGGATTTAGAAGTGAAGGTGCTTGCGAGACTGCGCAACTGTACCGACTGCAGTATTCACTGCTGGTTAATGACTTGTGGCGAATGTACGGACGCGTAAACCAGTATAAACAACTCCAAAATACACTGTGTGTCCAGTACTTAACGTCGTGCCAGCCCAGAATCTTGGATCAAAATTGCAGCATCGTCGAAATTCCGACGTGTGTTGAGCTTCGGTAAGATTTACGATGAGGGGGATTTCACGGAGAATGAGAAGGCGAGTGCGGATGCAGAAGATAAGAACGTGGCTGACGTTAGCATTCTATGCTGAATAGAACAACGCGCCGCATCTCCCATTCGCACGACTTAACCATCTTTCTCTCCTTCTTCGCTCCACTTTTTCTTCTTCCTCATTCTTTTTGCCTTTTTTTTGGCAATAACGCGTTGTTCTTTATATCGCTGGCACGCCAAGTAGAGCATCGGGCATCGACCAAATTTTAAATATGTATGGGTTGGCCTCTGGTATTCATGTATATTGCACCGGAGCACCGAAAAGACTACGTTTGTCGCTCGTAAAGCGCGGACGATAAAGTATCCGATTGGAGCAATCGGCTCGTTTCTAATGCATCTTCTATTTGCAGCTAGTGAAGATGCATCACTTCTCACTGAATACTGAGGTTCAACCTAATTGCTTACACATTTGCAATTCATTAAAATCCTATTCTTTTAATGTTAAACTGAATTTTTCAAAGCTAAGGAAACACATCAAGGAAGGTTTTTTGAAAAAATGTATTATTTGGTATGCATTATAGATTTCTTTGTTATTGCAAAAAGATAGTAATTGTACAGTTGTTTCGTATAAGCCATGACTTGACCTCATTGCTGTTTAGTCCACATTGTCATTAATTTCGCCGCTCAACCGCGTATGAGGATATCTCCATTAATCTTTTTGTCAGGGTTTGAAAAAAATGTAATATCTTGGCAGGATGATCTTAGAATGTATATACAACTGTCAGTTATTAACTACAGTATGTTCGTTCGTGTTCCAACGTATATTCTTTCGGGTTTTTTACGACCCTTCTGACTCTTCCTCATATGACGTCCTACCTGCACTTTGTTGTACTATAATTCAACTTCCGATGCGTCCGCTGTCGACTTAGCTACATCATACAGTCGGCCGTAAGATGGGCCGTGCATTTTATCGATTCCTCGGTGGATACACGAAAATAACTAACTTAATGAAGAGTGTCACTTCCTCGACCAGATTCAAAACTTTGAAATCAATTTCTTCCCAGTCGTCTTGATAAATAGGGCTCAGGTTTTGAGAGAATACGTGCAAAGCCGTTTTTTTCACAAAAGTTGCAAATCCAAAACTGATGTTATGTGCGAGAGAGATAGACCTATAGGCGTTTAACATTGGCCAACGAAATTCCCACGGGTGTATCACTGCCTCTTAAGTGTAAACACCCCGTCCCGGAAAAACTAATGCTCCAGCCGGCGCACGAATAACATGCGATCCATCTGAGTTGCGACCGCAAATAACCGCTTAACGGGGGGGGCGTCGAAGCCACACGCTAACCGCATGACCACCAGTGTCGGTTCATTAGCTACAGTATTAACTGGCTTCGTATAACAAAAATATATCGTCGCCGTGCCTACCACCGGTTATAAGAATTGGATTGTTTTGTACCATGTCTCTTTTAAATTGATTGAATCGACATATGTAATGTGAGGAACGCTTTGTCTATTTGCCATCTAGCGGTATCATAAGAAACACTGATGCGCTAAGCTCCGCTAGATGGCGAACTGCCGAAGCGTTTCTCGCGATCGACTTGTATTGGCAGACTTTGATCGGCAATACGTCAGTTCTACAGAACCCATCTCTACACAGACCCATCTGTACACGAGCATCTGTACACCATTTTTTTACACGCGTTTAATTGAGCACAACGAAATTGTACACAACACGAACTTGACAAAGCGGAATTTAAAACGGATAACCTTGTCACGACGAAACCTTGCGGAAATTTAGTTCGACACGGAAAAATTGATCACGTCAGTAATCGTTATGACAAAACTTTGCACAGCATACTCTGGGCACCATGAATCTGCTCACAGCACTAGTTCGACACAACAAATTTCTTCGTAGCACAAGATCGAAATGGTAAATCTTGACACGGCACCATTTTGTAACGACAAATCTCTACACAACGCGAGTACGGCCCGGTAAAGTTTGCCACGACGAACCTTCGACACGACACAAGTTGTACACGACGATGTTCTACACAGACCCATCTCTACACAGACCCATCTCGACACCGACGCTAATCTTCCGATGGTAAATCGGATAATATATTTAGCGACTGGCAATTTTGCGTTGAGCCGGCAAAATAGATATGCGACAGAGTTTTCGTCAATTGCAGTGGGAGTGCGATTTACCATCGGAAGATTAGCGTCGGTGTCGAGATGGGTCTGTGTAGAGATGGGTCTGTGTAGAACATCGTCGTGTACAACTTGTGTCGTGTCGAAGGTTCGTCGTGGTAAACTTTACCGGGCCGTACTCGCGTTGTGTAGAGATTTGTCGTTACAAAATGGTGCCGTGTCGAGATTTACCATTTCGATCTTGTGCTACGAAGAAATTTGTTGTGTCAAACTAGTGCTGTGAGTAGATTGATGGTGCCCAGAGTATGCTGTGCAAAGTTTTGTCATAACGATTACTGACGTGATCAATTTTTCCGTGTCGAACTAAATTTCCGCAAGGTTTCGTCGTGACAAGGTTATCCGTTTTAAATTCCGCTTTGTCAAGTTCGTGTTGTGTACAATTTCGTTGTGCTCAATTAAACGCGTGTAAAGAAAAATGGTGTACAGATGCTCGTGTACAGATGGGTCTGTGTAGAGATGGGTTCTGTAGAACTGACGTATTGCCCTTTGATCGTATCGCAATTGATTGTCACAGCTTTCATATTGTTCCATTCGCGTCGTTTGCAACTTCAGCACGTAAATTTGGTGCACGAGTTATAAAAATCGGTTTGCAAAGTGGCTGTGTGGCAATACGTTCTGCAGAATCGCGGTACTCATGTAATTTTTATGTTTGGATCTCCAATTGGGTCCGATACAAGGTTTTTAGATCTTCTTATAAAATTTCAGAAGTGGCATATTATAGTTATTTTAAATTGTGGAAGGGTATTTAAACAATCCATATTTAAACTCAAGCGTGGCCATTTTTTTTTGTACACAGACATGACTACAGGGCTGAGATCCCCGTGCCACGTTAAGCAATGTATGGTATGCTATGCTATTCATGCCATTTTATAAATCTATAGTGCGTATAAATAGGTGCCCATAAAACGTGTCAAATGGTTCGAGTCGTGCATTACCGTTAATTAACGATGGCTTTTATCGACTCGCACTTATTGTATTGTAACACGACAATCAGTGTTAATTATCATGGCGGCTTGTCACTTTCGTAAATCAACTCGTTAAACATACACGTGTGCGATATATACATATGTGCGACAAAGTATCATCCCCTCGCAAATCCTATGTCGGTATTTCCAGAAGCGTGCACACACACACACACACGTATGTGTATACGTTCAAGTACGATATAAATGATAACTGATGCTACGCGGGAGCTAATAATTCACGTATGCTCGATTACCCCCTATACCTACTGGTAACTGTTCAAATTCCAACAACATTAACCATACCGTGAATTACGTGGGACGACGATTTATCGGTGGATCCGTACCGGAATTGGTTAAAAGTTTTTATCGTTTGCTCATCGGTGCCGGCGCTCGAGGTGTTCGCCGCGTTTTGGCCTGTCGCACGTCGCGGGTCTCATACAGCCATGATAACTAATTAGAACGGACTGTTATTAACGACCGGACGCAATAAGATTTCCTACGAGCATAATTACCTCCGCGCTTGAATATTCCTGCGAGCGATAAGAGACACCGAGAGAGAGAATAGCGACAACGAACTCACGGGTTGGAGGGAAAAAGGATACTTGGTTTCCGGCTTAAATTCAGCCTCGGGTCGGTCGTGATCAAAGGACGCTCGGGTGATTACAAACAGCATCCATACGGTTCGCCATTTAGAAAAGCAGACGTCTCTGGCCTGGGAGCAAAGCGCATACTGTGATTATAACTGTTACAAACAGACTGTATATACATATATATACATTATATAGGACGTTGAAAGAGACTGTGTCGTAAGAGAAATTGTCTCTTTACTCTGCAAATATAGTTAAATAATCTAGTCCATTAAATAGTAAAAGCAAAGTATTATTTTTTTTCTATTTTCATTTTGTTTTTTATTATTTTACACTTTAAGTGATGGTCTCGGCGACTAATAAGTTATTACTATCAATTGCTAATTCATACGACGATTTCTATATTTCTATTTACTTCATTGAATGGTATCTTAAGAGGTTCAAAGGTGACTATCGTTACTTTTAAACTTTCCAGCCTTGCGAAGCATTTTCCAATTAGCTTGAACATTATTTTTATGTTGTTTCATATTATAATTGTTTAGTATTTCAAATAAAAATATAGACACTGGGTGCGCTCATAATTAATAGAATTATTAGTAATGTGATTAATTGTCAAATCGCAGTGCGGAAATCGTGTGTTTACCGACGTTTGCAAACACCCATTTCAAAACGTTTCACAGCCATTTTTTAAAAAATCGTTCGACTTTTCTGACACCAGAATTTATAGATCCGACTTCCGGTCAAAAAACAACCAAACATCTCTTCGATCTTTTTTTCAATATACCAATGTTCCTTTTCACTATTATTATCTAGTCGTGCAGTTCACCACAATCCCGTATCAACTTTTTATACAGTCATTCTTTAAAAAGTAATATACCGAAATTTTTTTGCCGTACGCTGAACACCCTTCCGAACATTTTCGTCAAATATACAGTTGGACCCGATATGTGATGACAACCAATCACAGTACATATAAATCGGTGAAAATGGTTTGCGATTACGTCAATATTAGTGCGACACACCAATTTTTCATGAAGGTATTTTCTGAAAGTATTATGTGTAGGCATTTTTAGTGAGAGTTGAAAAAAAATTAACTCTAGAACGGACCTCTGAAATACCTTGCAAATACCTACACTGAAAAAAAAACGGAGCTGGGGCGCCGCCGCCGAGCTGGCGTGAGCGAACGCCGAAAGTCGGATTTCTGTTTCTCCGCTAGGGAAAGTGGCGCTGCCGCTTCGGTGATCGGGCAACTCCGTCGTGGAGCGTACCGTTCCCCCCATGCGACGGAGATCGTGCTTAACCCCGAGCGGAGGTCCCAGAACTCCGCCGCGGAGTAGACACACATTTCGGAGCTGCTCGTTTCCGCCGATGGAGCTCTGGGACCTCCGCTATCGGCATTCGCTCACGCCCGCTCGGGGGCGGCACCCCAACTCCGTTTTTTTTTTTCAGTGTAGTGTATTAGCTATTTGCAATACAATTGCGTTGTACTTCATGTCTGTTTTATCTCAAATTTTGGGTAAATTTCAGCTTAAATGTACTTATTATTCGTTACAAACGAGAGTTAGCTGACCCGGGCGCTTCAACGCCTGTGTCCCTTTATTTTAGTTTTGATTCGACATTTGACATAAACAAAAAAATGTAATGCATGAACTTGGTGCTGATCCCAGTGTGTCTGACGACACCGCACTGACAAAAAAAAAGTAGTTGTACACGGGGAGAAATGGATCCACGAATATAGGTGCCACTCGCAGAAAATATGGTACGGCGATGACACATGGGCTTTATTGTAAAAGCTCATATGAACAACTTACAGCTTACGATACATATAGTAATCGTCCCAAACTTGCTTGATTACAGCAATTACTTGTTCCTTAACAGAATAATAATCCGTTGTATCTGTATCTGTTTGAAAGATGAAAACATTGGAGTAATCTTCATTTACATGGGACTTATTACCATCCATCAGTATTAATTTTCTATACTGCTTTGAGATTATCGATATGTAGGGATTTTTGAGATTCGCAAATAAGAACATGGTTAATGATGACGTCGCAAATTTATTCATCCACTACCGTTTGTTGTTTGAGGTTTTTTTGAAAAGTCTTACTTTTATTCAAAAGCGCTGGGTCGTTACTATTTCCGATATTATAAAAAATCGAGATATTGCCCTGTGGTATAATGCCACAGGACGAATCGGCATGAAATCTTCCCGCTTATATGCAGCTCCGTAGTCACTTCCATTTACGAGAATCGGTACACAAATTTGCCATCTAGCGACAGCACAAATAAGTAGAACTGTGAATCTAGAGTGTATAAGAAATGATTAGATTACATGTACATGGCGTTATCGTTGACATGTCATTAGTAATGGGTGATGTTTGCCGATTATTTAAACATCGATGCTTTTTTTCGAACAATCGAATACTTTTGTCGATTTCTTTAACCCGATTAATCGATTGTCAATATTTTTTTCCCGAACATCGAAGGTGTTTTTTTAGTTTCGTGGGAATCGCGATGCGCGTTTGTACTACCGTGATATTGGCACCGTGGTGGTGGCACCATTGCTTAGCTAGTGTTGAAGGAGATATTACATAGCTGTGGATGGGAAGTGCCAACTTCAAGTATATATGTAATATGATTTTGTAATAAAAATATAATATAATAAATGATGGATTTATCCTGAAATTACCCTGTTTTCCTACCCAGTAATTGCATATTCTTTTTTCACTGATTATAATCGATGTTCAGATGTTTTTTTTTAAAGCATTGATGCTCAGAATCGATGTTTTAAAAAATGGATTATTTCAACATCGATGTTTTTTCTGTACATCGCCCATCCCTACATGTCATGCTTATATGGTAAACAAACCCAGAGCGCATTTAGTGAGTTTTCAGCCGCTAGATGGCGAATAACCACGAGTTTTCTCGTTAACAAAAAGATCTACGGCGGTGCATATAAAGAGCAGACTGTTCGCCAAAAGTGTCTTTCGTGGGACATCGAAGACATGACAGTGATACTGCCCGGTATTTGTATTTTTGGTCGAGTTGTCATATCCCGTGCAGAAATATAGATGAGGCTCCAACTTGGCCCTTTCTAGATGGCCGTAAATGTAGTAGGGGCCCTAATAGGCTAGTTACGCTTAAAAGTACGGGCCTTTAGGGGCTCAATATGGGCGACCCTAGTGAGGTTCCACATTTAAGCCTGATTAGGCCCCGAAGTTTGTCGTGGCCGCCTCTGTTGAGCCTAGTAGGGTTGTAGAGTGGATTCCCCATTGTGAATGCCACGTTTATCCCTAAAAAGGCCCCTTCTTTAATCGCGGCTGCCCGAACTAATTTCTGCACGGGATGATAAGCTTTAACTCTAGTGATGCGGCTCGAGACGAGATTATCTCGAATCTCGCTCGTTTTTTCTTGCATTTGTCATTTGTCTGAAGTTCTCGTCTCGAGCTTGCGGTATGAAAAAAAAATCGTAGTCTCGCTCGATCGTGCTTAAAATAGCAAACGAGATCGAGCGAAATCTTGAAACTTACGACAGATAAACTGTCAAGAAAATAGAGGCTATGTTATGGTTCTGAATGCGACAGTATCGCACGATATGATAGGATATGCTCCGTTAGGTTCTGCCACCGACCACGAAAATGAAATTATGTGCCTTACAGCTTCCCGAAATGTCGACATGGAAGTATCCATGTCAACTTCCAAGGGCTTTAAAAGTTGATTGTCTAGTGTAAAAGGATTACACCGAGCGAAAAAGTTTCGAAGATTCACGGAAATCTTCGCCAACGAAATTAAATACGTATCAGAACGACGTTCTGATACGTCGTCTTCATAGATTCCAAGGTTCAGGTCGAATTTAAATACAACTACGTTAAAATGGATTTGAGTCTCGAATTACACGAAAACTACGGATGTCTTCAGATTGTTCTGAAATTTTGGATATCATCGTAGACATCGTAGACATGGAAACGTCCTTGAAAACTGTCTTAGATCTTAAAAGGGTGACCTGTACATAATGAGGTCTACCTAAAAACTGATCTAAACGTCTATCATTAAGAAACCATCATCCTGGAAACTCGGAAAGTTAGCGAAAAAACTTTCTTTATTATTGAACAAAAAACGTGACCTTCATCTTTAATGTAGCGCTGGATGTACTCCACTGATTTAATGATTCAATTGATTCAAAGCTACAATAACAGCACCAGATATTTGATATAAAAAATTTCACAATTTACTCTATTCTTCTCAGCGTTATCCATTTACTGAAACATTAATATCATTGGAAATAATGTAAAAATAGCGAAGTTAATAGGGAAATAAAGAAAAACAATATCTGGCTGTCAAGACGAGATTTCGAGCGAAATTCAAGACGAGAACGAGAGAAAAATCTTGCTATGTCGATAATCTCGAATTGAAATGACAATCAAGCTGTCAAATTCCGAGACTTAGTCTTGATCTCGACTTTTTCTCGCTCGTCCTCATCACTATGTAACTCTATGACTTATCGACTTATTCGACGTGTTGTTTCAACACAACAGTCAGAGAAACAAAATTAAATTTAAAAAATATGATGGCGTCTTAAAAAATGATCACATTTTTTATACACTAACTTGCAAAGCAAATTGTGACAAAATCTCCTCTTCTCTCTGTATTTAATATTTTCTTTGATATATTCAATTTTCTTATTATTTTATGTGTAGAAGAGATTTCACCCGGCGCAGCCTGGGTCAAGGGCTGCCGGGGCTCAAAAGTTATTACATTAATTTGTCGGGCGCCAATTGGTTTTAAAGTCTAATAACTTATCAATTAAATACGTTCGAAATAAATTGATCAAAGATGTCTCGTGGGAGGGTTCAGTTTGAGGGACCCAATGAAATTGCAGAAATAAAAGTGTTATATATCAAAAGTTTACTTACAGTTTATCCAGTTATAATATTCACAATGGCTTCGATCTTCCCGTGGATCGAATATAATTCCTGTCTAATTAGGACTAGTTTTGAGGTCCTCGCACGCTATTTTCTACAAAAACGCATACATACAACAACGTGACAGGCCGATGTCGACAGAAAGTATTTATTCGGCAACGATTTAGCGAGAAGTCTCTCGATATCGCTATAGGCGTTAATACTTTACTATATTTCCAGTCGATGGCCGTATGGTCAAAGTTACCTTCAAGTAACGACCAGAGCCAGTACCCAATCAAATCAATGAATGAATGAATACTATATTTCCCTTTGGATAGTCTCGCAAGATGTCGAGCCAAGAAATACTGCCACAATATTAAATACATTTCCTCTTCCTTCCTTTAAATACATTTAAGGGAACGCATAGAAAATCCTTCCATAACTAATTCCAGTATCATATAGAAAATAGTACGAAAAATTCACTAATTATTCTTATATAAAAAGAGAATGCTTTCATACATATCTGTATAAGTAAAATTTCGGTTGGAAACTTTAATATAGGAATAATGAGTATGGTACTAAAGCAAAATCGAAAAGATTACAATACACATTTTGAAATTGCTTCTACGTGTATAAGAACAACTACGATAAAGCCCATGTGTCGCCGCGGTACGCGAGTTACAGCAATTAAGAACAGACCCCTTGGCAGGTATCCACAGACTTTTCTCTCCGTGTTGAAACCAATAAAAGAGTTCCTGCAACCACGCGAAAGAGTTGATATAGAGTCAAATACTTAATGGTTTATGACAACTACTCGTTGGTTATAATAGAAACTACTCGTTGGTTATACGAACCGTTGACTGACTATAGGAACTTGCTGGTTGGTTGCGCCACCTAAAGGCTGTTTGTAAAAACAGCACTGCGATTGGTTAGAGAAACCAACTTTATTTTTCCATAACCAATCGCTAATTCATTAGTTCGCATGTTCGAGTTAGTTGTTGCAACTAATTTGCGGTACAGCATATGCTGGAGATGCTTCTCCCAAATACTTATTTTATTCCGCGCGCCGTCCAATCATAGGATGAATAGAACGGTGACAATGACTGCGGGATTTTCGAAATTTTTTAAATATCTCGAGCCACTTTTTAGAACGGAATTCCAGGTACAAACATAAAAACTTAGAAAGCATATTGCATAATATCCTGGTCCGAGTTCATTGCGCCTGTTATGCGTACGTATTTACGAACATAACTATTGTATGAACAAGACAGCATATATTTGTATTACACACCTTTGGGGAATTAAGCTTAAGTTAAATCTGCTTTAATATATTCACGATCCATTGTTTCTCCTTTCCCTTCCGGCCTCTTGTGTCCAGCAGCAAAATTCTAATGGCTCCCATCTCCCTCTCCTCTTTCCCCGGTTACCCGCACCATTATCCAATACTCTTGTAAGATAATGGCGTGTTCTATTTCATGTGCCTACATAATTTGCCTAGCGATTACGTCGGTTTATCCGTGGATACCTGGTGTTGGTGCAGGACGAGAAGGCAAACCCTTAGCCCCTAGTAACCAGCATCAGCTTTGCGTTCGTATTACGTATACATGTATAGCATCATCTCTTCCGTTCATAGCTGCATATATATAGATACATATGTATATGACTTTCGCTCAGGCACACACCACTTGGCTCGTTATAGAGCCGCGCAACCGTTGCGGCCACTATCGTTCATCGACCAACACGTTTACACGGTTTCAAGAGCGTGTGCTTTGCATAATGGACCTAGGGCCGATGGCCCTTCATTTGTTCCCTATCCCCACCACGCAAATACACTCTATCGCGCCCTTCTTATCCAGAATAAAACAATTTATCGTTCACGATTAATTTACTCATTTTGGCTTATTGCTTTATTCAACAGATCCCTCGTGGTGTGAAATCGCAGCTTCGGGACACCACGGACTGATATTGGTGAGTTTACGATGTGCCTATAACTATGTATTTGATTATAAGTTCAGTCGTTGATTCATAAAGTTCTTGATGGGTGGAATTATGCACATACAATTGAAGCCATGAAACTCTCACACGTAGTTTCTGCTGGACTTCTGTATGGGCACGGATAAATTTTTTATTTGCATTTGTACACCGATTGTACAGAGGTTAGTTAGCGCAGTCTACAGTATTAAGGTAAATGTCCCAGTAATCGACCAGTCTGTGGTAAAAGAGCGATAAATAAGACTGTGAGTGCTTTTCGACGCTTAAATAAATTAACAACACTTCCTCCGATTTATGTACAATATTATATGAAAATTTGAGGCTTGTAAAATCACAACAGTGATAATAAGAAAATCGTAAACTTGCAGTAACCGAGCCGAGCGTGATTTCGTCAAATCCTTGATATGGAGGTTAAGGTGCGTCTCGTGACATTTAGTTAAATTCTGCGATGCACGAAGACTTTGACTGAGTAAGTTTAATTTGATATTACATATGAAGAATCTGGTATTATTAAATGAATATGATTTTATCGTAAAATTGTTGTTTGTGCAAAAAATCGCGGAGGTCGATAACTGGTTCAGAAAAACACATAAATGTCCGGGTAATCGACCTACTGTCGATCACTAGGGCAAAATTGTGGATAGAAAATTAGTGTAAATCGCGTATTGTTTTTATGAATTAGATGATAAAAAATAATGTAACAATTCATTCATCGATCGAACTGTACGAGGAGTAGTTATGGACAGGGGTATTGGGCTCTATATAAATAATTAAGCAGCAAAATAAATCATGTCGATAACTGGGCCATGCATATGTCCATGACTGGGTCATGTCATGTCATGGGTCGATTACTGGGCAAACCGTGACTTTAGTATGTCCATGACTGGGACATTTGCACACCTCAAGTTTTATGTTAATTTTTTATTACAAGAAGATAAGGTAGACCAAAGTTAAGCGTTCTATTTGTTGACAAGATTATACTGATTCTTTATAACCTACAATGACAGTTATTGACGTCTTAATTTGTGACTTTTCTTAACGTGTCGATTACTAGGACATATAAACGGTCGATTACTGGACCAACTATAACTTTAGTATGTCGATAACTGGTACATTTGCACTCCTGAAGCTTTAGAATAAGTTTTCTCTACAATAAGATAAGTTACGAAAATTTTTGAGGTTGTTATTTTTTCATACGAGTATTCTGATTCATTATTACCTAGAATGACCATTTTTTGTATCTTAATGTGAAAGTTACGTTTTTATAAAGTCGGGCAATTTGGTTAACGTGTCGATCACTGGGACTTTACCTTATACTTGCTGTTTCACAATATTCATACCATTTGGGATATGCATTAGGGGATAAAATGATTATAAACATGAATGGAGATATTTTGTGGTTTTCATCTGAGAGGAAAGCGAAGGAGCTTTAGTGGTTATCTTTTTACTTTTTCATCACATACAAAGTATGTAAGAGAGAAAGTACTGGAATCCAAAAAAAAATCGACTCTCAGCTTTTGATGGAAATACATGTTTTGAGTGTCCTAGATTCCAAAAAACACATTCACTCATTTTCGTCTGTTTGTCTGTCTGTCTGGCGTCTGTATGTCCGAAAACACAATAACTTTAGTAAAAAGCTGTGGACCGCAGTGAAAGTTGGTATGTCCCTTCTGTATTTAAAATGTAGTTTTGGTATTGAAATCCAACTCAAAATCTTCACTGCTTCTGATACTTTCCCTGAAATATTGAAAAAAATAAATAAAATGTTTTATTTATTTTTGAACCGCAAGCTAATATAAAAGTTATTATGCTTTGGTATGAGACATACAGATAGAATTACCAGCAAATTAGCAGTAATCAACAAGAGATTTAGTACAGGGAAAATTTTGTGGTTTTTCAATCATTCACATAAAACTTCTGCAACCGTTTGTTGTGAAAAATTTATATTGCCTGAAATATGGATTGTGTTACACATTCACTAAACAAAATAATTACTATCAATGATCTTGAGCAGTTTTCAATGAGAAATATACTACGAATATTCACACCATATGTTAGATTAAAAAGAAAGTAAAAATTGCAAGAAAAAAAATATTTTAGGTTATTCACCGTCATGATGTTAGACTATAAACACTCATGCACTCAACGTATGATAATTTTTATTACTCGCATAGCATTTTATATGAATCCCAAATCCTGCGGAGGCTTCATACACACCATAAGATTCGAAACTTTTGGAATATGAATAACTGAAATGTAAATCCGACTTGTCAAACTATCGAAGTGCCGACAATAACACCACCAAAACGAAAGAGAGATGTGAAGTGAAAGCGCGAACATCGCACGCGCCTCCTAACGAGTACGGCTCGTAACTTGAACTCGAATTTAAAAATGCATTCTTGACTAATTATAGCGAGAAATGTAGATTACAATAAATGCTATTAGGAATGCAGTGTACATTTTTATCACATGTGGAAAAAACGCATGCCACGTTAAAATCGGAAGAGTGAATATTTTTCAAAACAATAATATTTTGGTTTTTAAAAGTGATTACATTTTTTAAATCTGTTAATGGTCTTAGCGATTAAAGAGTTAAATTGATTTTTCAACAAGTGGTAGAATTTGTGACATAAACGCTGAAAAGCCCCACCTCATTTAAATAATGTATTCACTTGTTCATGGATCAACCGTAAAAATATAAAGTTATCACTGTTTATATAAGTGGTAAAATTGCGTAAACAAAAATGTTTGCGTCTATTCATCGATATTACATATTTACAGAGTTGATTACATCTGTAGTAGCAGTTTTGTCAAGTTTTCTGGTACATTTTAACGTTGACTGGAGCATCCATCATATTTTTTTCCTTGTACGTCACTTTTTATCGGTCCTTCTTATCAGCTACGTTGATTGCAAACGATTTATTCTGTATGTGTAATAGATCAAGATTCACAAGACAAAGTACACTGATGCTCTTTGTGGGAAGCGCTAAAAAGTCGGTATATTTCGCATTTATAAGCTACTCCAAGGTCCGTTTTAGAACACATAATGCATTACAGGTGCAGTATATTTTGAGACAGAGATGGAAAGCGGGAGGCAAAGAACGAGAGAGCAAGAGAGACAAGTAGAGAACGAGGACGCTACGCTGATGAATGATGATGCACGATCGTCGAGTTTTTCCGAGGGGCAGCAAGGAAACAGTGGAGGGGAAGTGATAGAAGAAGAAAAAGGCAGGTGAACTAGAGGGCGATGCGGGCACGATGCGCCGAGCTAGCAAGTTTAAACGAGAACTATAAATCCTAGTGTGTCCTTATCGTTGACTCTTGATGAATTCGTTTCCGTTACCTTTTAAATCTACGCTACCATGGATAGCAAATATATCGATGAAAATCAAATAAGCATAAAAAATCTTATGATCGTGCTGTAAAAAAAGGTTCTTTTTATTTCGTCGCTGCAATAAACTTTAGTCATCAGTGAGACGAGAAGAAAAATCGTTACCGCTATGAGAAAAAATCATGACTGACATTGCGGGTAATCGAAAGTAATAAGAAAATCCACTTGAAGGACATGTCCATGTCTTTTGATTCATTCGTTGACTTTTTAATCCAGACTTTCAACTATACCATAATTATTTGTGAATAGTAAAAAAGAATAAAAATGTTATAACCGTAATGTGGAAAGGTCTTCTCATTTTAAAACTGCAGTAAACTTCAGTCGTCACTGAGAGACGAAAAATTGTAAATGTTGTGAGAGTAAATCATAACTGACAGCACAGGTAATCACTAGAAACAAGATAAGCCTCTTAAAGTAAATACATGGATGACTCGACATAATGGATTCGTTTTCCTTAATTTTTCAATGCACCCGTCCACGAATATAGAAAAATGCTCATGAGTTGAGAGTATCATATTACTATACTGTTGTATCGTTGGAATTCAACGATATAAAACAGATTTAATCTCAACTCCTATTCAGAGTTTTCCAATATAGGGCGACATTCTTTTCAGCTAATTATTATTATTATCAATATTCTTACCTTTCGGCTGAGAGTAGGCTAAAGGTGGGAAAGTAGAGGAGAAAAAGTACGGGGGCCATTGTTCGTTATTTTCTTTTTTTTCATTTTTAGATAAATCTTTGTGGGTTCTTTATTTACCTTAATAAAATTTCGATACATATTGTTTTTAATATGGTAGGATATTTAAAATAATTACAATCAATAAGTGAATTAATTTATTATTATAAAATTTACTATATATACATATAAATGATACATAAATGACCGTTCATTAAAAAAATAATGACGATGTAATAAATAAATAAATGGGAAGAGTTTGATAATAATAGGATTTACCAACTTTAATCTCAATGAAGACTAAATAAAATTTATAATCTTATCATTGTGATTTTGGGAAAGCTCTTATTATTTCGTCACCGCAATAACATTTAGTTGTCGTTGAGAGACGAGAAGAAAAATCGTCACCGTGGTTGGAGAAAAATCATGACTGACGTTGAAGGTAATCGAGAGAAACAAGAAAAGTCACTTGAAGAACACATATGGAAAAAGCGCCTCGAGGCAGCCCCGAAGCTTTTACCTATCGCCAGTCACACACCCGGATACTCGCCGTCCTCACCTCTCTTCATGCATTATACAAAGGTGTGTACACGTAAGCCAGGCTAAGTGTAGACAGAAACAGCAGAAAGCAGGGAGGGAAAAAGCTCAGATAGTATATTGTAGTAAAGGTATAGGTGGATTTTTGTCTGGGTTTCGGATCAAGCTAAATCGTTGACGTAATAGTCTTTATCGCGAGAAATACCGTCTCATGCTATATAGAAACTCTCGACAGTAGCAGTTTCAATATAGTGAGGAAAAGGTAGGGTTTAGTTCAACCCGCGGAGTTTAGTCGTTTCTCGCCGATTGGTGATAAAAGTGGCACTAAACTGTGAGTAAGAAAACAAAATGAACTTAGGGATTGTTGTGCAAACATTTTATATCAGATACGTGACCTAAATTCCGTGCAGATATATTAGTCGAAACTACTGCTTTTAAGGTGTTCTGTTATTTTTTAAATAAAGTTGTATGTTGAACAGATTTCATATTATTTTATTTTCGCATGGATCAGGACAAAATCTTGTCCATTTACTTATAGTTGTTGTTTTGAATAATAATCTTGAATAGAGCGAATTATAATGTTTGAAAACTCAATTAGATGGTGGAAACATGGTCAATTTATTATTTGGAGTGACCATCAAGTCACTAATTAATATTTTTATGAATTGATTTACGCCCCCTTTACAATTAACATCCGATGTTAATATTCTTAGTATATACATTTCTTATAACTTTACATCTCCGCCTAAACCATAATAATAATTTTAATCAGACTGCGAATCTAAAACAAACATTTTATTTTCTATTATTTTTTACATTTCAGGTAAGGTAGTAAGAACGAATGGAGGTTATAGATTGAATTTTAATACCAACACTATATTTTATAGATAGAAGACAGATAGAAAAGTTTTTATGTTTACAGATGGACAGACGGAAGTAAAACTTTTCTTGGAATCTAGGACACTCAATGCCGAAATATCCACCATAATTTGAGAGGAAAAATGTATTTTTGCATTAAAAAAATGTCTCTTTCACATACATTGTATGTGATAAGATAGTAGCGACGGACATTAACACATTTGTTAAAACTCTGTATTTTAAATAAACTCTAATAACATTAGGACGCAAATGTATGAATGCTCTTGGAATCTGGGACATGCACAACACTTCTTTGAACACTGAGAAAAAGGACCATGGTATTTCCAACAATCATACCGTAGTGAAAAATGTATAATATGTGGAACCATATTTTATAGTTGAATCGACTTTCATATGGTTTACCGAACTATTGACGTGAAGTTAAGGAAACTATGCAGTCTAATTAATGCATCTAAATATGCGCCACACTTAAGAATACTATAACTTATCATTAAAACTGTAACAATAAAATTATGATATACTTAACCAATTTATGAAATAAACACTGACAGAAAAATATAGTTAGAGTAACCATATTTTTACTATAAACTATGTTTCCCTAAGATGGCGACTATGCTTTTATGGTTATCGTAACCAATAAAAATATAGTTATCATGTGCCATATTTTCGTAGTTATGTCAACTATTTCTGTATGCTTGTTCTTTTACTATTTAAAAGTACTAGCAACAACGTCTACGCCCCGCGCGTCCTATGCTTTGGTGACTGCGTCTTTTTTTTACCTAAAACTATCCTGAAGAATTAATATATATGTCTACCCAAAATAGCAGGTAGTCAGAATTACGCTACTTTCATGACATACTTTTGATATAATCATTACATATCCTCTTTAAAAACGCTCTACCAATCACCATCAATTTCAGATGCTATAAAAAGGCAGTTTTATTAAACATTCTTCAGAACTGATATATCTAAGGGACAGCGTTCCTATTTCATCCCATAAAATAATTACTTTCGATGTACTGTATTTTTAAGAGAGGTTTTTATAATCGCTGCAACATATTATTTTCAGAAACATAATCACAATAGTAGATTGTGATACTAGTGCGAGAAAGCGGCCGTTACGCGCGGAGGTTAGGAAGCGGCGCACTCGCCAAATCGAGTGCTACAACCACACGAGGCTAAGCCGAGTGTTGTTTGTAGCACGAGAGGAGGCGAGTGCACCGCTTCCTAACCTCCGCGGGACGGCCGCTTTGTCGCACAAGTATAACATATTACTTTTTGTAACGAATGTCAACGTGATGTCGCACATCTCCGTGCCTGCAAAGCATTGCGTAAAATTATCTTGTAGATAGTTTCACACACGCCAATGTGTGCGCGAAGTTATCTACAGAAATCTAGATAACTTCATGCACGAGATGGCGTACGTGAAATTATCTACGTTTACGTGAGCATAATACGCGATCTCACGCACGCTTTGCAGGCACGAAATGTGCGACATTACGTGCATGAGTTACAAAAAGTTAATTGTATTATAAATTCTATTTCCAAAATAATTACGGATTTACAACTCTATTCATCACCAAGATCAGCGTCGCTTTTGTTTAGAAATAAAAAAAAGAGAACCTTTCAATCCTCTATGCAAAAATAATGATCTATTCATCGATTACTTTTTGTTTGTATTTAGATAGTTCTATTCAATATCATGACTACGAAAAAGGCAGCCATTAAAGTCACTGGCGATACGTGACTCTACAGCGGCCATAGCAGAACAGCGAAAGCGACAGTTCAAAATACGCGCCATACGCGGCGACTTTGCAGGGGCACCCTCGACAGACTGAAGTTGGCTCTGAAACAGCCGTCGCCGACCAATCGGAAGACTCGAAAAGCGGCTTCAGTCTTTCGAGTTCGATGTGCCATGTCTTTTTTAAGAAAGGATTTTGAACCGTTAGAGAACAATAAAAGCATATAATACATAGTTATTTTCCAATTATGTTTATTTATTCCTATCATCCAGTATAGTAAATGATGAGATCGATTAATAGTGCAACATACTTACTATTGTTGCTAGATTCATAATACTTTCGTGTACTATAACAAAGATATGGTGTAGAGCGAACGCTTAGATGTAGATTTATATACCCTGTAAAATGACTTCTTGTGAATAGTACTATGTTTTACATTTATTATGGTCTACACTCACATTCGATTTCATTGATAAATCGAAGTGTACACGACAATAAGTGTTTTGTTTATAATTACAAGTAGTGAATATAGAAGAGTGGGATGTCAGCTTAGAGCGACTCTTTTTTCCCAATATTCACTGTTGCCGCTGCTCAGTTGCGAGTTGGACGTCGGAGTTAGAAAAAAATAAGAAGTGACAAAGATTGAATATTCCACCTCTTATATAGGGGCCAGATGACAATTCGCTCGCGAGAAAGTCCTATCCCGCTGGTCATCTATTGAAACCGAGGGAACTGGGTAGCACGTGAGATTTGCATCATGGACGCTTGCGGATAACAAATTGATGTTGAATATAACAATAAATATTGCAGCGAATACTATGCATTATTACAAGCGTCCATGATGCAAGTCTCACACGCTGCCTAGTTCCCTTGCTTCCGATAGATGACCAGCGGGTCAAGAATAACTGTGTAAGACACATACATAAAAATACAACCATTTCCAATCGATAGTATTACAATAATAAGCGATATTATACAGAAAACATCTCTCATTTATTTATTGTACACTTATAATGCTAGATATGCCTTTCCAGTACTCCTCCGCGTAGAAAAAAAGAATCTGGCCGAGATTCTTAAGAAGATTCTCGCCGAGATTCTTAAGAATCTCAGCGAGAATCTCGGCGAGAATCACGGTTGCGCGCCGAACTAAGATTCTTTTAAAATCTATCTGAGAATCTCGGTCAGTTTCTTAGCAAGATTCGTTAGTGGGTAGCTGAAAATAAAAAGAATCTCCATCAGAATCTCGCCGAAAAAAAAAGAATCTCTATCAAAAACCCACCGAGATTTTAGAGAATCTCGGCCAGCTTCTTACTGAGATTCTTTAGTGGGTAGCTGGGAATAAAAAGAATCTCTATCAGAATCTCGCGCAGGGAGATTCTTTTCATTTTCATTGAAAATTGACACTAACACTAAATAGGTAGTACATCAACGAAGGTTCAACCCCTCGTGTGTAGTCGAATTCAGAAAAGCTTTTCAGTCATATACATAAGTTGAGGCTTCAAACTGTTTGCGAGAAACGCTCCATCCGTTCGCCACCTAGTGACATCATACGAAACACTGGTGGACAATACTCCGCTAGATGTCGACGGAAAGAAGCGTTTCTCGCAAGTGACTTGAAGCCGTAGCGTATATATAAGGCTGGAAAGCTTTTCTGAGTTCGACTACACACGAGGGGTCAAACCTTCGTTGACAAATTAGTGTTAGCAATATTAAAATATTCGTAAAGATCTTTTTTATATCGATTCTTTTCATTTTCAATGAAAATGAAAATGAGAAGAATTTCCCTAAGAATTTCCCTAAGATTCTAGAGAATCTCGGCCAGCTTCTCTAGAGATTCTCTAGAATCTCGGCGAGATTCTGATAGAGATTCTTTTTATTCCCAGCTACCCACTAAAGAATCTATATCAGTATCTCGCTGAGATTCTAGAGTATCTCGGCAAGATTCTGGTAGAGATTCTTTTTATTTACGGCGATCCCCTAAAGAATCTCGGTAAAAAGCTGGGCGAGATTCTGATGGAGATCTATTTTCTTTTCAGCTACTCTCTAAAGAATCTCGGTAAGAAGCTGGCCGAGATTCTTTAGAATCTCAGCGAGATTCTCACATAGATTTAAAAAGAATCTCGGTTTGGCGCACAACCGTGATCCTCGGCCAGATTCTTTTTTTCTACGCGGGCTGATAATTTCGTCTGAAATGGTATATATTTTAAGTCAACCAGATTTGAATGTTCTTGTCAAAAGCAGGGCCGCATCTGGCTAGCTCAACCAGGAGTGTCTGATCCCGGCATGATATGAAAATCTGTAGTCTAACTACATTTGAAATGTTGTACCTGTGCATAATACGGGCGGGGTCGGCACCTCATTTAGCTAGCGAGATTACGAATGCCTGATCCCGGCATCCTATGGAAAACTTTAGTCTAACCACATTGGAAATGTTGTACCTATGCATCATCCGAACAGGGTCGGGACCTCATCTATCTAACCGGATCAGGAATACCCGGTCGGTGCCTGATCGCGTCCTGATGGGGAATATTTCAGGCTAGCCAGTTGTAAAATATTATACCGATACATGATCCGGGCAGGACCAGGGCCTTATTTGGCTAGCCTGAACAGGCATGCCTGATGGTACTTCAGGCAATTTGAATTATTTAGGATGGTATATAAATCCACATTAACGAAATCTAAGCGTTCGCTCTGAACCATGTCGTTGTTACAGTACACAACATTATTATGAATCAGGCAACAGTATTAAGTGTTGAAAACTATTAACTAATAAATGAATCTACACACTACATGTTACTTGCAACTGTATAGCACCAGTTATCCTATTTATCGTTACACTTGAATACATCGATCTTCAGAATAAAATGTACATTTTTTTTCTCATCATTTAATATACAAGATGAAAGGAATAAATAAACATGATTGGAAAATAACTACATATTTTATATGCTTTTATTGTCCTCCAACGGTTCGAAATACTTTATAAATAGTAAAAGAATGAATCGTTGCAACTAACATACAGAAATAGTTGACATAACTACGAAAATATGGCACATGATATCTATATTTTTATTTGTTACGAATAAAGCATAGTTGTCTCAGGGAAACATAGTTTATAGTAAAAATATGGTTACTCTGACCACATTTTTCTCTCAGCGCATAATTTGAGAGCAGGATTTAGATTGGAATACATACCCTTTTTATATATTTTATACACAATAAGAAAGAGAACAGTACATTATTTCTCGACAATAGTTATATAATTAGATAACCATCAAAACCTAATGAAATTATAAGGCATAATGCACTTCACGTTGAAGACGATACACAGTCGGGTAAATGTTGCAGCATGAAACGTCGCAAATTTCCCATTCCATTCAACTGAACGAAGTTTCCCTGTTTGTCGTGCCGAGTAACTTGCAGGATTTCCTTTGGCAGTTTGCTCAGGAGTAGATGAAGAGAAGAGACGTCGTCGCAGCATAGAACGTTGTCGTTGACGTCGCTCGGGTGTACCATGCACCATGTACCTAGCATTCAGAGTGCGAAGAAGAGAGAACGTGCTCAATTTTCCACTCGAGGCAACAGAGGCGTCGCGTAGACTGGCGTTGTCACGGCGCTACTAGACGAAAAGGTTTCCGCTGTTCCTCGTACACGCACGAAGTGATAAACGAGAAGCTAACGAGGGAAGGAATGCCGGATGACTCTGAAGAGGAAGGGTTTCCACGTCCATGAGAAGGAGATAAAAAAAAAGCATCGTGCGAGTTACATAAGTGTCACAGATAAAGTACGATCCTAGCAAATCCGAATAAATGGGATAAACACTTGATTCACGTCGCCGAGCAGGGGAGCAAAATAAGCGACACACCGAGGGTGAAAAGCTATGGCAGACTTACTGAACAGCATAAGTATATCGTATAAAGGGTACACCGGGGCTACTTGACGCGTTTTCCACATATTCTTATATGGCTCAATGAATCTGTTTGTCGTTAGGCGGACTAAGATAAGAGTTAAGAGTGTTGGGAATACTGAAATAGCTAGCAACAGGATATAACGATTTTATATACGTTTTTTTTTTCTTGCAGCTATTGAGGATTAGATTAACATTCATAACTAAAAGTTTGTTTGAATTAGAATTTGAGCAATTTCCGAAAAGAGAAAATCTGAAAACAATCAATGGTCTTGAAGATACATAGAAAATTGATTTTAGAAAATTATTCATTGCGAAAAATTACTAATAAATAAGTGTGAAAAAAATTTGATTAATAAACTTTTGGAAACGTTTTGTTGTATATGATTTAAAAAAAGAATACATAACGATAAAAATTTCAATTTTTGTTTCCTTGTGCATTATAAAAGTTGCAAATTCTGGGTATGTTTTTTATTAGAATCATTTTATATTATACATAGAAGTTTCAGGATTATTAAAAACAGAGTTTCATAAAATGATGCATTCTAATTTTTTTTAAAAGTTGAACCTTGCACATTGCTTCCTCATTATTTTTCGCTTTTTACAAAGCTACCTCTATGAGGAAGTATGTTAATCAATTTTGGCTTCCTCATAGAGGAAGGTTCTACTTTGCATCCTTGTTATATTTTATTCTTATTTTCTGATGTTTTATGAAATACAGAGCGACACCAGTCAATTTTTTAATAATTCAAAATATTTTTAAAATTAAAAAAAAATTTATCGGTTCTTGAACGCTTTACCGATCATCACCAAATTTGATACGTAGCAGGGATGAATGTTACTGTTCCAGTGTAAAAAATTTCAATTGATTTGTTAACATTTTACCTGAATTAGAGCAAAACGAAAATTTTTCGAGAAATCCAAAATATCATAAAAACCGAACCGCTTTGCAGATTTCGCCCAAATTCAATACCAAAGGTCGCATCACTTTGTTCAATTTTTATACCCAGTTTCAGCCCGATAGCTAAAAATTCGTTCGAGCTAGAGCATTTACGTACTTTTTTCAAAATTGAAAAATTTCCTATATAATTTAAATGTGTCAATTGATTTTTCTTAAATTTATATCAATTATAGATTAGGCAGTACATGTTGTAGATTAGGCATGTACATGTTGTTTAAATTGGAGCTGATTTGGTCGAATTTTTGGCCTTTCATCATACACACACACACACACACACACACACACACACACACACACACACACACACACACACACACACACACACACGCACGCACGCACGCACGCACGCACGCACGCACGCACGCACGCACGCACGCACGCACGCACACACACACACACACACGCACGCACGCACGCACGCACGCACGCACGCACGCACGCACGCACGCACGCACGCACGCACGCACGCACGCACGCACGCACGCACGCACGCACGCACGCACGCACGCACGCACGCACGCACGCACGCACGCACGCACGCACGCACGCACGCACGCACGCACGCACGCACGCACGCACGCACGCACGCACGCATGCACGCACGCACGCACGCACGCACGCACGCACGCACGCACGCACGCATGCACCCACGCACGCACCCACGCACGTACGCACGTACGCACGTGCGTAATAATACTACAAACAACTTTGTTGTATTATGATTTAAGTTTAGGTTTTTAGAATTTTTAGTGACATTGATTTTTTCCCAAACTTTCGGCTGGAAATGTATACGTCAAGAATCGTTATATACTCAACGAAAATCCGGTATAAATTACATGCAGTCTATCCGCTTATAGGAAAGCTTTTTTGCTTGCATCCTCACCGAAATTTGACTAATCTACTGTACGAGCTCGACGGTACTCTCGAAAAAGTACAGATATAGTGCGATTTCGGATCGGAGCTGCAACAGCAGTAATTCCACCCAGAGAAATCGGTCCCATGGGTGTATTTAAATCAAATACGGGATCTATTTGAAGTTAATGAAATTTGATTTAAGGCAAATAAATTGTACTAAAATTTAATATGATTTATTTGTATGTGACAAATTCTATTTCATCGAAATAAAATCCGATTAGGTCAGCCATTAAATAAATTTCTTCTTCAAATCCTAGTATAATAGGAGCTTATTTTGATCAAATAGAATTTATTTAATTCCAATAAATCGTATTGATTTTAAGAAAGTTTTATTTGATCAAAATAACATTTTATTAATTCGAAATAGATCCTGGATTTGATTCAAATAAACCCATTAAACCGATTTTTATGGGTGTCAGCAAGACTATTTCATGATTCGCTATTTGAGCACTTGATCGCGAATGATGAATATGCACATGATCGTTATTTTTAAAAAACTTATTTCCCAGATTGAAATAATTTTTCACTCTTTATCTTTTTGCTCCAATCTTTTACGATTCTTTTTTTCATGATTTCAGGATACTTAACAAGGTCTAAAACACCGAGAATGTTTATTAAGAAACAATGCGCTTCGTTCGAACACCAGCATATAGATCTCCAAAATCAAAATGACTGCCTTGACCAAACTCAACATATGCCATAAATTTTACGACTTTCAAGTTGTTTCTGTAAAACAGACGAAGTAGTCACGGTTGAGTTCTGGGTCATTACAAAACTTCCTTATTAATAGTAATTTTTAAATGCCTTTTGATAAATTCGAACTGAGTAGAAAATGATTTTTTAATGTTTCTGTCTCAAGGAGAATCTCAGGGA
>OZ019969.1:27003248-27343248 GCA_963970395.1 Ephialtes manifestator
TCCTCTTTCTAGTAACAAACTTATCGCGAAATAGACCCTTGTTATAGTATAAGTAATATCGTGTGCGAAAGTGAACGTAAAGTAAAAGTGGGAAATATGTAGACTCAAAAGTTACTTTGGTTATATTTATTATTATTCAATTCTAAATTTCACCAATGACTTGATTTTCAATGTAGACTAGATTTTTCTAAATAGCGCACCCAGAAAAAAGATTTGGTAATATTAACTAAAATTATCTATTCAACATTTAATTATTTCAGTCAACGAAAATTTACTTTCCCTCCAAAAAATATGTATTTTATTCACTTTTTCAATTTTTGCAACATATTTACTTATTTGAATCAACTTTCAATGTGCAGCGAATACTAAAAGAATATTTTATTTATTGTTACTAAATGCTCTCTTAATCCGGAAAAAATATTTAGTTAAAACGACCAAACACATGTATTAGATATTTTTAAATAAAATCAATTAGAATTATCTTATAATTCAATGTATATTTATTTCCTTTCATTATTGGAGTTTATTATTATCAACATGCAGCATTTATCGATTTGATTTAAGGGGCGGGAGTCAGGTCAAAAAAATTGAATTTGAAAATTCAATATCATCCAAATTCTCTTGCATATAAAAATGGTCAGTGATCTATGTTGTTGGTACTCGATGAAAGGATTTTTTACTGTTATCTGACTTGCATATGCCTTTCAGTATTAACTTAAGCAAAGGTCTTAGGTTTTCCACTCTGCGCATGATTCAGACCAAACTGCTAGGCAGATTGGGCTAGTTGACGTCTCATTTTCTTCTTTACAAAAAGATACACCGGCTAAGCGGAGCAAAATATTTTTTTTTTATCCTGAAAGCAAAGTTAATTAATGATTTAGAAAATAGCATAAAATTTATTTATTATGAATTATGTCACTTAAAAACTATTACCTTTTATTAACATTTGCTCCGCTTAGCCGTTGTATTTTTTTATGAAGAAGAAAATGAGACGTCAAAAAGTCCAATCTGCCTAACAGTTTAGTCTGAATCACACGCAGAATAGGTTGAAAACCAAGTTTCGGCAAATGGCATCTAAAGTTTATGACTCAAAAAAAAAAAAAAATGTTGTGCTGCTTTCACCTTTCGGGCATCTTAGTACCTTTAATGAACAAAATAAAAATATTATTTGCAAGTCAGATTTCAGAATATTAGTAATTATTTTACAAATAAATGTTTTTTTTATTAACAAATAAATAAGTAAATGAATGCATAATATTTTTAAAAACCTGAGAATAACACTGGGATGATCTCTTTTATTGACAACATCACTGACAATTTGTCCAGTGTTGAAACATTCAGAAATGTACTGCAAACACATTAAATCACCACTTCAAAAGAAATAATACATATTTGAACACTTCTGATGATTGTTGATTCTGTTTTAAATACTGTTAATTAAAAGAAACAGCAAATGGCCAATGGAATTAAGCTAAAAACATAGTATGAACAAAAAATAAAAACGTCAATTAGAGATTATGCCGCTCGAGTGTAGCAGAAGAAAATTTCCCGGCAGTAACACGCTGCGCATGCGATATGCATCAAACTATCATAGCGCATGCCCCGTTATTCGCGCGAATTCAAATATGATGTAAATGTTACTTGTTGCATTGAAGACATCGCACTGTCATCGCATCGTTTATATCGCGTTTCACTAATTGTTTTTAAAAATGGTAAACAGATAAAAATTTATTTACAAATACGTAATTAATTTTTTTATCTATTCAAAAAAATCATTAAAAAACAGGCATATTGCAGAAATCGGCAATTTTTCGGCTTTATGTGTAAGATTTTGAAGGTTCAAAGATCACACTTAACTAAACAAAGCTGCAGAAAGTAAAAAAAAGAAAATTATTAAATTTAAAAAAAAATTGAACACTTAATTATTTTGTGTCAACAAAAAAACGACCTTAATGTCCGCATATAAAAACAATAAATAAATAAAATAGTTTCAAATTTAAATATAATATTCTGATAATTTTTAACGATTTTTGAGAAAATAAAATATAAATGGTACCGTAGAACTTGGCCATTTTTGCGAATTTCGGCTTATAACTTTACTAACACATAGATTACATGGAAATGAATATTTTAAAAGAAAAAAAAATTTGATTTTTTTTACATTTTTGACCTGACCCCCCCCCCTAATTCTTGTCGTATAGTTAATACGGTAACATCGAGATTTAGTAATGATACAATTTAGTGCATTTCACGAACTCACCAAGTACTGACGTTCAATTTTTCTTCCCAATTAATTTACTCAATAACGAGAAAAATAATTTTGCCTTTTTTAGTTTGCATATTTTTATTATCACAAGCAATATTTCTTATCTAAGTTTATAATCTACAAGGTTCCTATATACGTAAATAATTAACAACGTACTTATACACGTACATGTTTTTAGTTTATTTCAAAACATTTTGCGTACATCGAATTTAATTGACGTAAATATACTTGTCTAAAGTTTTTTACACATTGTGTTTTTTTTGGGGGATTTCACAACTTTTTGCAATGTTTTAAACCACATTTACTTTAATTTACTTTAAATGAATCTTTAGAGACTGATTTTAATGACATGCCACAATCATTTTTCCTGTATAATATTGTGTAAGAACAACAATAAACAATAATTGAAATATATTATTGACCGATGAATGAAACTTGTCCACAGCTGGATGCGAAAGCTTTTCAGATTATTATTCATCGTCGAGGAAACATTTGTGATATCTTTTTATAGCACAGACTGATCAGAAAAACTGTTTGTTTCTCATATTCTTATTATATTTACTCTGTATGATTAAAAATTCATTATGTTAAGCTGCGTTTGAGTGAATAAGGCTTGTCTATGCTAGGTGCGAAAGCTTCAAATCATTGACATCTTTTTGTATCGCAGCACAGAAAAGCTTGGGTATTCACTTCCTAGATCGGAGAATAGCACTGAATAAATTATTGATTATAACCATCCAGGTTATAATCAATAATTTATTGTTACTTGTTGTGTTTATGTAAACACAATAAAACAATAATTGACAGTATATTTATTATGTCATGAAATGACAGAACTTAAAACGAATGTTTGTAACGGAGGACTTATACAATATTGAAATTGAATTTAGTGTGTGAGGAGTCAGAAACCTAAAAACGTTGTCAAATTTAATTATAAATATTCAAATGTGATAATGGTCGAGGTGGATGGACCAATATTACAAATGAAAAAAAAAAAAACAATTTGATATGATATTATTAAAATTAATCCACTAGTTAATTATGGTTAAATTTTCTGATCTATGTTGGCTAACGATCAAATCTCAAGCACAATGTCTTATACATAAACTTATGGTAAACAAGAATGTAGTGACTGATTTTAATGACTTGCTGCTATCATCATTAACATTTTGTCAAAAATGATTACACTGTAATTTAATTTGAGGAATCTGAGTCAGCCACAAGAAAAAATATAAGCCAGCTATATTTCTTTTCTCAGTCAACTGATAAATTTCTATTAAATCAATCATTTGAGGAATCAAGCATAGGAATTTTCTGTGAATATGAAAGACAGTTAGGTCAACTGGTTTCTGCGAAAGATAAATTAAGACTTTTTCAACTCTGTACATAATCCAGAATAAACAGCTCATTAAATTGCTCTCTAATTTCCTTTGCAACATCATTTTCTACAGGAGTTCAGCGGAAAGGTTTTGTATGATAGACTGTAGAAAAATATGAAAAATTATTTTTGAAAAAAACATGCAACATATTATCAAATTTATAATGTCAGCAATATTTAGGTTACATAATACAGTTATTTTTAAATTATTTGATTACATTGACTCAATTAGCGAAATCAGTGTCGTTTTGGATTCTATAATCATTACTCCTTTTTCTGCTTGTTCATTTCATTTCAATATCATAAATGGATAACTTTAGGAGATTGCAGACTGCAAAAATAAATATTGTCAAGAAACTAATTTCCAATTTGAGTAAACAACTGAATGTAAATTACATAAACATGGTGCACGAAAAACAGGAGGTTGGCTAGTTGCATGTTGCGAAAACCTATACTCCCCAAATCCGAGTGAAGCACAGAATAGACACTGTCAATTTTATATTATTACAAAAATGAAAATGGTTACACATATAAAATAAATATACTTTATTAATTATGTCTATCTTACTTCTGGTAATTTGTCTCATAAAGAAACCAGATATTTTGCCAGATGACATTGCGAGCAAACTTTAGAATGCAAATTAACTATTTTCCCATATAGTTTTTGTTGCAGGTTGGAAAAAACTAGAGTACACAAATCTACGTTAATTACTGAATAACCACTGATTTTTATGAGTTTATTAAAAGATAAAACTCATTTCTCATAACATTTAATGAAACTTGTTACGCACTGAAATTCCAGAATACTTTATTATTCCTCTGTAAATTCTGATAATTTGTCACAACAAGCAACACATCATCATACCGGATGACTTTGGGAGATTGCGTATCATGGAATCATGTTTGAACAAATAAAAATCACTCAATTTTCCCAGATAACATTGGTAGTTTAGAAATAAATAATAAATATAATAGAATCAACCAATAAACATATAGAAAGTCACTCAATATAGTATATAACTGAAAATATGGCGAGATGATATTGGCAGCCTGCAGGCTGCATTAAAAAAGTCGATTACGCAAATTTCCGTTAATCACTGAATAATCACTGATTTTATTAAATTTATTCATCAAATACAACTTCTTACGCATATAAAGTGAAGAACACTATATTTTTTCTGACTCAGTTCTGATATTTATATTTAATTTCACCAAGACGCACAGTATTTGGTCGAATGATATTGGAAGCTTCAAAGTCAACCACAAATGAGCAAATAAAAAACTTTGAACCTTATTACACTATAAAAATGATCACGTATAGGAATAACAAAACCCTTTTTTTATTCATTAATGATGCGGTATAAAATAGTTTCATTAAAAAATGGGTATTTTGATACATGATATTATGAGGTTAAAATGGGATAGAATGAATGATTAATGGCTAATGATGAACGTACAAATAAATAAGAGTAACTGAATTTATTAAAACATAAAAACCATCACATAATACATTCACTTTTTTCGATCACTTTGCACATAAATGATACAATCACTTTTCTATCACTTTTCCCATCAAACCAAAACATTCTCTGGTATGTAAAAGCCAAGGCTCTGAAAGTCTGATAGAACCTCGGAAGTGAGCGAATATATCCACTGAATTATCAAAAAAAATATTAAACACTTTATTACTTCTGCTTCTAATTCAATGTTTGGAAATAAACCAACAATAATTAAGCATCGAAAAAGCGATACGGTTTATTGCATTTGTATATATATATATATATATACTAGGATTTTATTGTGGCTCGCGCGCTGCGCGCGCTCGCAATCGCCCCCTACCCAAGGGTGCCACCTCCGAAGGGTCCCCCCCCCGAAGGGTGCCCCCCCCAGCGTGCCCCCTCCCCCCCAAGGGTGCCCCCCGTAGGGTACCCCCTCCCTCCCCATACCCCTCCCCCCCCTTCCGCCAAGCCCTGAGCCCGAATTATTCTAAGTCCCTCGATTCTTGACACGGCGGCGGCGGCGGCGGCGGCGGCGGCGGCGGCGGCTGATCAGCGTTACTGATCCGGACCACACCCCCAGGGGGGACTGGCTACTGATCCGGGCCGACCCTGTAATAGGCGTAATGCCTGCAGACGGGGGGAAATGCAACATAAAAAAAAAATAATTCGGGCTCGGGGCTTGGTGGAAGGGGGTGGGGCTAAAGGCTTGGGGTTATCCCCACCCCTTTCCGCTAACTCCCGAGCCCGAAATATTCTAAGTCCTTTTCCAAAAACATAGGTCTCCCAAGGGTGGGGGAGCACCCTTGCGGGGGGGGGGCACCCTTACGAGGTCGCACCCTTGGGTGGGGGCCGATTGCGAGCGCGCGCAAGCGCGAGCCACAGTGACATCCTAGTATATATATTGTGACGTGCCCCTCGTGGAAGTATTTCGGCGACTTCACGAGGAGCGCCGACCAAATATAACGACACCCAGAATGTTACGCACTTTTAATATCTCCGCACTTTCCACACTATTTACTGGTTTTCGCTGGGCGCCAGGCTCTCTATTATTTTCCCGAAAGCCAGGGAAACTTACTAGTCTTCTGTAGTTCTTCACCGGTTGACCGGCTAGCTGGAAAGGGGTGCAGTTCGAGGCAAATGCAAAATTAATTAATCGAACGCGAGCTCTATTTACCAAAATCATAAAACAATAATTTATTCAACAATAAGGAAATTATCACGCAACCAATTAAGTACAAAAATACGACTCGAGTCCGAACAAAGATTCGCGGTTATTACGCACGCGACGCTTCGATTCTTCATTACTCTATTTTTCTATTCGGGGAAGCCGACAAAACAGATGATGATTCTACAGACGCGGATAATACAAATGGTGCACCACGTGCGCCTACCTTTTCCTACGCTTCTGGCCTCGATCCTCGCTGCGATGCCGGTCCTCTCGAGTCTCTGCTTCTCACGAAAATACTAGCGAAGCGGCTTTCACGCGGACAATTATTCTTTCGATCACTCCTGCTACCGTCGGCACGCGCACGTTTCGCTAATACCCGCGGAAATACGTTGCAACACGCTCGACGCGGTAACGAAATCTATCGAAGATGCGCGAGTACTGCTCGAGCGCGATCTTCTTTCTATTCTTTCTCTTTCAAATCTCTTACCGGGGTCTCTCGTGGGACGCTCCCGAGCTAACTTGAGTTATTCACTCTCAAAAGCTAACTTAAAACTCTTCCGGGGTCTCTCGTGGGACGCTCCCGGGCTAACTGAAATCTTTTCGGTAATTATCGCACGCAATGCCGGGTTACGCGTGCCTCGGACGTCCGGGGTGGGGGTCACGGCCTGCCATCGATCGACTTCGTCGATCGTCGCGTTGTTCCGCTGTCTCTCTCCTTCCATCCTCCGACGTCGCGAGCGTCTTCCCGGCCCTTTGCTCTAATTCCGAGAATCCTGTAAACGTAATATTCACGGCAGTCAAACGTTCGAATAACGCTACGAGTTTACCATGACGAGGAACGATTCGGTTGCTACGCTGGCTTTCGTGAGGCCTCGGTGCACGAGCACCCTAGGCCCAGCGCGTTGATGCGAGCATGTACTAACGCCTCGTCACAATATATATATATGTATCAGCTGGTTCGACTCGATGTAGTAGTATAGTACTCGAGGGAAATAGTGATGGTAGTGATTGGCAGAGATGAAACTTAGTCATTAGCATGGACGAACGACGACGACTGAAAAATCGAGATATTTTCGAAATTTCATGATGTAATAAACCGTATATCTTTTCTTCCTTAGAGCTTACCGCACCCATTTTAGTGGCAATCTCAATATTTTTAAATAATGCATTTAATGGGAATAAAAAAAAGCCCGGAAAGCTTCCAATTTTCTAATCTCATGATATGGAACCGTAAAAGTGTGGCGAAACTGAGTTGGCTGGTGTAAGAAGTAGTCACGGAAGCTCTCTCGTGTCAGTCAGTCAATCGATCGGTAAGGTAGGAGGTAAATGTACTTGTCTCGATTCGCTACCGCGACTGTTGATAAAAATTATATATTCTTTAAATCCGCAACAGTGGACGCGCGTTCGGTGTGGCTTCGACGATCCCCAGAGTTAAGCAGCATTATTTGCGGTCATAATTTGGATGGGTGACGGCTTAGCCGTGCACCGGTTTACGCGCCAACCGCTGAGCGGGAGGCAGTTTCGGAGCTTCGAAAGGATAGTGAGGAATATTCCAATAATTTTCTTTTTTTATCAACATTTATGTAACTGCCGATCCAAATAAGTATTTCTTAGATTTGAATATATTTGCTATTCAATCGGATTCCAGTCGGTCATCGGATCGGATTCTAGACATAGGAAGCAACGCGTGGAAACTGGATTCCGATCGGGATCTCGAACTGGGATTCGATCAGATGGCTGACTGGTTTCCAGCTGTTATATGAGCATACTAGGCTGGATCCACCTGGATCCTTGTCGAAAGATGGGAATGGCAAGCTGATTCCAGCTGGATCCCTACCCAAATTTCTGTATGGGGCTGGTTAGAATTAATTAAAATAAATGAATACATAAATTACATAAGAATCTGTAACTTTATTCTAAATTTCCAATGATAACAAAAACTGTAATAAAATCTGCAATAAGAACCGCTTCAACAAAAGATCACTGTTTCTGTGTTGGACGATGATCATCCCAGTCGTGGAGGATGATAAAATATATGAACTCGTGTACCTCTATTTAATATTTTATCTACAAGTCCGCACTACACCAAACCTATATAAATGCGTTTGAAAACTTGACAATTTGTTTTCCTTATCGGATAGATTGCATTTATGGAAAGTAAATAATAAGTGAAGTATACGTGATATAACGATGACTTTCTTACTTCTGTCCTGATTCATTTTCAGTGATAGTTATACTATTTTTTGTTTAATAAAATTTATGGGACTCGTTAGTTGAGGAACAATTTTGACGAAATTCCCCCATGTTCATTTTGTCAGACTCGGTAGGATAGGTAAAATATTTCCCTTCAATTTCCATAATGATTCCTTCTCTTTCATTTTTTTCACCGAATCCTCAGAATAGTAGTATATTACGATATAAGTGCGGTAAAACTTTTTATAACGGGTGTTGCAATCACACGAGACAAGGAAAAAATTTTCGAATGCATATTGTACAACATTTTACCGCGTAAAGTGTAAAGTAAAATTAGTTCTGCGCAAATCGTTTAGTAACGAGAAGGCGATCCGGAATCTATTCAGAATCCAAGTTGGGTCCATCTTAAGGGTCACCCCTAACAAATTGCGATATACGATAATACTGGTCGCCGTTTAAAACTGGAACACCATCTAGAATCCATTCCGATTTCAAATGGGACGTCCCTTTTAGGGTAACCTGCCAAATCCTAATAAATAATAAACTGTCAGTCAGTGAGAAAGTGGAAATCCATTCGGGATCTATTTGGATTCCGAGGTGGAGAACCCATTTACGAAAACCCGAGCCAATCCCGACCAGGATCGAGTCTCAAACTGGGACGCCCAGACTAATTTCTACATGGCTTGATTTCACCCTCTAAAACCGTTTTTTCCGCAGAACAAAAAAAATACGTCTCTTAGTTTTTCAAACGTTACAACATAGTTGAGTTCCATCAAATTCGGAGGGGTACACTAGTGATGGGCTTTGTCAGTTGGTAAAAGAAACTATAACTTCATTGGTAGTGTAATGATAGTAGGAGTAACCAACTGACATCATAACCTCAATTCACCGATTGGTTGGTGTAATCAATTTTTTGTGTCAGAAAGCACCACGATAATTGCAGGATCTAAGTCGTTGATTTTACGAAATATTTTTCGCTATCAATCGAAAATAGTTGAAACTGCAATTCCGATTTGGTCTCAGTAACTAATCCGTGGTATTGCATATGCTGGAATTGGTTGCTACAACAACTTTTTTCTTTCCGTGTGTAACAAGAGTTTAAATAATGATTGCATTTCTTAATTTACACCTGAATATTTTAGTGAATAAACTGTAAAATGCGCGTAAACATTCAGAAATTTTGAGACGAAACAACTTTAAAGGACAAAATGGCCACATAAAATAAAATTTAATGTGGCACTCTTGCGGGAACACTTAACAAGAGTAAAAAATTCAAAAGTCGTATAGTTTCCCTTTGAACAAACAAAGAGGGTTCTAATTTTGTCTGTCCTTCACTGTTATGGTTCTAGGCTTGATATATTAAATGCTTACAGCCAAAAATCTCCATTAAAACTTGACATATGTGCCTATTGCAAATGAATACATTAATATCGTTTCAAATCTAAACATAGTAAACTATCAATGAATGAATTGATGACACATCATGTAATATTTTGGTTGATACGAAACCTATTATATAGCTTTATATAATAGAACACAAGCAATATCGCTTCATTCGCGTGCTATATAATCTAGGGGTCATCGTTGAGATTATATTTCTCCCCTGATAAGGGCTCTCGAGCAATTAATGATATAATTATATGCAGTATATATATGCATAGTATATACAGAGCAGTCGATAATATTGATTATTGGCCGTCATATGCGGTCGAGAGCGCAGTAATTGGCACGACACACTCATGCAAAGACGAGCGTATTGGCTGGATTAATGATTCTAGCTATACAAAGCGAATCTCTTGGTAAAGGTGCTCGAGAGGCAACGCTCAGATATATTTCTCAGCTCATTTCGAAGAACATCTTAAACTTTATTCGTTTCATGAATAAACTGCGGTATCCAGAGACTCTCTGGCTTTTGGTATGCAGATAAAGAGAGAGGGAAAAAAGAGAGAGAGATTCGCTCATCCCCACACAGACTTTTCCTCGTATAATTGATGCCCTTCTTTAATAAGGTTCTTCAACAACTTTGCCCAAGTGTTTTCCCCAAGAACGTTACAGTGGAAGCTCTGTCGTGGTTATTATTCCTGTGGTCGTGCGGTTATTCTACCACAGGGCGATATGGGAGCCATTCGGTAGAATCACTGTAGGTACTCCGCACGACGAGCAAGGAACTCGACAACTTTTCACAAAATTTTTCACTACCGAAGAAATTTCGCACGAGTTTTTAGCAGCCTCTCAACAAAATGCGGAACCCTAAAACGACGACGACGAAAATGACGACGGCTTGATACGCGGGTGCGAGTCTGGAAACTCGTTATATTTTTTGGTTGTACGACGACGAAGTGCTTCTCGCAACGGACCCACCGGCAATTTTACGCTGCGTAAGCCACGAGAAGAATGCAACCTCCTTATATCATAGGCCCCCACTGGGTTTATTGTGTCGAAAGCTTATTTCTCGTACGACCTCTGCAGTATATCCACTCGTTTTTCATGTGCTTGGCATTTAAAAAACTCTGAGGAAAAGAGAACAGTTCGTAACTGTGATATTTCGTATATGAAAAAAAAACTGATTTCGTTATCCTCTTTGTGTTAAAAGTGAAGAAAAATGTTATCAACAACCTACTTGAAAAAGCCATTATGTTATTTGTTTTTTTTAATTATGATTTGATCGGATTTCTATAACAATTCTGACGGTTTCGTAGTCACTAAAAAATTTCTGACCAAAAGCTCCAATTTTAGTTAACTCATAGTTAAATTTTGAATTCGATGCTCGAATATTGCACGAGCTTAAGAGATGCTAAACTCATAGCGGAGAAAAAAATGTTGTCCTTTTTTTCATAGTCTTGAAAGTTCTCCCATCCAACACCTCGCCTGAAAAAAAAATTCGGATTTGTGATTTAATTGGATATGTTTCTCATCTTTGAGGCAAAATAGAAAAGGCGCCTGGTGCGTCTCCGACTATACTCTTTGAAAATGTACTATTTATTCAAATTTCTTGTAACACAATTATTTTCCAAAACTAGTACTGTCTTATATTCCACACTTCTGAAATCACAAATAACAAGCGCAGCGAAAGAAGGGAACACTCTTCTAATTGCTGTAAGTTATTTTTAACTTTTAGAAGAAAATGCAAAAGACTTTTATTGCAGATGGGTCGACGCATCGTACTTTCCGTAATTCAGTTTGCGAAGACATCGAGCGAGTCAGAAAGAAGGGGAGGAAGAAATAGCGGACCGAAGTAAAGGAAGGAGAGAGCAAAACAAACTCAGACATTTATTCTCATTTCTATTGCGCTCCCGAGTACAAGGAGAATCTGTCTTGTACTTTCTCATAATACAACTTAACAGATTGGCTTTCGAAGGAATTCCAGTAAGGGCTTCACCAATTTTCATGCATATGGAGAACATAGTTGTCCCAGTTGTCCTGTCAACACACAATATAGCCGTTCGTTGGGAGGGAACGCCGGATGCAGTAACAACAGCAACGTCAAACCCACCAGAATTTGGTGCACATCCACATACACCATCCGGAATAGCTTCGTAGTAGCCCTCCACGTGCCCTTTTGCTCGCTACACGTAGGAAAGCACTTGTACCGTGAAATGTATTTGATTAACCATGGGCTTGCACAGAGTAGTCCGTAGGCTAAATTAGTCTGTGGACAGCGTTGGCTCAGCTTGGCTTTCACTGTTTCACGTTGGGCGTTCTCATGCTCCATTGTACGTGGTCCAACAGCTTGCGGACAGATATGAGGGCACCCGTGAGAACTCGGAACGAAGGATCTCTTCGAAGGTCGTCATGAGATGAAGTCATTTGTGTTAGTCTTTTGTGCTCTATCTCTCCCATTGCCAAGGTTAAGGTATATAGTAGAATGTCTAAAAAAAACTTAAAAATATATTCTTTGTGTAAATTTGCAAAAGTCCACCTCTTCACTTCGATATGCACCTTTTTACATAGAATCCGGCGCCGAAATTTTTTGAGATATTTTTTACCGTATATATATATATATCGTTCAAACTAGATGTCGATTGAGCCATCTCTCAGGATAATTTATCCGCGTCTATCTTTTGCACAGTTTATTGTGTGATCATTAACTCATGCTTAAGCTTTGAAAAGAAAAGAGAAAAATTTGAATTATGAGAAAAAGTTATTTCCAATAAACTTAATTCTCAAAAATGTCTGAATAATATTTTCAACTGGATATTTTTTTGGCACAGTTAGCTCGGTTTGACTATGAGGGTTAACCTGTCAAGTATCTAAGTTTTCGTTCTTCTGGTTCATTTATTATCGATTTATAAATTATTAAAAGCATATTAATCGTTGCAAAAAAGTTAACTTGCAAGAAACGGTTTCCGTGTATACTATGAATATGAAGAGTCTGTATGTTCAGAAGGAACGTCTTTCTTGTCCATTCTAAATTAACAGAGTCCGTGTATTCAGAATATATCCAAAAGATGTTCCTTGTATGACTTAATATTTTTGCAACGTTCAATATGAAATTGACAGCGTTTTAAGCCAGATATAAGAAAAAAGACGAATAAAAGTCATGTTTTTAATCATGTATAAATCAATAATAAACGAAAACAGATACACAGTCCGAAAACTCAGATACTTGACAAATTAATCCTGGTAGGCAAACCGAGATAAAGTACCGAAAAAATATCGAGTTCAATATTATTGTGCCATTTTTAAGAATGAATTTCATCTTAAATCAGCTTTACGCGTGATTTTAATTTTTTTTTTTTTCAATGTTACATTTTTTCCTACTCTTCAAAGCGTAAACTTGAGGTGATGACCACACAATAAAGTTTGCAGAAGATAGACACGGGCAAATTATCCTTAGAGGTGGTTCAATCAAAGTCTAGTTTTAACGAAATATCTGGGATGAATAATACCTCAAAAATTTTACCGGCTGATTCTATGTGAAAAGGTGCATATCGAGGTAAAGAGATATTTTTTGGCAAATTTAATTGAAAAAAATGTAAAAACTTCTTTTTGCCACACCCTAGTATATAAATACAAATATAAATATAGATACTGTTGTATCCTCGTAAATGAATGACACTGATTATAAAAACGAATATCTTTATTTCTCCGAGCGGTTAAAGCTGTGTGTGGATTCTGTAGGATCTCAAGCGAAACTGTCAGTTTTGATGTTTCGCTGCTAAGTCGTTCGTCTGTTTCTTTTGAAGCGAGTCGGTCATGTGGTTCAGTCATGTGACCGTCGCTCAATAGTCATAACAATACATTTTTTGCAAACTTTATTTACACCTCAAGTAGTACAAAATATTGGTTCATTTCATTCTTTGCCTTTCACAGAGGGAGAGACAGAGATTCTGTTGGAAGTGGTTATTTTACTCATTTACATCTTTACCAGATATAACTCTCCGCGCGAAAATATCCGAATACAATGAAGAATATGTTGTTATCTCCGAAGAATACAAATAATATTATTATTATTAGTCAAGTGCAATTATAATATAGTAGAGATGTTATTGTAAGCCTATATTCAGGTATATATAATATGAGAGGTTTATAAGCAGCTGGTTGACCTATTAGAGATATTTTCTGGTAAAGATGTGAGTTATAATTAAATTCCGGAGAAATGTAATTCGGTAGAGTTATATCTGGTTGAGATGTGAAAATGTTATTGAGCCCGTCACGTTGGATAGCAAATAAATAAATATACACCGTAACATTGCACAGAGAAAAAAAGAATTCTTTGATTCCAAAGAAATGGGTGGTTTGAATTTCTTTCATTGATTTGAAGGAAATGTTTCTTTGCTTTCAATGAAATGTTGCATTTCAATTTTAAAGAAAGGGTTCTATCGATTCAAAGAAGCGGTTTCATTGATTCAAAGAACTGTTTCACAGTATAAAATGTTAATGAAATTTCATATAATCAATTAAACTTTTTCTCTTAGTGTATATTAAGGTGGGGTATTATAATTTAACGTACGTTCCAAACGACAGCCATGCAGAATAATCATTTGGAAAAATATTCATTAGTGTTGAGCGGGAACAAGACCCTGTATGCCTATATAATAGCCCTGGATCTTATCACTTGTGTCGCTGCTCGCACTTACCCGAGTAGAAATTTCATCAGGCATGCCTGCTGTCACACGAGGTCCAGATCAGTTTTAGGTACGGTAACCTTATTTGGGGCCGCCGTAAATTCACCTGCTCAGGTCCATGTAAGGCTGAGATATGGCATTCTTCCTTAAAAATTCCATCTTTCCATCGGATCAGGTCCATGTCAGGCTTTACATACGGTAACCTCATATAGATATGCCATTCATCGACCTTATCCGTTTCGCATAAGATCTTCCTGTGGTATTTGGACCAAGATTTTGTCCAATTTACCTTTACTTTCCCTGATCAGATCCGCATACGGTCTTCGTATAGCATAGTTTTTTTAAACATGCCGTAAATTTACATTATCAGGTTCGTGTAAGGGCTAGATATGGCATTCGTTAAAAATATTAAAAAATTATTGTTATGCGAAATCAATCTTTTCAGAACCTTGCGTGTGCTGGATTTTTTCACATCTTTATCCCATCGAGAAGTATTTTAAATTTTCGCTGAAACTCACGTTTTACGGGACTGTACCGCTAGAATTACTTTGAAATCTATCCAGATACTAACCGTCAAACGCCAGTACCTGGATGGGTGACCGCCCCATTATGTTTGAATTTTGAATATTTCGGTCGTAGTCACAATAAATGGATGTACAGTCTTGACGTGTTTTCATTTTAAGTATACTTCAAATAGACAATAAATATATAAACTTTCTAAGATGTCAATGGTCGAGTGGGCTAAGGGGCAGAACTGTCATCCAGCGGATCAAGGTTCGATTCCCACCAACGGCAAATAAATTTACAAGTGTTTTTTTCAGCAATTAATATGTACGGAAAACTAAATAAGCTCGAATATCCAATAGAAAGTGCAAAATAAATCGAATTCGATGAGAGCAGATAATTATTTTGTAATTTATTTGCCGTTTTTATAAGTAAGGGCTTAGTAGGGCAGCCTCTATCCGGCCCTTATCTGGAAAACTTAATCTGGTCCTGATCATGCGCTGCGTTATTTTCCTGCAAGGCCCGTATAAGGTTGCCAGGCAGGGGCCTTGGATTTAAATCCGGCTACCACGCTAGGGCCTGATATTCTCCGTACCTCCGTAATTTCTACTCGGGTACTAATCTATACGTTGAGTTTGCAAAGATAGCCCCTTGAAGGCACCTACTGTTAATTTATTTATTTTCGTCTACTGTGTGGAGATATCATAATGTTGTGAGTTCGTGAGCTAGCCAAATAAGTGTGTTATTTCTTGAGAGTTTATTTCATGTTCAGGATATATATATATATATATATATATATATATATACACATCTCTATAGAATCCTCATTCGGACGGAGCAATCTTGTTATATCTTTCGGTTCAAAGCCACATCGGGACTCGATAAAAGCGAAGCGACTGTCGGCTCTGATCGAGCTTCACGATAGCCAGTATAGCGGATGATGACAGTCGACGTGGTAGATTCGATTCAGCTGGTCTGGTCTGAGGAAACTCTTACAAATTTGGGGAACGATGACGTGCGACTCCACCGCGCCACTTTATCCTTGTCAATACTGGATTCTCTTCACACGGCCCGACAATAATCTTGCTACGTCACCTTTTCATCTCTTTCACGACAAATTGATCTGGCAATTGTCACATATCTGTCGACAATTCGTTGGATTCAAGGGGTAAAAAGGTGATGATGACCGTTGACATCATATTTGTCTATTTCATACAATCAATAAATAGAAATTAATGGTCCAATGTGTGGACCTTATATATTGCTATTTCTATTTCTTTTTTATTCTCCGTTAGATAGGACACTGTAACTTAAAAAGAAGATTTTTTACCCCTCCTAATATTTGTTGCCTACACTGCCAATTGTTCTATAGTTTCTCTACATACCAGGGTAGATTATATTAATTTAAAAGCTAAATAATAAGAGCCGAATGAGTGAAAAAAATATTATTAATAAAATTGTTAATATTATTTTTTAAAAGCGTCAGTATTTCGATATATTTCGACTTTTCACGTGCCATATATTTCTTAAGAGAGGATGAATATTTTACAAGATGCTCCGCAATCCAATATCCTTAATTGAAATGCCAGCGTCGCTGTCTGTGCATATACTTTTCGGTCGTACAGAAAAACACATCCTTTTTTTATTTGTGGAGTTCTCGTTACAAACATATGAAATGATATTTTTATAAAATAATGATGTTGTGCATTTTCGACCATTCATACGTCTTGCCATATTATCCTTGGATATATGAAACTTTTTAGTTAAAAATAAATATTCATACAATTATGCATGCAAATGCATCCATAGCATCGTATAATCTTGATGCAAAAATGGCTAGACGGAAGCAACTTTGCATTTACCAAATTGGCCCTTTCGCTTTATTCACATTCGGGTTTTCGGTCGAATCCAATTAGATCTTTCAATGGCCACCGTATATGTATGTACAGTTCTCCGGGTTCTGATGCACGGTAATTATAAATAATTAAGGTTTTCTTAGAGTCCAACGGTTCGTTGGAGAAAATCTTATGTACCAACGTCTTCGAAGTCCTCTCTACTTCTTAATGGCAACGCAGATAATTGAATCGGAGTGCGGCGAGGTTCGGGGGGATTATGTTTGAAAGTGGAAGAGCGTGATTACTTTACTTCCCACGAGGGACCACCATAAATTGCATTATTCTTATGAAATGAGTGATTTCGTCGGTTACGTAATTACCTACTGCTTACAATAATTTGTTATATTAATCACGAAAAAATAAAACAATTGTTGAAAGCATTTTAAGTCGTGTGACTGCAACGCTCACCTTCAGTCCATGCGACTAACCCCCAATCGTTAGAAAAAATTTTACCGTACTTTATCTGAATATAATATTGTAGGATTATTTTGTAAATTACTAGTCGATTTGACCGATTTCAGGTAAAAAAGTGGGATTTTTTTTTCGGTGAAATAAACGTATTAAAAAAATTCACTGAATAAATCGGTCATAACGTTGTGTTAATAATGATGTTTAATTGCTAGATCCGTATATAAATAATTGATGAAGGAATGTGTTTCACGATTTTATGATATTTTTGATTCTTCAAAAATGGAACCACATCTACTAAATATTTATGATTTTTTTTTTTTTGGTGTTGAAAAAATTATAAGCTTTTTAACCTGAATTGAGATTCTTCGATTGAAATGTATTTTAGTGCATTTATACACGCAGTCAAATCCACATTATAAATAAAATACACATCTAAGGACATAGGCCATACGCTCATCATATTTTTTTGCTGGTTTTTCGTTTATTTATATTAAAAACACATAATGTTTCTATACTCCGGTTTCAGTAAGCTTTGATCTGCTCATATGATTCTCATATTTGGCAACATGCAATTTATTGTGAAGTGCATGGATACTTTAAGAATAGCATTTCTACACGGAAAAAGAATGTCATTGATTCATAAAAATTTAAGATTGATTCATTATGAGATTGAGTCATTATGTCAACTACATCTGTAATAGAATGTAATTTTTAAAAGTTAATCGGAACAATAGCGATTCTTATTGTGGGAATAATTGGTTGTATTATGTTCTTTTTACCAAACGATTTATCCTGTACTTGGATTGAATGCTTACATACTTGCCTTAAACTCCTTTTACATTGAAAGAAATAGACATGTTCTTAAAATGTATTACAATGAATATATCAATAATATATTTATTTAATTGCAAAACAGGCATTATGCAATAATGTTAATATTATTATTTTATTAATATCGAGAAAAAGGGTGTCATCCATGGAGACGATTTTCTCCCTTTCGCTTTTCGGAAAGTGATATTTGCGGGATTTGGACCTACGACCTATCGACCTACCTAACTACCTAACACCAAAAGACCGCACGCTACCCACTAGACCAAACCGACTACATGAATTTCCTTCCCGTTTATTCCACAATAGCTGTATTGAGGATGATATTCAGAAGTATATCAGACGAATGTCGATATAACTATGTGCTCTTGGATCTTATGTATTTTATCGTTAATCTCAGCACCCAGACTGATCAATGTCAATTGAAATTTAATGAATCATATGTTTATTGGTGCAAATAATTATTGACTTGCTTGATTACTTAGGGAAAAAACAAAAATTGTGTTATTTCAATTTTGTATAATTTTGGTATGCAGTCAAATACATAATTACTTGGCTTGGTGAAAGTTGTATATGGAACAATAGCTAAAGTGTTCTTTGAATCTTCATTGATAATCGGTAATGTATGTACACGGTGAAAACGGGTTAGTTGAGAAAACTGACCCTTAAATGCTTGGAGCGTTAGATGTAGTTTGGTTGGCATTACCAATCGGTTGATTGGCACTACCAATCGGTTGATTGACGCCACCAATCGGTTGGTTGGCACTACCAATCGGTTGATTGGTGCCACCAATCGGTTGATTGGTGCCACCAATCGGTTGGTTGGCACTACCAATCGGTTGATTGGCGCCACAAATCGGTTGATAGGCGTTACCAATCGGTTGGTTGACATCTATCGGTTAGTGTGCATTACCATTCGGTTGGTTCTGAAATGCAATAACTTGCTAATGTCATATTTTACCATGCCTGTTGGTTGGCACGTATCAATTCCGTAGTTCGTACAACTACACCCTTTTCTCCGTGTATTGGATCTGATTACACTTGTATTTGAAATAACGTCAAATTTCCAATAACAGCAATGCAAGTTTTCAATAATCTTGTGACATTCAAATAAACCTTTTCATATTTCGATTTGTTTTTTAAACAAACCTGTCATGCAGTTGTTCCGCTATCAATACTATTGGATCGATTAAATTGATTTCAAATACACCACTGTGATTGAAACAACTACATTTTTTTCCATGTACATTCAAACGAAATATGTTATCCTTGTCGTCACCACTCATACAATTACATTTATTACACATTTTATTGACGTTAATAACTATTCAATTATACGACTAATTACGACAAAAACAAAATAATTCCATTAAAAAATTGTGCGATTCATATTTTGTATAAATTGTCTATCGAGCCGAATACATAATTACTTGGTTTAATGACAATGTATATGGAACAATAGCTCAAAAGTTCTTTGAAATGTAATTGATAATCGATAATGTATGTGTTAGATCTGATTACACTTGTGTTTGAAATAATAATGAATCTCCAATAACAGTGAATTAAGTTTTCAATAACCTCGTGATATTCAAATAAACCATTTCATATTCGATGGATTGTATATGCGATTATTTCAATTGCATTTTTGGTTTACACGGTTTTATTGAAAACAATGAAACAGTTTTTAAAACAAACCTGACATGCAGTTGTTCCGATATCAGTACTATTGAATTAATTTAATTAATTCGAATAACATCAATCTTATTGAAACAACTATATTTTTTTTCCGTGTGTATATGGAGTAGACAATCAGTTTCCCCTATATATGCGGAGTTTATCATTAGCTTTATGCTGAATTTAGTAGACAGAAATCCTTTCTTCTACTACAAATACGTTATTCACGCACATTATAAACGATTTTCAGCTGAAAACACGATTTCTCTTACTATCTATCAAGTTCTGATTTTCCAGACAGATGTAAAAAAGCTCTTTCATCTCATACACAGGACAAATAAAATTGAAATGTATACACCGAGAGAAAAAGTTTCTTTGATTCAAAGAAATTTCATTAAAATCCCAACTTATCAAACATTTCTTTGAAATGAATGTAATAATATACTTAAGCTAATGCTATATTTTCTTTGAATGATCAGGGATTCAATGAAATATAGTGACATTGAATTAATGAAAATTTTCCTTCAACAAATGAACCGTTTTTCATTAATTGCAAAGAAATCACTTTCGAGTCAATAAAAGAAAAAGAACTTATAAAATGACATGTCGCTAAAGGAATGAAAGCACGGCAGAGGTTGCTTTAAAAAAATGTTTTTCAATCGATGTCGGACGTATCATCGTAGAACTACTAATCGAAAACGTTGAGTACGTCAATTTGCCTGTTATTGAATCTCCAAGTTTCGAGGTAACATGGCTTCGAGTAAACACATAATCCACAATACACACATAAACACAAATAAAAAAAAGTAAACACATAATAAATAATTAATGTAAATGTAACCGTCGATTATATTGTTATAACCAAATCACAAAAAAATTCATTTATTTATAAGGGAAATGTATAATAAATATATCTATCATTAAATATACGTTTATTTATTTGTAGTTTTACCTTCACTTGAACCAATACGATTGGAAAGCACATCGAACTAGATGTACCGTTCCGTCAAGATATGCATTAATTGATTCAAATTATTATAATGGTAACTGTTAATAAGTATTGTTTAAATTAAAAGCCGATCCAATATTGAGTCAACTTAATGTTCTGTGGACACCAATAAGAGAAATATTCATTCAAATATAAATTTATTAACTATTAACAAATCACTATTTGTGCCAATTGAAAGGGTCATATAAGCGATTTGTTAATTATAACAAAATATTCATTTCGCCATATTTAACATTATGATTTGTTAATAGTTAACAAATCCTAGTACCCACAAATAAACTCTTTTCTTAGTGCAGGTTCCGATACATCGGCTCTGTGATTTTCGAGATCCACGTGATTAGTGACTTATACCTGGTGGAAAACTGATCTAAACGTCTGAAATGTGAAAAAAACTGTCATCCTGAAACTTCGGAACGTTAGTGCAGGGTGACGAAATAAGAAAACACATTAAAATATTCAACAAAAACCAAGACCTGGACCTTCAATGCAATGATGTTTTCAGTGATTTAATAATTACGTTTACTCTATACTTCTCGGTGTTATCTGTTTTCTGAAATGTTAATATTATCTGAAGTAATTTAAAAAATGATAATGGAAAAAGAAAAAAAAACCAATCATATCCGACTGTCAGACTTGAGCTTTCGCGCGAGATTCAAGACGAGAACGAGAAATATCTTGCTATGTTCATAATATCAAATTGAAATAATGATCAGCTGTCAAATTCCAAGACCTTTTTTTTATCTTGACTGTTCTCGCTTGTCTCGCCATCTTATATCTCGCATCACTATATCCCAGTATCTGGCCTCGTCTCATTAAAGCACGAATAACACATTGACAATGCACTCGCACTACGATGATGAAATATCGCTGCCATTTTTTTAGAGAAGCATACACCGAGAAAAAGATTTGGTCGTGTTGAATAATTCTACAATTATGGAATAAAAATATTTAATAAAACGAATTAAATAATTCGATCACCAAAAACCGGTACCAATTACTTCTAGTTTAATGTAAGAAACACTGTATTGATAAAGATCTAACATTGTTAAAAAAATCACAAAAACATAATTATAAAATGTTTTTAAAAAGTTGAATTTTATCTAATAAAGATTTTTAAATGTTTATCTTTGTTATATATTGTATTAACAATTTTTTTTTACTTTAAAAAATAAGGTTTTTGTTTTCAATGGGGGGGGGGGGGCTTCGATCCCCCAACCCCTCACCGGGGCTTCGCCCCTGGACTCCATCAGAGGCTTCGCCACTGAACCCCGTGCACTAGTTACAAAAAGTATCGTGTGCGACGCGGCCCTCAAGTTGGCGATTCCGACTCGTGCGACTCGTGCCCAGCCAAATCTGCTGATCAATCAACCTTGTTGTCTTCACAACGGTGTCAGCATATACAACTAAATCGAAGAAATATTTTTTTGAATTAATTCAGTTGTAGATAATTTTGAACCAATGTTGTGTTACCGGTGATTAATGTACACTTTAGACACAAACATACAAATTTTATTAAAACAATGTCGGGATAGTTGATTCAAATATGCCTCGTTTGATTAAAATAAATTTTCTTCGGCCGTAGCTGCGAGGTAAATGTTACTAAACCTTTTTCTCGGTGTACCTTTGTCACTCACGAAAATTATCACTCCGAAGTTAATAAACTATTTTTTACTGAGCACCAAAAATGTTAAAATTTCGGTTAAGTCACACATCTAGTTACGGATTAATATCGCTTCGGATGTAACGTTATGTATTCGTATATCCGGTATAACAGTAATCCCGGGGATTAGAGGAAAATTCTCGCGGATGTTGGGCGCGCAATACGCATGTGTTTTCATCGATATGCGACCACATCGTGCATACTCACTGCCTCTACCGTCGCTGGTTTGGTGCTCTTGCGCGTCCGCCAACAGATCCAACTCGAACTGTTTTCCGGCCACCTGCAGTGACGTACGTGTTCGCATCAGCTTGCGCGACATGGAATTTTCCATCGCAAATTGGACCACTGCCATTATCCAATCGTTCTACTCGCTAGTTCCACGTTGAATAATTTCACGGACAAATAAACCTTTATTTCGATAATTACAAGCCCAAACTCCGAAAATACGAAACGAACGTCATTTCAAGAGTTTAACGAATCATCGCTCCCGCGGTGAATCGTGGATTTATACCTTTTAACGTGAGTCACGCGAAAATCCAATGACAACATTTTAAATCATTTTTCACTGTTACGACGCGGTAATTAAATATAAGAAAAGTAATTAATTTCACTTTCCCCTTACTTTATTATTTTTCCGCCTAGACATTCGATAGATTTTATTTAGACGCACGGCGAATGTGCAATTTTTTTTGTAGAATTAGAAAGTGATATAAGACAATCGTAGATCTATTAAATTTACAACAAAAAGGCGCTAAATATTTTTTCGAGATTTGTAGGAAATATCAGTTTAGTTTTTAACACGTATCAAATGTCTTTTTTACGTTTTTCACGTTGACATTACATATCAGTATATCAAATCATTTCTCGTTATCGTTAAGCAAAAAAAAATAAAAAGCAATCAATTCAATTTATAATTTACTTTTTCAAAATTCTTTACCATCCTCAAATTTTCGTTTTTTTAAATTTACTATTATTTGGATCATGTTTCCAAGTGCTTGATTAAATTCTAATCATTTTCTATAAATTTTGATAATGTAAGATAGTATCTGACTATGACAGCTGAGAAAATATATCATTAAGATAACATTATATGAGTAAGCGAAATTGAAAAAAAAAAGTAGCAGATTTTTTATTTTCTGCGATCCAGTAAAGAATCATCGGAGCTCTTTGGAACACACAACACATACACGCAAAAGCTCGCATACACAGCCTGCTGGATGAGGAGAAACGAATTTTCCGACAAGTGCAATATATTGGCTCTCTCGCCTGTGAACCCGTTTCCGGATAACCTATATATTGGTTGAAGCGAATTCTCTGCAATAAGCTTTCGAAGCGGGATTTCATTGGAGCGAACCGATTGCTCGAAGCCAGTTCTTTCTTCCTCGAGTTATCCTTGTAACGATCAGCAGTTGTATATACAGTTACTGAGCTTATACTAGATTGTACGAAGATGTATATACGCATATATGTATATATATATTGAGTGTCACAAAAGCTATTATTGCCTGACGAATAAATATTCCATTTATTTAAAATTATTTAAAGTTATTTCACAACTACTTATAATTTAGTTTCATTTTAAACAAAAAAAAAAATTATATCCGTGTGTTGTGAATTCGCCAGTAGCAACTTATTTAAACAACCTAATTACATAGAAAAATCGAAAAATAAAAAAACGAACTGATTTTTTTTTTGTTGCGACAACCTAATATATATGCATAGTCTGAGCATCAAAGTCTGACGAAATTAATTTTGCTTCTTCAGGGATAAAAGGTGGCTTGCAGAAAATCCTCCTGTTAATGAAATACTAATCCCTCGCTGAGTCTTATAAAACACGAATAAACCATAACGTAATACTTCATTTATAATATTTTACGTCGTCGTCGCCATAGTCGTTATCGTCAGTCGTTATACATACCTGCACCTGGACGAGCGTTTTTACTACGTACAACAAAACTTTATTACAACAGCATCAGCGCATAGCAGTTATCCTCACGGCGAAACCCGTGAAAATACATTTATCAGTTCGACAGTGAAACTCGGGGTAGCGTTAAAGTTTTACGTCGTTACCGTAAATCTATAATAATGACCCGATGTGTTGATGGTGGTGATAGTAAGGATTATTTTCTGAAAAGAAACGCTATTGAAAGACGGGATTAAGCGTAAAACGCGAACGGAGTTAGTAGCAAGCCATATTGACATTCACAGCCCTCTAAAAGAAGAGACTGAAAGCGTGTTAGCGCCGAGATCCGAACGAGGACTACGAAAGTGAATGGAAAGTCCCGTGAAGATTTCTTTCAAAGCAGCGTAGGACGAGCGGGCCGACCACAAAAAGCTAAGCCACATTTATACTACCACAAGTCCCAGTCGTAACGTCATTTAGTTGCAGGGGTAGAGATTTTACCTGGAGGGATTGGAATTCTTCGAAATTGTGTTAGTTTGAGTGGAGAAGTCTAAAAGAGTTTCCAATAAAGGGATATCGATATCTATTTCAATAATAGTAACATTGATTTATTGAATAAGGACATACCTCGTCATGCCAAGACAGACTTTTTAAATCGAATAATCAATTATTCAGGTAATCCTATATGAAAACCAATAATAGCATAAGATTCTATAATAAAGGGAATTGTATGATATTTTGCCAAAGGTGCACCGTGAAAAACGATTTCATTGATTCCAAATAAACGGGTGGACCGAATTTTTGCATTGACTTTAAGGAAATGTTTCTTTGCTTTCAATGAAATGGTGCATTTGGATTTCAAAGAAAGGATTTCATTGATCCAAAGAAACAGTTTCCTTGACGGCAAGTCGCGAAAAATCGACAAATATGGTTGGGCAGGTATGGGTGTTTATTGAAATAAATTATTTCTATAACCTTTTTGCATTTAGTACGGCATGGAAAACCATTTTTTTAAAGCAACTTCCGCCATGCTTTCCTTCCTTTAGCGACATGTTATTTATAGGTTACGTTTTTCTTTAATTAGAATTAAATAACTCATAGTTAGAATGAATTAAATCGGCGTTCACCCTCGTTCAAACGAACTTTTAATTAGTATAACAAATATTTTCGTTACCGCAAATATATTTTAGTCAACTGAATCAAATAATTATTGAAGAAACTAAACATTTGGTTGTCCTAAATGAGAAATTCGTTTGAATGAGGGCAAACGCCGATTTAGTTAATTTCTTAATTTTTTTTCTCAGTGTATGCGTACGGAAAATCTTCGATAATGCTAATTGAATTTTCGAATCTACAATATCCGTAAGTCGCATAAAGTCAGCCTTTCTGGAGGTATTGGATTCTCTCTTAAAAAGTTCAAGAATAACAAATTCAATATAAAGGTGATAACTATTTCAACATTACCATTGATTTATCCATAAAATAGATAATTTGTCATTCCAAAATTGATTTTCTATCGACTAATCAATTATTCAAATATTTAAATCCAGACAATGCCGAAAATACTTTTAAAAGGGCTGAAGGACCTCGGTCGATGGCCCATTGGCAATATTTGTTCTCTGTCAACTGTACTTCGATGTTTGTATAGAATCATAATTGTAAAAATATGCAAATGTAAATATTGTCAATAAAAACGTATACTACGACTACTACTTTTATAATATAATTATTTTGTTGAAAATAATATGAAAATTTTCCTCATCTATAAATTATTTACAACACACAATGGTTCATCTTCGTAAAAATGTCTGTGTGAGTGCACAGACGTTTTTCACGATGAAATAATAATTGGACTAAAATTAACATTTTTTAAATATAATTTAATATGTATTGTAACGAAACGCCTTACCCGCAGCGAGAAACTTGAAAATAACGTTCCGCGCAACCGTTGAGTCTTGGACCACAACGGCACGAGCAAATACACCGCGCCATCGAAACTCACGGATTCGGACTCTCTGGTAGTGGGGCGAACAGTATAAAAGCCAGCCACTCGCTATGATCATCTCTCATTAGACAGCAATCTTTCGCAATCTTTCCTACCTGAAAGATCCTTCCTTAGAATAAGTATCCGACTCTTACAGGCCTCAATATTGCATGGACACTTGTTAAGAGTTCCTTGAGCACAGCCCAGCTCGCCCGATTGCCTTAGTATTGCCCTAACACATTCAGTTTTTCTTTGAGCACAGACGCTTCTGTGGACCTTAGAATTGCGCTAACAGTCGCAGTATTCTTCTTTTCTTTTTTCTATTCTTAATGTTCCGTCATAATATTCGTAAGGATATCGTCCTTCTATTCCGGCTTTAAAAACATCCTGTAAGCCTCGATATTGCATCGCCACCTACTTCCACCGTACCAATATTTTACACAGGCCTCAATATTGCATTGACACCTGTTCCAGTTAAAAACCCAAAAAACCGCATTAATCCGCTCTTCCTGTAGACCTCGCTATTGCAACGACACCTTCAACCCTTCTCTACTCCACTATTTTGAAATGACGGCCTCGTTATTGCAACGACACTGGTACATCCATCTTTCTTTTACCTCATCTTCGTAAACTTTCTTGGAAGTGGTCGGGTATTTCACATACACGACCACTAATAAGAGAGCCACCGAAGTTATTCGCCAGATACTGTCTATCGACGGTACCTGTAGAAAAACCAAGGTAAACACCGCTCCGTACCCAAATATACGCGCACGCCTTGGTATCGCACCAACACTTGCCCGTGTCACACATTTCAGCTGCTCGAGCCTGGCTGCCACCACGCTCACGCATTCTCTCACCCACACACTACAACAATTTAAAGCTCCACTGTACACCGAATATTAATTTGTCTCTGAATTACGAAAGAGTTCGTAATTAAAAGTTTAAAGTCATATAAACTGTTTTTGCCCGTCTACGACCAGTAGACGTAGCGAGTCTGACTTTAATAGATTTAAAGGGATTTTTTAAAATTAGCTTCCATTTATATTGTACTCTTGCCGATATAATTATCAGCAACGCCCTTATTTCCCGTCGTTTCTCAAATAGAACTCCTGGAGGTAGCCCAAATTACGACGTCTAATAATCTCGTTGTTCGCGATTTATAAAAGCAATTAGAGTTGTGTTTCTTACAAGATGATAGTAATTTAAGACGTATTGTCCCCCTTGAGCACAGGCGCTTCTGTTTCTTGATCCATTGAGAATCCTTCACTCTTCTCTTGTTTTGATTTCATTTTTTTTTCATCCCTGATCATTAAATCATAAATTTATTTAACAAAAAAAGGTCTCGAACGAGTTACTTCAATAAATTCCAGGTAATAATAAATCGTATGATGAATTGAGTATCCCTGAATCCCGAGTAGAAATTTGGAGCGATAGAGAATTGCATCAGGCATGAATCTGGCGCTATTAGGGCCCCATCAGGGCCTCCTCATCACCCGATTGGGGCCTTATTTGTGCCTGAAGTAACGTTAAAAATTTCTGCTGGATGCTCTTCTGAGGAATAATTAAATTCAACTAGCGTCCTTAAAGTACGCGCCTAGTAAATTCATCTGCATATGAGCGCAGACGCTCCACGTGACGACGCCAGTCCTCTCACGTGAATATTAGAGTCACTTTTTTTACATATTTCGGAAGTTATCCGCATAAAACGATTCAGTATGAAATAAGCGTGTCCTAAGCACGAGTACGCGTCTAGTAAATTCACTTACATATGAGCGTAGACGCTCCACGTGACGACGCCAGTCCTCTCACGTGAATTTTAGAGTCACTTGTTATTATATCTCAGGATTTTCCCGTTTCAAAACCCTATCATCCATTTTTCGCCGAATTAATTGAGTCTATCTCATTCGATTCATTCGCTCATTAGCGATTCATAATTCAGCATCCCAAAACAACAAACCGATAATGAATGAAATATCCTGCCTCGTTGCTGAAACGGATATCTAAGGTTTATTTACTCCTAAAAAATTACCTCCTTTCCGGTCCAGTACACGATATTCTTCCCTCATTTATCAATAACCACCTCCATATCCTAGATTTTGCAGATTAGCACTCCTCATAATAGAGCTAACCCTTCTTATTCGAAAATCGTAAAATCGTAATTTGTTTCAGGATATTCCCGAAATGTTCGATTATGCCAATCAAGAATTCACTCCTCGTGCTCACCATTGTTCGAAATCCGTATTCCCCCAAAAACGCTTATATTCATTCCCCGATTGACGTTGATGCAAACCTGAAAAAAACAGCGAATGTTCGAAATCAACATGACGTGATCAATTATTATGTCAACCATGTTATTTCGATCAGCTATTCACTGCCGATATAGCGATCCGTACCAATATATTATTCATAGCTCCAATTCCTATAGTCAAGAAACAGCGAAACCAGGCAGTTGCTTCATAGCCACAGCCTCGATTCACATCCTTTTGTTTGCACATTTCTCGGCTCTTCCTATACACGAAAGTTAAGCTGTTCTCTCCTTCTATCTATACATATGGTTATTCACACATGGCCAACACGGAGCTATGTACAAGTTAGCTAATACAGATGTGCATCATTTTGGTGATATATATAATATATACATACATAATACATATGTATGTGTCCTCGCATTTATATGTATGTACATATGCACTTGTCGATGGGCGTATTTTCAACTATGGAGCATACGTAATCTATGTATTTCATAATATGAATATACATATGCCTAGGTATATATATCCTACCTATGTATATATAATCTGAGGCTGTTACATCGAAGTGTTATGGAGGAGCCAAGCAGCAACTCCTAGGCTGTACTACGCTATATAGTAGTGGAGTTGCTGCTGTTGCTATACTGCAGCATCGTATGCGATACTAAACTCGCATATGTGCGCTTTCGCTCCGTGCCATATGTGTACATGCATTATACAAACTCAATATCAGATTTGCGCTCAGAGTTCGCCCTGGAAGAGATTTATGATCGTAGCCGACAGAGAAGGCGTTCGCTAGTAGCACCCTTTCCCCCTCCTCAACCCCCTAAAGGTCCTTGCCGCACTTTACTTTGCTGTGTTTAGCGAGGCAGTTACCACTGTCGTGAACAATCTGAATTTAAGGTAATTTATTGATAACGCGAACACTCAACCCCGAGCACAAACTGCAGAACAATACGACTACCACTGTTCTGTGGAACGCTTAGCTGTGGATATAGTTTTGGGTGTGTGGGGTATACTGATGAAGAAGTAAACAGTCAACGATCTCAATGCACAGTAGTATTCACGTTTATTGCTTCGTTTACAGCTTCCTAGCTTTTCAAATATACAGACATCCAGGTGAATTGGTATGAATTGTTGTAGCTTTGATGGACGAAAAGTTGTCCTTCATAAGCATTCAGGAAAGTGATCGTAATATCTGGCAGCTATGAATGGCAACTATTAATTGATGATCCATGAAACAATTTTGTAGCTACAGTTGCGAGTTGTGGTGGCTTACGAGATTCCTGACTTTACAGTCACACAAAGAGATTGACGGATTTTGTCATTTATGAGGTGTTTGGTTTTCAACCTAACCCTTAGAATAATCGGATCCTGACAGAGGCTCATGGAGGGACTTAGCATAATCTAGGTCTGTGGTTGACCCTCTTGTCGGTTCTCCTAAATGACGACTAATACGTTAATCCATGAGATTCTATTCTGAAATTATGGAGAGAAGTCAGCTCCACCGTGAACCTTGAGTTATAGTGGTTTAGCTTTACCAACATGCTTATCACATATAATAAACCTTTTATTTAACGATTGAATTGATCGTCTGGGCTTTGAACGGATAATGCCCATGTGTTGTCAAGTTACTTTGAACATCATAGTAGGAGCGAATAACCTACGTGAATAGCAAATATAATCGAATTTAACGAGAAATGAAGAATGGAGTGAATGGTAACGACGAATTTAACGCACGGCACTCGTGACAACCGTACGGGGTTAAAGGGATTGAACGTAAAAGCTGTCGGTTAACGAGCAGCCAAATAGCTTGACATTGGAATCTACAATTTCCGGACTGACGTTCACTTCAGGATTGGCATCCACTTTGGATCGTAAAGAACCAATGGTCAATGGTCTACGTGAACGAGTCCAGGAAACTCGTGCAATACACAACTTTCGAATTGAGAAATTAAAGTACCTGTAGCATTGGGTCGTTTGCACGTAGTATTTACGAATATCGGAACTCAATGTTCACGGGGCTTTTGTCGGACAAGTGAAAGCTCGAAAAGCGGAACAATAAATTCTGGTACTGGGTCGTTAACAGCAGGAGCTGTAAGGGATCTCGTAAGGGCTTAAAAAAATCTAAACTACCGAACCAACTTTATTACTTCACGCTGGTTTAAAGGAAGTTCGAATACACTACTTGGTTTCAATCTGTTAGACATGCTACGATCATTTCATTGCCTCATTGTTAAAGTACCAACGTGTCAATTGATGTGGACTATTTACCAACTTTGATTTGGTGTTAATAGAAACACGTTTCATAGGTAAATCCGCTTGGTAAATCCGCAAGTTAGTATGTAAACATTTTTCGACATCTACCTAACACCGAGGAAAATTTATATTCGGACGAGTGGAGGGATATTTATAGATTCTTGGAAATCAATACGGAATTATGAAACGCATCAAATCCGAAAATGTCATTAAATTTTACACATATTCTTAAGTAAAATGCAATGAATATTTTAAAGTTATAGTATATATTGACACGTGTTGATGGCCATCGATACCGGTAATCGATACCGGTGGCCAGTAAAGCGACGACATGGAAACCGCGTAGAATTGATTTTTAACCCTGGTTGCATGGTATCACCGTAGCAAAGTTTATGTGAAGGAAAATCAATAGTAATTAATTTCTCACTCCCCCTATGAGCTCCTTGCAACCTGACTGCTGATAGTTCTTCTATTCCCCTGCCCTCGGGCCCTCATGATTGTAAGTCACTCTATTGCCCCCTGCAGGGCCTGATCATTCTTAGCCCATTGATTCTCACCTTCAGGTTCTGACTATTTCAATGAAAATGTACTTAAAATACTTCTTGAAACCAATAACTATGATTAATTATAAAGCAAAACTTAGATTTTTCACACTTATGTTACACTTAGTAACGATTTTCAAAAACTATTTTTTCAAAATGAATTCTAATATTTAATAAGCGCAGTAATCCATAAGCATTAAGTTATGGAAGTATTTCAAATACGTTTTTATTGAATGAGTACCCACCGTTACTTCTGAGTCTCGTTCACGCCCCGAATATTCGCAATCCCTTTAATCCTCCCAAGTCCTAATTAATGTAAGTCCTTCCGCTCCCCCTTCAGACTCTGATTATATCCACCGCCCTCTCCCAGCTCCCGATTTATCTCAAACTCTGATTACTTTCTACCAAAAATAAATGCTAAGAATAGAAGATCATTTTTTAAATCATTTGGATGCGAAGTCGGTAAGTCTTGTTTATGTTGTTAGCATCTGACCGGAAACGAATTTGCAAACCTATATCAAAATACTAAAACACAAAATAGTGCTTGCACAGTGATATCTGTATCGGTTGTTCACGTTGACCATGAGTGGTAGTCCGATCACTCAGCACTTTCATGTCAAAAAGGATCCTCTAAAATCGCGATATACATGTCACGCTAGGTGATATCGAAAGCATAGTGTTGTGTGCCTGTCCGGTACGTTCAGCTAGCGGATCAGTCATAAATCGAACGGATGAATTTAACAAGCGGTTCCCGTGAATCTCACCTCCCTTCACTTTGCACTCGTCCCTTCGCAGTGACGAGTGTTATTACGAGCACAGCAACCCTCTCCATGTAAATTACTGCAATCTCCCTGTGCATGCCTTGCGTGTGTGTGTGTCCATCTGGTGGTACATTGTGCTGTGTTGGTTGTTCTACCGGTGAAAACGCATGCACGCGTTAAGGGCTGCATTCGCGAGATGCAAAACTGTTTGATTTCACCGATAACCACGGCATTCACTACGTGACATGCGCCACAGTGCTCCACTTGCATGCTGACACCGACGTATCCTTGTGAAAGCGAGGGAGGAATTCCAGCGTCCACATACGTTGTACATACCTGTGCATTTAGCTTGCAGGAAGGTGGTACCTGGTTGTAACGGTAATACTGGTTGTAACAGGAATACTGGTTGTGTAGCCGGACTAGGACCCACTCAACCCGATTAGGTATCTCCTATTCAACGGCTTTCTCATACTGTATGCAACGGAATGGTTAAAGTGCTTTCGCTGCTACAGCAAGCACTTATGGCATTTAAGAAGCTGTGAAAAATATCCTTTAGATCGACTGACCGAGCTTTTACACTCAGAGAAATCATAATAGTACAGTCAACTATAACGTGACAATTATTAATTTTTAGTCCATGCAACTATTTTCATAGTTACGGTAACTAAGAAAATAGTTATGGTAACTATTTGATAGTTACAGTAACTTTTCGATAGTTGTGGCAACTAAAGAAAAAATAGTTCTAAGAAGAAAAAATGAGTAGTTGTCGCCTTATAGTTACTAATTCCATATTTTTCTCTCAGTGTACTGTTCAGAGATTTACACTAATTTTCTACCCTGGCACACTCTATCACCGCCATTTTAACCGAAAATCACCTAAATTAACCGAGTTTTTAACCAAAAAAATAGTAAGTCTCGATTAGCCCCTGGGTCACCAACTTTAACCGACATTTAACACAAATATTGCTGGTGACTTTAATCGGTTTTAACCGACAATTTTTCCTAGAGGATTCTGTCACTGCAATACTATCGATATATATTTCGGAAAGAAATTATTGTTTTCGCGTTTAAGTTAACGGGTTATTACGGGTTATTTACTCTTTTAAATTCATATTCGCCCATTTCGTACATATTTTATCACGAACAAAGTATGTACATTTTTTTATGATTGGTCGGACTTGAATCTGGAACCCTGTGACTGTTGGTCTATACCTTAAGATGATGAGCTACTGCTCGGTCGGTAACAAAAACTGTAAAGTGTTGTTCTTCGTTACAATTGATGTTTCAGACTCGGTTAAAAAGTAAGTGGCACACCTTGCCCGGGCTTTACCGATTTCGAAAGAAAGACCCTTTTTACTTATTTTTTGGTCGATACAAATAATCGAATCAAATATATTATGCCACCGATTGTTTGTAGTAGTATTTTTGACATATGAAAAAATGTCCAAATTTGGGTATAGAGACATTGGAGGAAATGATTTAATCCATCAAGGTAATTCTCTTTCAATATTTTGATATATTTTCAATATTTTATACCGAAATATGAAAATCGTATAGTTATTTTATATTCGTACATTAGATTTTTGTACACAATCAAAATATCGTCATGAAAAATAGAAAAAATGGCCATTTTTTTCACAGACAAAATAAATAAAACTCATTTTGCCTGAAACATGTTATTTTCGTTGTCTAAAAATTATGAAAAAAGTGTCGGGTTCATTTTTTTTAGAGTATATTTTATCTCGAATTCTTCCGAGTTCAATGTGGGCTTTTGAACACCAACAAAAAAAAACAACCACCGACGAAGCAAGTTGTTAAATTTAAAAGCCAAAGAGAGTTTTTCCAGTCATAAAGGCAGAACATAACATTTTATGGTTTATCTCTGAAAGCAAAAATTAAAAGCAGCAGTAACGAATATTTTATATTTCGCAATTCGCAGGCAAATGACACGCCTGCGTTCGTTTCAGGGTAACCTGCAAGAACAGGAAGAAAAAAAATAGACATAGTCTCTATATAAATACAAATTATATAGACACTTTCCTCGGCAACAAAAAGGATAAATCATTATTTAGGAGATGAGGAATATAAACAACGTACTGTGCCACTCCCGGATGTGGTTGCAGTTCGCATCGACATTTTTAACTATTATTTTTGCACCTCTCCGTTCGCCGCCCCAATTGTTACTTCCATTTCTATTTTTCGTTTTTGGTTGAATCTTCAATTTAGTGTTGCGTTTTCGCACAACACAGGGAGCCAACCAACCGGTTGTGTGTAGTACGCTCCGAATAAATTCCATCCGGCAGTCTCCATGATCCACCATGGTGACCCCACTTTTTTTTCTACCCCTTCCTTTTCCCCTACCTGCTCTTCCTCTATCTCATCAGTGGATTCGCACGCTTTCGCTCGTGCGGAGATTTTGAAATAAATATAACGCGCACGACTGTTGCATATGCACAGCCGGTGCTTTCGGCGAAAACTGCGAATGTGGAAAAAAAAACACAAAAAAGTAACAATCGAGCGAATGGAAAAACAGTAGCCGAAAAAAACCGTTTATTGCTCCTATCCTCGCCTCTTTCTCTTTCTCTCTCCCTCCACCTCTCTGGCGAATCACTTTGGCGAATAAAATGCCGAATAAAGTGACCCGAACCTATAGTCAGAGAATCAAGCTCTCCCACCCACTTTTCCTCTCCGCTTGCAAGCTAAATTCGTGGCACTATTTTGTGGTGGACATTTGCTGCGTTTGGAACTACGGATAGTGGAAGTCACACCTCCTTAAGTAAAATACGTAATAAATATTAAATTGCAATTGTTGTTCTCTTAACAAGAAGATTTTGTCCACAAGCATCTACAAAACTTTCTTTTTCGTAAAAACAAAAAAATTTCATTTTCTAGTTTTACAAAAAAAAAAGTACAAAATTAATTTGTTAAAAATGTTGAATATTTGTTTTAGGAAATCTTTTTCGTAATTTTAAGAAAAAAATTGTATCCTTTTAATGGAATAAAATATTACAATACATTTTTTTGTTAATCTGCAAATACAGTAGACGTTTTTGTAACTTTTAAAATTTAAGTGAAAAAGTTGTAAAATGAAAAAACAATGGGCAATGAAACCAAAGAGATTTGTTTGATATGAAAACTGATACTACATTGTTACAAAATTATTTTGCCCTGTACAAGAATTGGTAAAACATCGAATAATTTTAGCGACTCGTTCGTTTCCCCTGTTGGCTTCTCCTGTATTATATTGGTATAATATAATAACATTCCCACCCCCCAAGGGCTTTATTCGGGTATTCATTGATTGGGTACAATTGTTAGTACTATTGTGTTATTAACGTATATATTCTGTTGGCTTAGGTTGGGTATACTTTGTAGGCGGATCAGTCTCGTTAAATGAACTTTGGAAATGTTCGATGGAGCATTACACGACACGCAAATTCATTCGAATAATGGATTTTATTTCGCTTTCATTCGTAAACTTTTTCGCACATCGTTTCTCATATTGTTTCGGATTAAAACGCACTGTTGAATTTTATTGTTGCCTGATGCGCACGCGGAATAATCGGGTAATCCTGTCAATTATTCATTATATTCTACGTGACTATTTTTATAGTTTTTATTTTTTTCAGCAGAATCATCGTTACCGTAACTATAATAACTTGTACAGCGTAATATAGTAACTTAACAATAAAATTTTTTTGCGGTTGTGTAATTTTTTGCCGTTTCGCAATTGCTTTTTCCAATTTGCCTTTGCCTGGTTATTTTTTTATTACTTTGCTGCTTTGTTCATTTCCCGTAGCGTTCTTCTCCGACGAAAAAAATTCAAATAATTTGTTCAAATGTTCTTCTAACTGATTTACGAATTCACAAATTTTTAACATTTATTGAACGCCAAAACTGTCGCACGTACAAAAAAATCATAACAAGATAAAACTTAGGATTGTCAACGTTGATTTCAATAATTTTTTTTTTCCGTCGATATCATTATATGCTATTTTTTTTATCAAATAAAGTTTTTTTTTCGGAAACGGCGTTGTTTATATTCCTGTAATAGAAGTGTCGAGTATTTGTGAGGATGCCCAGCCACTAATAACAATTTCAATTTCACGATTGTTTGCACGAGCACAAATATAAATCGATAAGTCTGATTTTTCATCGGGTCCGGATCAGGTATCACTACGGTATGCGCGAACCGGCTTGCTTAATGACAACCAGGCTGGCCTGATGTCGATTTGATCCGGATCGGAACGGATATTAGTAAGGCGTGCTTGATGAGTAGTTTTAATTTTTATCGATTTAGTCGCAATCCTATATACACGGAGAGAAATGGATCCGCGAATATAGGTGCCACTCGCAGAAAATATGGTACGGCAGTGACACATGGGCTTTATTGTAAAAGCTCATATGAACAACTTACAGCTTACGATACGTATAGTAATCGGCCTAAATTGGCTTGATTCCAGCTTATTCCTTAACAGTATAGTAATCCGTTGTATCTGTATCTGTTTGAAAGGTGAAAACATTGGAGTAATCTTCATTTACGTGGGACTTTTTACCATCGATCAGTATTCATTTCCTACACCGAGAGAAAAATATAGTACTCATTCCCAGATTCGTATAGTAATCGGGATCCAAAGTGGAAACATTTTTTTTCAAGAAAAAAATGCCATACTATACGAATCTGGGAATGAGTACTATATTCCTTCTCTCTGTGTATACTGCTTTATAGATGATTTATACATGATTATCAACATGTAGGGGTTTTTAAAAGTCTTTCTTTTATTCAAAAGCGCTAGGTCGTTACTATTTCGCAACGACCCGAAGAGAGCGACAAAAAATTGATATATTGCCCTGTGATATAATGCCACAGGACGAATCGGCATGAAACCTCCCCGCTGATATGCGCCTCCGCATATCACTAGTCACTTCCATTTACGAGAATCGGTACACGAATTTGCCATCTAACGACAGCACAAATAAGTAGAACTGTCAATCTAGAGTGTATAAGAAATGTTGTAATTACTATACACCACAAGAAACATTGACATGTCATATTTATATGGTAAACAAACCCAGAGAACATTTAGTGAATTTTCAGCCGCTAGATGGCGAAGAACCACGACTTTTCTCGTAAACGAAAAGATCTACGGCGGTGCATATAAAGAGCAGACTTTTCGCCAAAAGTGTCTTTCGTGGGACATCGAAGACATGACAGTGATGCTGCCCGGTATTTGCATTTCAACAAATTTCAACTCTCTGGCTTATCGACCTACTTTGGCTAGCGTGTTGCAGTTTCGACAAAACAGTCAGAATAACAAGATTAAATAAAAAAGTATGATGTCTTCTTAAAAAATGGTCGCATTTTTGATGCACTAATTTGCAATGCATATTAAATGCATTTCTCCTTCCTTCCCTTAAATTTATTTAAATACATTTAAGGAAACGCATATATACATTGTAACGTTCACACTTTTTGCGCCCCACCAAATCGATCGGATACGCCGTGTGTGTGAAACGTCGTGAGTTCTCGGGACAGGTGGATCAGAAGAAAATAATTATAAAAATAGAAAATTCTCAACTTATTCAATAAGCCAAAATTATTTGCAAAATACAAGCGTTTTTTGTTTATTTTATTCTCATTTGTCCCGCTGAACGTGACCAAAGGAAGATTCTAATGATAGAAGCTCATTGAAGATCTGCTGCTTTTGTTTATCACAATAATTTCACATCAAATATGGTATGGACCAAATGATTTGTTAACCAGTACTTTTAAAGGGAAAGGTAACCCAGATAGGAGCGATCGCTAGCGTCTCCACTAGCAGTTGCCCGATGCTGGTGTTTGGAACAGGAAAATGATTCTACTTTTAACAAGGAGAAAAACTAATTTATGGTGAGGTATAGGTGACCAGACAGGAGCGGTCGCTAGCGTCTCCACTAGCAGTTGCCCGATGCTGGAGTAAGGAAATCTTTAGGAATTTCAGAAGAGTTTCGTAATCAGAGACTAATAGAAACCTGTTTTAAGACAGCAGGCCATCGGAGCTTTCGCTAGGGCTGAGTGCTCCATAAGGGCGCCGACGAATGATGTTTTCGGCTGCTCCGCGGTCCCTTTTATACCCGAAATCTGCGCTGATGCAATCTTGGTAGTTGGTGGGGTCATCTTGTCCCCACTCTTGTTGTCGTGTCGCGCCGGTGCTGGACGGCGTTTCCCTGGACTCCTTCCTGAGACGGCCGGTAATGTCGGTCGCTTTAGTTGTCCATTTGGTTCCTGATAGATGTCGGCGTCGTCGCGGCGGTAAATTTAAAGTTCCTGGAGGCCGCGTGTGGCGGGTTTTCGATGCAATGGTCACTTTTGGTGGTCGTGGCACTTTGATAACGTCTTAACATTTAAGGGAACGCATAGAAAATCCTTCCATAACTAATTCCAGTAGCATCCCATGTGCGAATGTCGGTATAAAGCCAGATCTGCCAATACGGCCCAGAACTGGCGCAGCAGCAGTTGCCAAGCTTCGTTCAGCGGCTTTCGCGCAGTACTGGTGAACAATATAACCAATAATGAGCCAGCTCTGTTTGCCAGTATTGGACCGAAGCAGCCACTTCTTATTGGTATTGTGCCAGTCCTGTGCCATTCTGCTTTTCGTACATGGGATATTGAAAATAGTGCGAAAAATTCACAAATTATTCCTATGTAAAAGAGGGATACTTTCGTACGTGTACATACAAGAAAAATTTCGATTGAAAACATTACTATAGGAATAATGAGCATGGTACTAAAGCAAAATCGGAAAGATTACAATATACATTTTGAAAGCTTCTACGTGTAAACAACCACGATAAAGCCCATGTATCACCGCGGTACGCAAGTTATAGTAATTAAAAACGGAAACCCTCGTAGCTATCCACAGACTTTTCCCTCGGTGTATAAATAAAACTGCGAGGGTTCAACTGATATTTGTCAGTATTTGATCAGGCCGTTTTCAATATTTGATCAGGTCTCTATCAGGATTAAAGCCGGCCCCTGTCAGGATCCGATCAGGTCCTTAATTACAGCATGATCAGGCCATATGTACAAGAGCGTTATAGACTGATATGTGCCTGATGTTAATTTAAGATAACCCGTGCAGAAAACTTATCAGGGTTTTGGCAAGGCCCAGACTAATCATCCCTAATTTTTTAGGGGCCTTATGTGGAAGTCTGATAGGGTTTGTAAGGGACGATCACGCTTTTTATTCCGAGTCTTTCTAGGCTACGTATTGAGGACCTTTAAAGGCAAAAGATTCAGAACCATCGAAGATGTTCTACTAAGCCCCTACCAGAAAAGCCAAAAAAATGATTCACAAAATAATTATCGGAATTCGGAATTATTTAGTAGACCTGTACATATTAATTGGTGAAAAAACACATATAAATTTATTTGCCGTTGGTTGGACCCGAACTGGGATCCTCTGGGTGATTGTTAGGTACTTTAGTCCACTCGGCCATTGGCATCTTAACATTTTTACATTTGTATTGTTTATTTATTGTCTATTTGAAGTATGCTAAAAACGAAAACACGTCGAGGCTACGTTCATTTATTAGATTGCGAACCGAAATATTCAACATCAAGTACACAGTGTGGTTGTCACCCAGCAAAGTACTAACCCTGAGGAGACTTAGAATAAGAATTTGAGCGTGAGGTGGTCACCCATCCAAAAACTTTCAGCGGCGGCAGTGACTATATAACAATGTCGCGCAATATGGTTGACTCTCTTGAGGGTTCCACGATTAAGCCTAATTAGCCCTAATATTATATTAAAACCCGGAATCCCGATGAAGCCGGATTAGGTCCTGAATTTAGTCCCTAATTGGTAGTGTTACGGATATCCCTATTATGACATTTACATTGAAGCCAAATGAGGCCCCACCTTATTTAAGGGCATCCCTTCTAATTTTCTATACTAGACGTCCGATCAGTGCGATATTATAGCCGGATTAAATTTCCATTCACAGGTCTGCAAAACCAGACCAACTAATGCCAATATGAAGTGCAATATTCGCGACAGTTACCCGAAATTGTCCTGTAATACGTTTCTAATTATCTTTTCGACAAAGAGAGCCAATTGCTTGGTAACTCGATCGATATTCGAGTAATTGATCAGTGAATGTAAACCGCCCAATTGGCAAAGCCTCGGCGATGCATTCACTGCGCTGTGCATACATTGAGTCGTGGTAACCGCAAGGGGGAAGCGTGCTCGAGCTACTTGCTCCATGTTAACTTGTTGACGAGACCACTTCCGTTTCAATGTTGAACTCGCATGGAACTGTGCAACTGATTAGTATTTCAATGAATATCCCCCGGAGAAACAGTCGCAATAGTGGATGACCTACGCACTGCGATTGAATGAGTGTGAGCTCTGACCTCACCCATAGAAAATTCGCTGTCGCATATACAATGCTAATTTACTCAAATTACCTGAATAGATTTCTGAAACAAAGCCGTGCAAACAATTTCATAGATTGCGGAGCCTGCGCTTCTCACTGCGACTGCTTATTATGCGGCTATTCCACTAATTCATGAAGTCCGCCCAACACAGGATCTCACGACTTTATGTTATGTTCATTGCACTGTGCACCGCATGGCTTATCATAACCGACTAACTCTACTGGCCGACCGAACGCCGTCTGCACTACTATTGCCTGCTCGACGGTCGCTGAATAAGTAGCACTTATTCAGTAAGTACGTTGCCAGAGGCAACGTGGACGTGCACGCTGACTGGCACTACTAGTAGATCGACATAATGCTATAAGCTGTTCTCTATAATGAACAGATTTTTAAATAATTGATTTGGATAGAAACGGATGCTGGTATGATGATTATCAACGATTTCAACTTACGATAATATGATTCCTGAGCCATTCCGGCTTTAATATAAATCTCATATAAAAATGAGGCTGTTACAAGCATTTACACGGGTTTTAAATATTCTTTTACCGATGCAACAGTCAAAAACATTTTTTTTGTACTCAATCAGTAGGTAACTGCTACCGTTATCGATGTTTTTTAACTTTTAACAATGGGATTGAAGAACCATTCGCAGCTTTAATGTAAATTTCAATATATGGGGCACTACGCGAAATTTTGCCAAAATAAACATTTTTTGAATTCATTTTATTTTTTATTAATTTTGCTTGTGTGTATGCGCGTGTGCGTGCGTATGCGTGTGCGTGTGCGTGTGTGTGTGGTGCAGTCCCTATTGAATTTGGTTAAAGTCGGTTGAAACGTTAAAATTTTATGAGGCGTTCATTTTTTTGTTCTGCGATGCGAATTTTGGTATCAAACATCGAGCTGGGAGTTAAATGAGTGCCAGATTCATGATTAACAGAAAAATACGTCAGATATAATCCGAAAATGATGAACGATACCATTTTTTCATAGCGATTTTGTACAGTCTGCATTGCGAAAAGTTGCGATTTATGTCGTGTAAACTAGCCATATCCTTGCTTACCAATGAAATTTCGGAAAACACCGGTTTCTATCGTGTTCTACAGAAAAAAACAGAGAAGGTAGAGTATTCGAGGGAGTTTCCGGATCGTTCGTCCTTATTATATTTTCACAACGCGGGAGTGTGCGCTTATTTATTCATTTAAAACAAGGATGCAAATTAGAACCTTGTACATTGCTTCCTAATTATATTTCGCTTTTTACAAAGCTTCCCGAGCAGAAATTAATTCAAATTGCCTGAAGTACCATCAGGTCCGGATGAGGCACAGATCGTGCATTCCTGATCTGGTTAGCTAAATGAGGTCCCAACCCCGCCCGGATCATGCATAAGTACAACATTTAAAATGTGGTTAGATTACAGTTTTCCATATCATGTCAGGATCGGTCAGGCACTCCTGGTCGGGCTAGCCGGATGTGGCCCTGATTTTGGCCAGAATATTTGAATATTCAAATCTAGTTGATTTAAAATATACACCATTTCAGACAAAATTATCAGAGTACTGGAAGAACATATCTGGCATTATCGTTGTACAATAAATAAATGAGAGATTTTTTCTCTATAATATCGTTTATTATTGTAATACTATCGATTACAAATAGTTGTATTTTTATGTATGTATCTCACACAATTATTCATGTATAATTTCTGCTCGGGTTCCTCTTAGAGGTTGCTTTGTAAAAAGCGAAATGTAATGAGGAAGCAATGTGCAAGGTTCAACTTTGCATCCTTGTTTAGTACAACTCGGTGCATTAGGAGCTGGGGGGTATTCCACATAGTTCAAACAACATTATACACAAGCAGTCGCAAGGGTTTTTGAACATGATTTTTATCTATCAATTAAAAAATCAACAGCACTTTTTTTTCTACAATCGGTAGGCAGCGTTACAAATGGATAAGAGAAACCTTTCACGTGATCTTGACGAATAATGCAGAGTTTTTCAAATTATAATTTATATAGCTCCAGTAATGTAAGAAATGAAAACCAAGACAATAAAAAACTCTGGCTCGTAACATCAATTTTTTTGTACATCTCCATGTATATAAAAAAATTAAATCGTTGGAGAGTACAATTTGTTAGATTCGCTGTACGCGTATGAGTTTTCCAGATATATTGAATACGCCGTGATAAATTAAATCTGAAATCTAAAAAATTACAAACCCTCATAGTTACCAAACTTCTATGTACATAAAGTTTTACGATGTTAATGAAAAAGTGAGGGTTTGTCCGTTGTTAAAACCTCAGTAAATGTAGTTCAGAATATTTCTCGTATGCATTGTGTTAAAATAACATGTAAATTAATTTTATCTATAAACCGTTTGAATTACATTAAAAAATTTATATATTAAATGTCATGTATCATTTGATGAACAAAATTTCATATACTCATTGTAAAAATATGTGCGAATTTTCATTACCGGACATATTATTCATCAGCGGATATATTCAATTTAATACACTAATATTGTAAAATTGCAAATTTTTATATCAAATCTCCTAATTTTCATAGGATTTAGTAGAAAGTACTTTAATTTCATATCTCACTTGTATATTAATTATAGTACACTAGTTTATATAAAAAAGCTTCCTGTATCTGTAATGAAAAATAATACTAAATATTTTTAACAATGTTGCTATATTTCTTTTCAAATAGATTTTTTATAGCGCAGATATACGGCCCGATTTTGGTGTGTTTATTGAATATAAATATTAATAAAATGCAAATTACTTATCCTAATTGCACCGGGTTATGTATCAATCAGCATGCAATGGTGAATGAAGTACATTCTTTTCTCGAGCGAGTATTGGAAAAGGATTTATTGCGAGTAAAGAAGGAGGCAAAAAATCTCTGGAACCGTGCCAAGAACCCTGTACGGGCTTTGAAGCGAGTATTAACACATCGGTCGCCTTTCCTCGACAATATACGACTTCATCTTTCTAAAAAGATCTTTCTCTGTACTCTGCGAAATTACTCCTCGTAGATTCACAAGAGACCTTCACCATTAAATAAATTTTTTTATCACTGTACAAGTTTTCAGAAAGTTTGATTTTTTAAAAAGGAATAGCACTTAGAAAAGTTGACTTGTAAGATTATCACAAAACTGGTTGTCGAAGTGAAACGACTCGGTGTGAAATAAAGAAGAAAGTCCTCGAATATGACGAGGGAATGGTTGCACGCGAGGGTTCGGAGGGTGCGGACGAACCCGATAAAAGTCCCTCGTCATCACAGTCGTAGTCAACCTGTGATCCTACTATAAGAGATTCCAGATTTGACCCTATTCGGTTCGGTTTAATATATATATATATATATATATATATATATATATATATATATATATATATATAAACGATTTAAACGGGTTTTAGTAGGGCATTTCCCGTAGATGTACGAGACCCGGACACAAAGTGGTAAATAATGGATCGGCTTTCAAGATTTTACGCGTTGATAGCTATACCTGGCGGGCTCATCAAATAAAATAAAAACGTTTCATCACTTACATTGGAATTGCGGTTTGGATCTGAGGGTTTAACTATTCTTGAAATCGGGTATACATCATGATACTCCAGGGATTCATGCAGAAATCTTAAGGAATGTTGGAAATCTGAAGGAATCGTGGGAATTTTACGGAATCCTAAAAATCGTAAGCAACCCGAGCAGAAATTAATTCACATTGCCTGAAGTACCATCAGGCGGGGATTAGGCATCGATCGGGCATTCCTGTTCCGGTTAGCTAAATGAGGTCCCGACCCCGCCCGGATCATGCATAGGTACAACATTTCTAATGTGGTTAGATTACAGTTTTCCATATCATGCCGAGATCAGGCATCGGTCAGGCACTCCTGGAGGGGCTAGCCAGATGCGACCCTGCTTTTCGCCAGAATATTCAAATCTGCACTGAGAGAAATCGCGGTAGTTTAGGCAACTATTAAGCCATAACTGTAGAATTTTAGTTCATGCTAAAATTTAAATAGTTATTTGAACTGATTTATTCGTTAAATTAACTACCTTATAGTTACTGTAACTAATTCTATAGTACGCTTAACATAATGTTCCTAGTTACTTTAACAGTGAACATATGGTGAAATACGATCTTAGCTATTTTTTTATAGTTAGTGCAACTTTATTATTATAGTTCCTATGACCATTTCAAAATTGTTAAATAATTTCTCAAAGAATACTATGCTGGCGATTATGTTTTCTATGAATAGTACGTCGCATCTATCGCTAAATTTTCAAAACAATATACTTTTTGTTACAATAACTATTATCCCGAGTAGAAATTCAGCTACGGAGAATATCAGGCCCTAGCGTGGTAGCCGGATTTAAATCTATGGCCCCTGCCTGGTAACCTTATACGGGCCTTGCAGGAAAGTAACGCAGCGCATGATCAAGGCCAGATTAAATTTTTGAGATAAAGGCCGGATAGAGGCTGCCCTACTAAGCCCCTACTTATAAAAAAGGCAAAAAATTACAAAATAATTATCTGCACTCATGGAATTCGATTTATTTTGCAGTTTCTATTGGATATTCGAGCTTATTTAGTTTTCAGTACATATTAATTGCTGAAAAAACACATGTACATTTATTTGCCGTTGGTGGGAATCGAACCGTGATCCTCTGGGTGACAGTTCTGCGCCTTAGACCACTCGGCCATTGACATCTTAGACAGTGTATATATTTATTAATATTAATTTTCATCGTATGCGACAATTCTCGGTCAATATTTTTAATGATGGAATTTTGCGAAGCACATCTCAGGTCTGAGGCAGTGATCGCTAGATTCAAAGCGCGCGAAACCGAAGCCCAATTCAAATTTCACTAATGCGAATCTTTTACACATATCGACCGTAGCTGCTTAATAAATTAAATTAATTCATCAAGCAGCCACAATCGACAAATTTTCATCTGAAACAAATTGTGAAAAAATTCTGCCACGACCCGGGTTCCAACCGGGAACACCCAGAATTCTAGCCTGGTGCATTACCAATTACGACACCCTGGCCCTGGCAGAACTGATTCACAATCGTTAATTTAGAGTCAATCTTTAACCATAGTGACTATGGTTAAAGATTGACTCTAAATTAACGATTGTGAATCAGTTTTACCAGGACCACGGTGTCGTAATTGGTAACGCACCAGACTAGAATTCACAATTGTTAATTTAGAGTCAATCTTTAACCATAGTGACTATGGTTAAAGATTGACTTTAACCATAATCTTTAACCATAGTGACTACGGTTAAAGATTGACTCTAAATTAACGATTGTGAATCAGTTCTGCCAGGGCCACGGTGTCGTAATTGGTAACGCACCAGGCTAGAATTCTAGGTGTTCCCGGTTCGAACCCGGGTCGTGGCGGAATTTTTTCACAATTTGTTTCATATTAAAATTTTTCGATTGTGGCTGCTTGATGAATTAATTAAATTTATTAAGCAGCTACAGTCGATATTTGTTAAAGATTCGCATTAGTGAAATTTGAATTGGGCTTCGGTTTCGCGCGCTTTGAATCTAGCGATCACTGTCTCAGACCCGAGATGTGCTTCGCAAAATTCCATCATTCAAAATATTGTATATAATACTATAATACAGTATGGTTATATATTTATTGTCTATTTGAAGTATACTTAAAATGAAAACACGTCAAGACTGTACATCCATTTATTGTGACTACGACCGAAATATTCAAAATTCAAACATAATGGGGCGGTCACCCATCCAGGTACTGGCGTTTGACGGTTAGTACCTGGATAGATTTCAAAGTAATTCTAGCGGTACAGTCCCGTAAAACGTGAGTTTCAGCGAAAATTTCGAATACTTCTCGATGGGATAAAGATGTGAAAAAATCCAGCACACGCAAGGTCCTGAAAAGAATGATTTTGCATAACAATAATTTTTTAATATTTTTAACGAATGCCATATCTAGCCCTTACACGAACCTGATAATGTAAATTTACGGCATGTTTAAAAAAACTATGCCATACGAAGACCGTATGCGGATCTGATCAGGGAAAGTAAAGGTAAATTGGACAAAATCTTGGTCCAAATGCCACAGAAAGACCTTATGAGAAACGGATAAGGTCGATGAATGGCATATCTATATGAGGTTACCGTATGTAAAGCCTGACATGGCCCTGATCCGGTGGAAAGACGGCATTTTAAGGTAGAATGCCATATCTCGGCCTTACATGGACCGGATCTGGTGAACTTACGACGACCCCTAAATAAGGTTACCATATTTAGCCTGACATCAGCCTGATCCGGTGGAAAGACGGCATTATTAAGTACGAATGCCACATCTCAGCCTTACATGGACCTGAGCAGATGAATTTACAGCGGCCTCAAATAAGGGTACCGCATCTAAAACTGATCTGGACCTCGTGTGACAGCAGGCATGTCTCATGAAGTTTCTACTCGGGATTATCTGCTGTATTGGCTATACATAAATAGTACAAGTAACTTTTTTTAAATAGCTGAGGTTGTATTTCACTATAAATTTATAGTTACCAGTATCTTTTTTTCTCTCAATGTGGTTGACTTGAAATATACACCATTTCAGACGAAATTATCAGAGTAGGTGGAAGAGCGTATCTGGCATTACCGGTGTACAATAAATAAATGAGAGATGTTTACTGTATAATATCGCTGATTATTGTAATATTATTGATTAGAAATATTTGTATTTTTATGAATGTGTCTTACACAATTATTCATGTATAAATTGATGTGTACATAAATCTAAAAGATGGACACTCCACACTATTCCTTTATTTTTACCCTGGCAAGCTGTGTGACCGTAATCTTAATCGAAAATAACTGAAGTTAACCGACTTTTTAACCGAGAAAAGGTGAGTCGCGATTAGCCCACTATTTCACCGGCTTTAACCGATGAAAACGTTTCGTTCGGTTAAATTGTCAGTTTTTTGACATTTTAACAATTTTGAATAAAATAGATTTTTTTTTTAATTCAGTAAGAATGTCGGTTACAATCGGTTAATTCACCCGTAAAAATCACTTAAAAAATAACAATTTCGGTTAAAAGGTCAGTTAAACTGCGTGAAACACAGGCTAATCGAGACTGGTTAAAACACCGGTGAAAAAGTCGGTGACACTGTTTGCCAGGGTATTAGCAGCCTGATAACGGATTAGCAGCCTGATAATGCCCAGATTTGTAACCTGATCACGGCCAGATCAGAAATGGCGTTACATGCTATATCAGGACCGGATAGGGTCGCCTTATCCGGACCCGATTACTAATTAACGAAAACCCGATGAGGTCCGGACCTCAGCCAGAATAAATTTCTAGGAAATAATTGTAAGGAATCTTGGAAGTCTCAAGAAATTTCACGGGATCCTGGAAATCGTAAAGAATATAGGATATCTTAAGAAATTTAGGAAATCTTAATGAATCTTGGAAATGTTTGAATCTTAAGGCATCTTGGAAATCTTAAGAAATCGTGGAAATCTTGAGGAATCCGAATCAATCATAGAAATCTTAAGAAATCTAGAAAAATAAATTGGTATAAAATGGAAAGTATGAGGAGTATGTCGTATTGGACTAAATCATACTCCAATTATACTTAACTAATGCTTCGTCAAAGAGTATGAAGCATGAACGTACTATAAAAAGGAGTATAATTTAGTCTAAGATGATATACGACTCATACCTTCCATTTTATACTGTTTTATCAATACTCTTTTCATACTTTTCTTTTTAGCAGGCCCATAAAAATCTCAAGCAATCTGGAGACATTCTAGAAATCTTAAGAACTACGTAATCCCAAAAAACCATGTCATTGACATAACATTTTTTACAATCTTTTTCATTTTTCGAAATATTTTAACTCTTTTACAATTCCTTAAAATTGTATAATCGCCTGTAAAGAGAAGCATGAATATTTCGATACCATTCGAGTGAACGTAAAACATCTCCAGCCCTTGCAAAATAAAAAAAGAAGTAATAAGTGTCTCTATTCTTGTAGCTTCAGAATGCGCAATTTGTAGTACATGTGAAATATGTAGTGAATAAAATAGACTGAAAGCGCTTAATATTTAGTTTATCCAACTTTTTCCTAGAAAGATACATAAAAGCCGATTGTACGAGCCATATTTTGTTTATTACGATTAGACAAAAACGATATCACTTATAAGTAATTAGATAAATAATTAAAAATTACAATTCTTCGGTGAAGGAAGCATTAATAATTGCCGCTCATTCGAATCAAAAAGTATGTTGAATAAATATCCATTCGTCGAAACTATACAATGAGGAAAATTTTGCAGATATTACAAATGTGACAATTATACATGTGCTTACATAGTGACGAGTGGAATGTAAAACTAACGTTTGGTAAAAATGACGAGCGAGATCGCATGGCAAGAAGCAAGGGAAGAGGCTAATGCGTCACGTTTTGGAAAGGTATAGAGGCCAATTCTGTAAGGTAGCCACAAGGGCGAAAGACGGAAGTCTCCGCGTGGTCGAGAGCGGGCGAAGCTCGCGCGTTTAGAAGCTTTTATAAAACTTGCCGGGCTTTTTCCACACGTTGCCTCCAGCTCTTACAAATGCGAATCACGTGCCTCGGTTATTACTCCCACTACCTCTGTTACACTCTTCGACGTCTTTCAGTGCTCCCAGATAGGGCCACTAAAGCTGCTTCCAAGATTCTCCCTGAGTCACACGTTCAAAAGTGCATGCATCGTATAGTTGGTGGTATAAGTGCTGAAGCAACTTGTCGTAAGAGCCTCGAGTTACCGACCAGAATCTTTTCAATTTAGCTCGAAAAAAGGAAAGTTAAAAAGCCATCACTTGTGTACTTTTACATTTCAGTCTTCAACGGCAACAATTTGAATCAAATTAAAGTTTCGACATTTATTTTTTGTACTTTGTGTATCGTTTTATAATAATTATTTTTATGTTATTATTATTACAATAATTGTATTTTCCTTAATTGCAAACATTTCTTGTTATATGATTCTTTATACGTTTCTTGCTTGGCATATTTTTATCTCCCTGAAGTACTTGTATTCTCTGAGGACGAGATAAACATAGTCAGCGATATCAAATAACGCGTTAATAAGTTTGCTCTTTAAAATTTCCTTAAACTTTCGTCAGGACTCAAAGGAGCAAAGGCAACGTTTGCAGTGCTAAGTGGACAAATGAGTAGCACAGATAAAGCGAAAGAGAGAGATAGAAATATTAGAGACGTGAAACTGCTATATACAGATATACATGTATATATAGATGTATACTCTGCGTGTCTATAGAAACAGGAGAGGTTTGACGAGATCCAGAGGAGCCTCTAATCACCTCAGAGACAAGCTGTGATGTCCTATCTGATTGACAGTAACAAAGCTTCACGTATAATACTAATAGAGGTAGCATAATAATGACAATATATTATCATGAAAGTAGAAGGTGAAATATAAAATTTTAAATTATGTGTAATTTGTTTAATAATAATTTTAAGAAAAATTATCTAATTAAATTCAATAAAACATTATGGGAAAGCATAAAGGAAGATCGCCGATTTACTTTTTAATTAAGTATTAGCATTATTGCGACATTTTTTAAAGAAGTTTCTCGAAAATTATTATGAAAAATTAATTTTCCGTGTGTTCAGTAATAAATTTCAACATCTGATGACAAAAGTTATCAAAAATTGTTGCAAAGTGGTAATTGTTAAGTTAAGTACATAAATTGTATAACAAATGCTTACTGAAAAAAATTGGAGATTCACAACACTATTTTTATACTTTTAACAATGCATTTGTCCACAGATATTCACAGAAAGTTTTTATCAATAAAAAGAATTAATTTTTAGCTTGACAAAAGAAGTACGTACTAAATTTGGAATTTTAACAAATATTTTTTTGTTGTGAATTTGACAAATTTACACTGTTTGGTTACGTCTAATCTTACGAAAAAAAAATTCGCAAATTCGTAAAATTAACAAGAAAAAAAAAAATTTTAAAAGTAAAATATTTTTCAATTAAAAAAAGAAAAAGTACATGACTGACGAGAACTGACACTCCCCAGTCAGACAAAAGTGCCATGGAAGTATTCTATCGTGTCGCAGTGGCAGCATAAATGTGCTACGCGACGGTATGTTATGCTGGAATTAACGGAGCGATATGTGTCCGAATTGAGCTACAATATTCTACTGTCGCCATGCCACAATTCAGATCATGTCTCCATGTGTCATAATTGGGCCATGTCGTATGTGAGTGTCCGGGATGTGAACGTCATTCTGTTACTACCCGTGCAGAAATTAGTTCGGGCAGCCGCGATTAAATAAGGGGCCTTCTTAGGTATAAACGTGGCATCCACAATAGGGGATCTACTCTAGAACCCTACTAGGCTCAACAGAGGCGACCACGACAAACTTCGGGGCGTAATCAGGCTTAAATGTGGAACCCTTACTAGGATCACCCATATTGAGCCTCTAAAGGCATCATACTTCAAGCGTGACTAGCCTAGTAGGGCCCCTAATAGAACTGGGGCAAACTAGAAAGGGCCAAGTTGGAGCCCCAACTATATTTGTGCACGGGTATGGTGTCATTTTAGCAGAATATTTGGGATGATAATTATAGCACGATGACAGCATAATGTTGATACGCTATGCAGTGCTAAAAGTACTTATCGATCTTTTCTGCTTTTGTCAGCTAGGCATCGTAAGCGTTTCATTTTTTTGTATGTGTTACTTTCATTGATTTTTGCTTTAGTTTTTTTCTTGTCTAACATTTCAAATTCTGAGTCAAAAGAATAAGAAAGAGCAGCATCTTTTATTTTCCCCGATATTAAAGAAACGCTAAACCCAAGACGTTTGACACATGCGAAGAGTAGAGTCCTTGTATGGAATCGAACTCAGGAGAACTTTCATATACACGCTGAGGTTTCAAAACACGTTGCGAGAAACACTCCGTCCGTTCGCCATCTAGCGACATCATACAAAATACTGGTGCACAATTCTCCGACAGAGATGGCGAACGGTCGAAGCGTTTCTCTTGAAACATGCACTTTCAAGCATATTGCTTATCCATGGTAATGATATATTAAAAAAATACGCTTGTAAGTGTGTAAAAAGTGACTACAATGTAAATCATAGGAAACAACACACTTGGCAACACGCTTTGTTTTTGCAGTGCAGCAATCCTTCAATATTCGTAAAGAGTACAGATGAAGTGTTGCCTTCTTCTTTTAAGTCGAAGTTTGACGTGTTAAATAATTTTTAAAAATGATTCATAAATCAATAAAAGCATCGACTAAAAAGATACAACTCTCATGATGCCTGACAATAAGAACAGATTGACAACTGACAATAAGAACAGATTGACAACCAGTTTGGCACTCCATGGAGTGCCACCATCTTGCTGTTTACTCGCTGCCATCGTATCGCAAATGTCATCTGAAATTTTCTGCAAAAATGATAGTATAGAAACAGCATGTTGTAACCCGATATGGAGCCATCGTGACTGCATGGAATTGTCATCTAAACTTACAGCATGCCGGCATTGTAATGCCACTAGTGCACCATGCCGTAATACTAAAGTCTCACAAATATGACTTTGTCTTGGCGTCATGATAAGATGGCATGGTATACAGTAAAAATGCAGAATTACTCAAATGAATAAGCACAAATGAATATTTGAAAATAAAATTCTTTTGTTATTTCGGTAGAGGCTTAATAGCCTAGTCAAAAAGCAGATTTACTCAAATGAATAAGCACAAATGAATATTTAAAAATAAAATTCCTTTGTTATTTCAGCAGAGGCTTCCCGAGTAGAAATTCTATCACGGGTGCCTGAGGACTAGTCAGGCCGCGATCGGGAAATCTTAAGGCTTGCCTTTCTGTGGAATGCCTTACAGGGACCTGATTTGGTGCAGTGAGAGGTCTCTGATAATACCCAAGCGCCATCTGGTGTGCATACTTTGGTCAGGAAGCCGTACGTGGTCCTGATTAGATATACATTATCATTTCGTATTAACCCCAGCGCCATCTTGTGCACCAATTTTGATCAGAAAACCGGACGTGGCCCTTACTAGATGTATGTTCCTATACTTTATTATTCATTTCGCGAGTTATTTAAGGTAACATTACAATCGAGAAGTCAGAGCAAATTTGGCACGCTTTAACTCAACTTTCTGTATTTCTCGCAAAATAAGATAAGTACCTACAGTTTCCATGTTTCCAGAGGTACAAAAAGAATATATATTTGTTTAACATTAAAAAGCTTAAAGTAATAAAGAAAACAAAAATATAACACGCGTCTTAATTCATTTATGAATTTCCTGCCTGGAAAGTTCCAGGTAGGATCCTTACTCGAGCCTGATCACGACTCGAGCAGGTATCCTGATTACGGCCTGAGCAATTTCCCCGATTATGGTCTGAACAGTTCCCCGATCATAGCCTTAACAGTCTCCCTGATCATGGCCATATCAACCACATCGTTACGTTTTGGCAACGGACCTGGTCCGGTTGCCTTGACACTGCCTGGTAAGGAACTGCGGCCTACCTGATAACGCCCTTGTTGTGCCAGTATCAGAATTTCTATTCGGGTTAATAGCCTAGTAAAAATTACTAGGCTATTAACCCGATTATTAATTATGCAGAATTACTCAAATATATAAGCACCAATTAATATTTTTTAAATAAAATTCCTTTGTTATTTCAGTAGCGGCTAGCAGCCTTTATAGGCCCCATACTTCGAAGCATAATCAACCTAGTAGGGCTGGGCTTAGATTTCCACACCGAGCCCCTAATAGAATTGCAGCAAACTAGAAAGGGTCAAGTAGAAGCCCCAATTATTTTTCTGCACGGGAACCATCTAAATACATCGCATTATTTTAAGTATACTGCCAACTGCTTAAATGCTGAGGTGCGAGCAAACTATACACGTTCTGATGCTTTACCGTTCACGTATATACATATATATTTGATTGCAAACGAGGATTTTTATTACCTTCTGAGTCCAAATGTTACAAGCTTTTCTTCCACTTTCTACGCGCTAAACTTCCTTTCATGGTCTCGTTTTATTGCTAAAACCCGATGTCCCTATGGCAGGTATTTGTATGGTATTGACTTGAAATTGAGCACTTTGATCCTACTATTCGCGCGAGGACTTTTGTCGTTCAGAAAATAAAACAGTTTATCGAGAGCGTGTGCGTTAGCTTCTTTATGCTTGTTAAAAGAGAAAATAAAAATCGTAAAAGCTCCTTTATACGAGGAAGCCAAATATTATAACATTGTTATTTCTTTTACTGCTACACTGACAATTATCGTAGTAGGCCTGATCAATTTATACAACTGCCGTTGTATTTTCGTTCACTTTTACATTGTCACCATCACTAGTAATTAATTACAGTAACCACTGACCATTTATGGTGTCACTAGCAATTACTTATATAAATATAAAGATAGTTATGAATAATTTGATATTAAAAAATGAGTTGAAATAATAATTTTGTTAAAAATCGCTAAATTGTTATTAATAATAATCTGATTATTTATTTCACAGCAACACTGAGAACATTTTAGTTGACTTTCTGGTATGAACTAGCACTGGATTTTAGTTTAGTTTTAGTTAGCTTTCTGGTAATGCGATGTTTTCGCAAAACCTCAGGAGTAAAAGGCTTCCGAGAATTTTATTTTGTCTTTCAGCAAGCCTTAAATAGTTTAACACACATGATCTTGCGAGAGCGTTTCATTTTTAGTAACGGCAAAAGTCCGTGAACGAATAGTACGATCAACATGCTCACTTTCAAATCGATATTCCGCAAACACCTGCGAGTAAGAATATTAGGATTTCGCAATAAAACGGGACGATCAAAAGTAAGTTTAGCGCATAGAACGTGAAGGAAAAGATTGTAGCAGTTAGACTCAGGATGTAATAAAAAGCGGCAAGTTACACAAACATGTTCCATTTTTACCGTAACTACCCGGTTGTGGCTAACTAGTTACCCGCGGTAATAATAAAATAAGTTGACCTAAATACAAAATTGGACTCATGGAACAGCAATTAATAGTTGGCTAAATCATGCCTGAAACAAAATATTGGAAAAGTGATAGTTTTGAATATATTATTTTTAAATTTGTTTTCAAGTATAAATGTGTTTTTAAATATAAAATTAGGATGCAAGATGCATTCCAAATGAAATCGACAATTTTTTTTTCAGCATTTTCACATTGGAATAAAAATAACTACTTTTAGATACTACGTTGGCAGTGAACGGGATAAGATGGATATTTACAAGCGAAAATCATTATAAATATCTGTCCTAAATTATTAATAAATTACAAGTGCTGTTTCGCGGGCCGACTCCCCACCATTTAAAGTACTTTACTTAGGTTTCTCACTATATTATAAGACTTGACCTTATAGCAACGGTAGCTGTGATAACGGTGCAGTGCGCAGTTGCGTCCCTCCCGAACTCCTCCTATCCCTCGTGAATTCTGGGTAATTCGGGAATTTAGGGTAATTTGGGAATTCTGGGTAATTCGGGAATTCTGGATACTTCGGGAATTCTGGGTAATTCGGGAATTCTGAGTAATTCGGGAATCCTGGGTAATTCGGGAATGCTGGATAATTCGGGAATTCTGGGTAATTCGGGAATTCTGGGTAATTCGGGCATTCTGGGTAATTTGAAATAAACTCTTTTTAAACTTCACTACGACCTGGGTATTTGCAACTTTTTATACGACTGGATTTGGTAAACTGTGTAAAATTATTGTTAAAAATAAAATAACTGACTCCTACAATACCGCTGAAAACAAAATCCGAATTTCTTCACCCTGTCAGAATCGTTGCTGTAAATATGCAGTGCAAGTAACGTGTTTTGTGGTACGAAAATTGCGTTGCCACGGAACGGCATCATACGTTTTGCAGAGCAACCGCCTAAGAGTTCCGTCCGTACTCGTCAGGTGGCCTCTGGGCTCTACGTACAGTCAGTCGCTCGCTGACTCGTCGCTCTCGACATTTGCAATAAAGTCACGGTATATCGTCCTGCGTATCTCGTATTCGGTATGCATACTCCACAGCTCCGGGGAGAACGGCTCCTGGGATGGAGAAGTCTCCCGCAGTTCATTTTTACATTCCACGTAGGATATGACACGTGTTCACAACTGGAGAAATATAGGGAGAGAGGAAAACGAAGTTGTAAAGGGAAAAAAGGAGAAATATTGAGGCCAAGGACGATATTGTAACGCGGATGGAGATAACACCCGTCGTCAAAGAGATGATTTCAGATTTTCTGTCAAGAAATCTACATTTTGATGACAGCAATAAAAAATGTAGTAACCAATAAAATAAATTTTACTTAAAAATGGGAAAAATCTTCACAGTTACTATGTTGTCAAACCCCTTTTCGGTTGAAAAGAAATTATTTTTCTTGAATGGACCTTTCCCGAATAAAAACCGTAGAAAATGGCACGTTTCGAAATTCCATTTTTCAAATTTTTTGCCTGTTCTTGTATTTTTTGTTAAAGGTATTGAAAAGCAGGATGCGTTTCTGATAAAATATCACTGTTTTGCTAATTTTTTTCAGAATTTTTTCATAAATATTTAAATAGATGTATTGAAAAGTATTTATTCCTTCAATGTAGTAAATGTTACGTTGGTAGTTGATCAGTTAAAAGAGTATTTGATGTATTACGTAGGTACTTAGCATAATAGCATTAAGTAATTTCCAAATACAAAAGTTAGTAACAGATTTCTTTTGGCAAACTTGATGATCATATAAACTAAATATTCGTGCCCCTGTTCGTTTTATAGCATATGTTACACATTAGACACTCGAAATCCCAAGCGCAGAGAAAAAATTACATTTTTCATAGTTGCAAAACATAATTGCTTAAACCCATGATAGACATTTGGCGGCACAGGAACACCATAAATGCGTCACACAACGGATGCTATGTCGGAATTAATGTAGCGATGTACGTCCGAATTGAGCTATTATGTGACGCTATACCGTGCCATCTTATCATGACGCCAAGGCAAAGTTATATTTGTGGTACTTAAATATTATGGCGTGATGCACTAGTCGCACTACAATGTCGCCATGCTTCAAGTTCAGATCATGTCACCATGGTGCCGTTATTGCTCCATATCGTATCAGTGAGTGTCTGAGGTGTGAACGTCATTCTGGTACTATGGTGCCATTTTTGCAGAATACTTGGGATGGTAATTGCAGCACGGTGACAGCATAATGGTAGCACGCCAGCTGTGCTAAAGGTCGTTATCGATCTTTTTTGACTGTCAGTTAGGAATCGTAAGTGTTTGTTACTTGCATTATGTTTTGTTTTAGTTTTTTTTCTTATCTAAGATTTCAAATCGCGAGTCAAAAGTATAAGACAGAACAGAATCTTTTATCTTCTCCGATATTAAAGGATCGGTACGCCCGAGAGGTTTGACACATTCGAAGAGTAGACCCTTCGTGTGTAGTCGAACTCAGGCAGCTTTGCATTCTTATATACGTTGAGGCTTCAAAATACTTGCTAGAAACACTTCGTCTGTTCGCCATCTAGTGGTATCATACGAAACACTGGTGCCTAATGCTCCGCTAGATGGCGAACGGACGGAGCGTTTCTCGCAAGTGTTTTGAAGCCTCAACGTATATAAGAATGCAAAGCTGCTTGAGTTCGACTACACACGAAGGGTCTACTCTTTGAATGTGTCAAACCTCTTGGGTTTACCGACCCTTTAATGTTGAAGATAATAAAATAATCTGTTTTGTCTTATTCGTTTGACTTGGAATTTGAAATGCACAAATTAGCACAGCATAGCGTGCCACCATTATGCTGCCACATGCTGAATTTGTAATTTTAAAAATTGTGTAAAAATAACACCATAGTAACAGAATGACGTTCACACCTCAGACGTTCACACCACGACATGAACCCATTACGGCACCATGGAGACATGATCTGAGTTTACAGCATGGCGACAGTGGAATGCCACTAAGCCTGCACGGCACGGTATGTCGTCACATAATAGCTCAATTCGGACGTACATCGCTACGTTAATTCCGACATAGCACGCCGTTGTGTGACGCGTTTATGCTGCCACAGTGACACGATAGGATATTTCCACGGCATGTTTGTCTATCTGGGAAAAAACTAAAAACCGCAAAATTTTTTTAAATTTAAGAAACCAGTTACAAAAGTCATTATAATGAGTTGGCAAATGGGAGATTTTATATTTTCTGCCGAAAATCTATTTTCCGTTGATAATAATTATAAATTTAGCAATTCATACAAAGTTTTTCTCTTAAAAATAGGAATAACCGGCAAATTTATTATTACGCAAATAAAAAACAAAAATCGACATATTAATTAGTTGATTGTCGATGATTTCTCATACGAATAACAAAACCAGCAACAAAAATAAAGATATCGTCAAAGAATTCTCCCAATAAATTCAATCATCATGTAATAAAACGTCTCAAACAACAATAAAAAATTGAAAAAAAAAGTTCTCCTGTTCTTCTATCTCTCATCGAAAATGAAATTGGTCATCTTGGTCTTACCGAGGTTCGTGATGAAAGTAGACACGAAAATTACTAAAATTACTAATGTCGAATAAAAAATTACGTAAGAAATGATACATCAGAGGTATGGGAGTCTGATACTCGCGGATAGTTCGTGTATACTCGAGGGGTTTCAGAGATAGTGATGTCGACGACGAGAAAAAAGATTGAGCCTGTGGTGGTGTCGGTGAGTGGAAGGAGAAGAGTTGCAGGAGCACGAGCTGTGAGTTAAAGTGTACATGACCCTCGGCTCGGCTGCGCGAGCAAGTAAAAAGGAAAATCTAAGGAGCAGTTCCACCGAGCGAGCTATACGAACCTCTTTCGTCCTTCCTATCCTCATGCTTCCAGCCCCTTACGTGGAAACGTCAGCTAGTTCCCTCTTCCTGACGATCGTAACCGATAAAAAACCGAGAGCCTGAGAAGCCCTCAGTGTGAGTGTATGTGTGGGTCCCACTGGCAGAGAACTTCATCTCATCTCGTCTATCCCTTCTCGAAATAGAGAGCCCCACGTCTGAGAAACGGATCGGCCACGGCGAACCTCCGGCAGCTTCGCCCACCAAAGTGACGACAGAAATATGGGCAAGGATGACCATGTCTTTTGGGAATTGGGCTGACCCTCTGTCTATCATTCCCATGGAATGATTTACGGTGACGTTGAGAGCTACATCAAAATATACTACGGATTCGTCAAATTGGAATAAACTCGCAATCGTGAATCCATTTTTCAAATTTATTTACGTTCTTATTATCAATTTTCTGATTTTTACTTTCTTCTTCAGTCATTTTGAAAATGTATTTCGTGGAATTTTCTTGGGTATTGAGAATCTGAAATGTTCAATCGAAAAGCAAGCCACGATTTCATTGTGTCAAGGAAATATTACGTGGAAATATTCTGGTTATTACGAATTGGTAGAATTTTTATGATAATGTTGATCATAACGGAACAACAAACAATTGCAATTCCAATCTTTTTTTGTATTCTTGTATGGAAAATGCTGGTTCAACGATAAAATTAATAACAAATCCGTGCTTAGCAGATCAGGACGCAACGGTAAAGCGTATTAAAAAAAATTACAAGTTTGTGATATTTGGGCATAAAATGCAGGGTTTCATTAAGATGAATACCCCCATGAAAAAGAAGTATATACCAAAATTTATCTGTCGTATAAAACTTTCCGGACGATAATATAACAAAAATACATTTTTTATTTATTTTGGATGTATCTCAGATATATTTTTCACTCGCATATATTTCGTATATATCCTAAAATATATCCGACATATAGAAAAATTTGGGAAAGATATATCTTGTACATCTAGGACACATCTTTTACATATGTTGCATATACTTTATTTCCATATGAGTTCTTTGTTAAAAATGGAGTAACGACTCGTCTTGTGTTTGTTTTCGTCATCATTAATCAAACTCTAAAATGCTGCATGGTGCAGAAGGAGCCGATAATTCCTTAATGTTTTACAGATTTTCAAATTAGTGAGAAAAAAATTGATTTATTTGTGGTTTTTGCATTTTTTATTTCATAGTTATAAAAAAAAATGGTCAAAAATCTACAACTCTTTTAATAATTGTATTCGATTTTTTTAGCAATACTGTTTTTACGAAATGAAACAAAAAAATAGTTTTTTACCGAACCAAAAATTTTCGCATTAATTTCAGACAAAATGTAGATAATCCGGGTAACGGTGTGTAGCATCGGTTGGTATATGTATATATAGTGTTTAACATGTGGGCACTCATGTTCAGGAAGCCTGTCCTCGGGACGTGAATTAATTCGCGTCAACGAACACTATCGTGTGCTGCACCAAGTTCAGCACTGTTCGCAGTGCTGTACCAGTTGTATGCAATATATATACACAGTATGCCTACGACGTGTCGTCAACGTCAAGAACACAAACGTAAGTGCAATTAGTGTTGACGTGCAATCAGTTTGCGCATCTTACATTAAATTGTCGCAACACGATGTGCAGCAGTTTAGAATCATTACCTCTTTCGTATATACAAAATGCAATGCAATACATAATTTATCTATGTATGTCTATGTAGGTATATATATATTTAATAACAATTTTTACTGTATATGTAATCTAAATTTGTACAATGATACTCCGCCAACAATTCCGACATTAATTTATCCAGCGCTAATGCCGCTCTCGTGCGCACGTTTTTTCATCTCTTAATTACGCACGCTCTGGTCCTAACGAGGTGCGTTTATCCTTCAGACCCGAGAGACAGACGGGAAAACAGAATCGCGCTGTAATGAAAGAAACCTCTCTTGGCTCATTGAATATTTTTTAGTCCTCTAGTTTGAGGGTAAAATTCACGGACCTTGATACTTACCTTACTGGTCAGTTAAACATACATATGTAATTACATTTTTTAAATAACGATGCATCGTTGGACAACACTGAGGCAGTTTTGTAAAAAGCAAAAAATACGGAAGTACGTTAATCAATATCGGCTTTCTCATAGAGGAAGCTTTGTAAACAGTTAAAAATAATAAGGAAGCAATGTGAAAGGTTCTACTTTGAATTCTTGTTTTTAATAGATAAATGAACATGTTAGAACATGAAGTTAGAGCGACCACGTCCTTGGTCGCTCTAACTTTCGCAAAAGTTCGACGATTTTGCTAAATTGCTTTTAACACCGAGAGAAAAATATAGTTAAGACATCTAAAATAGTTTGGTAAAATACCCCAGACAACATAGTAAATGGGATCGATCTTGGAAGTTTGGAAATGGTTACTTATACCGTGAATAGAAACGCAAGGCACGGAGAGGGGCGCTCGCGAAACGTCTGGGCATTTTCGGGCAACTTTAAGGTTATGACGCCGAACGTTAAGGGGGGTCAAAAACGTAAAAAACGTTAGTCAGGTCAAAAATGTTAAAAGATCGTTTCTTTTTTCTGTAAAAATGTTTATTTCCATGTAATCTATATATTAGTAAAGTTATAAGCCGAAATTCTCAAAAATAACTAAGTTCTACGGTATCATTTATATTTTATTTTCTCAAAAATCTTAAAAAATTATCAGTATTTGAATTTGAAACTATTTTATTTATTTATTATTTTTATATGCGGACATTAAGGCTGATTTTTGGTTGACTCAAAATAATTAAGGGTGTTGAATTTTTTTTAAATTTAATAATTTTCTTTTTTTTTCTCTTTCTGCAGCTTTGTTTTCAAGGAAATTTTTTTTTTCGAGATATTTATGTCAGGACACCTAGAATTGTGCAAAAGGTGTAGAAAAGTGATCTAGATAAAATGTCCGTATGCGTGCGTGCGTGCGTGCGTGCAACTTCCTCAGGTTATTTTTACGAAATATCAATCATGAAGATATGTCTGCAGCTTTTGTAAAACGATGTTTAAATTTTTTGATAACTAATAAGAAAGAGAAAAAAAATGCAGAAATATATTGATTCATTAACATAATAAAAGGACCGTTTTCGCTCTGAAAATTTCGAGAAATCTCTTTAGCAGTTATTCAAAATCTTTGAAATCTTATTGTTATATAAATTATTATTATGAAATATCGGAAATAATAATAATTTCATCTGTAAATAAACTTTCTAAATGAGATGTCATGCTAGGATGACTTTTGTAATATCACTCGTTGATTCGACATTTGTTTGTAGTATTATGTGTCTTGGAACGAAAAAAGCACTTTGATGTTTCATTCCGCGGCCCATTTTATCACGAGCATAGAAACAAACGGCGCTGTTTGTACAATTGTCAGAGTTCACAAGACGTGTGAAGTATCAAAGCCTTTTGATACTTCACAAGTACGTGACGATTTCTTTAGCTACGAGTGAAATTAGTTGTTCACTTTTCTGCCTCGATTGTTGGATAAAAATGCCAGAGAAAAGAAGTTCTCAAAAGGATACAAAAAGGTAATAGAAAATTGGACTATTATTAGAGGAGTAGGAAATGAAAGTTACAGAAAAAAGTCCAATTTCCTGTAGTGCAACTAGACCATCTGCGTGTACTGCATGGAACGACGGCTTCCTTAATCCACCGTTTATCGTGTAAGATCGGCCGAATCATGTGATGTGAGGGTTGTTAAAAGGAATGACACTCGTAAACGTTGACTACCGCCTGGGAGAAAGCCACGAGGGTGTGATTGTAAAAGTAACCTGTAGAACAGTTTACAGGCACAGGTTGAGTGCTTTGCTACATCTTCTTGCTCGTATCCTGTGTTTTTCATACTACTATGTAAAATATTTCTGTACGTTTCTGCGAGACGTGAAATGCTGCAGGTTTAGCAACTCGTGTTCTGTATATAGAGAAAAGGGTTTAGTTAAATATGCGCCAATAAAACACACGGTAACCCTAAACAATTTATTAGTTGACACAACTAAGTACTTGCGTAACAAATTACTTCATAGGACATACCAAGTATTTAACTAGCACATATTTAACCAAGCGCTTGCATGTTCCAATCAAGCGTTTTTCTCCGTCTGCCGCAAGTTGGAGACTTAGAGAGGGATGTGGAAGACCTGTAGACGTCATAAGTGAAATAGACCGTGGCGGTTTTACCCTTTAGCTTCTAACATAGCATATTTGCTACATTGAAAGAAAAACTGTTTTTTTAAATATATTTTTTCATTGCAAACCAACAATTGTTGATAATTTAGACAGGCTGTGCGATTTCATTTGGAATGTCTCCTGCATTTTTTATTAATGACAAAGAGCATTTAAACGAAAAGATTTAAAAAAAAAGGAATTTCCACATATGCTTTTTTCCATTATTTTGATGTAGAAGAGTCATATTAGAAAAGAAGCCGGCCGTTAAGGGTTACCTAACAATCATGCAAATCAATCAAGCTGCAATGACATATATGAAAATGATAAAAAATGCTACTTGATAAATAGAAATGTTACTTAAGAAGCGCAAAAAGTGAGCATTTTATTAGTGGCAATTTTGCGAGATGAAAATGGCTAATTGCATGGCACTGTTGAAAAGACAGATTGGCGCATGCGCATTTTACGATTATTTCCTTAGGGACGAAAATGAAACACCCAAGCGACGGAATTTAAGGAATCGCGAACTGCGCATGCGCCAACCTAACGTTTAAAAACTGCCATGAAAAGCACTACTGTTCATGCACATGTTATAAAATACACTGTAACAAATTTGGTGTTAAATGTAACACCATTTCAACACCACTATGTAGTCCTAATACGTCCACACCATTTTGTGTAAACGACAGTGTAAAAGAGCGGTGTAAGGAAATCTGTGTTCTTGATTAACACGCAAATTGATTACACCGGACGGTGTAACTCATTTAACACTGCTACGTGGTAAATAAATGACACTGAACAGTGAACCGATATCACAGAATTTCATAGCATAACGGCGACAAATTATGGTGTCAGTGGTAACACAAGAAAACATGCATTTGCCCACCGGAAAAAAATCGAAGAACCGGAAAATAATGTGGCTCGAAGCTCTTTTCGCGAAAACTTAGAACAATGCCCAACAGCGCGCCCACGCCAAGCCAGGCTTAAAGAGTGAAATTGTAATATTGAAGGTGTAATATCGTGGCTCAAAGTCCCCGGTGGAGAGATAGCTACGTACGACCGATTCATCGACGCAGATAAGGCAAAGAAGTGATATTTAAGAAGTCGTGCAGGAGTTGTGGACATACATTCTTTGTTCAAAGTAACATCGGTTAGTGTTCGCAGATGCAATTTCCTACAATAATGAAATTAAAGATTATAACTGATTCACTAGACTAGCAACAACGAGCGTTAATTCAACGGTCACGAAAGGTCATTGCTTTTGTGGTCAAAAGGTCTTTTATGACCGATGCATTAACGCATGTTGTTGCTAGTTTCGTGAATCAGTTATACTCTTTAATTTCATTACTGCACTAAATTGCGTCTACGAACACTAATCGGTATTACTTTGAACAAAGAATGTTTGTCCACAACTGCTGCACGACTTCATAAATATCACTTCTTTGCCTTACCTGCGTCGATGAATCGATCGTACGTAGCGATCTCTCCACTGGGGACTTTGGGTTACGATGTTACGTCTTCAAAATACACTTTTCAAGAGCAGACACGCGAAGATTTTTTACCCTTTCACGCTCTGACATTGTGCCCGAGTGGAAATTCAGCTACGGGGTATATCAGGCCCTACCGTGGTAGCCGCATTTAAATTTAAGGCCTGGCAACCTTATACGGGCCTTGCAAGACAGTAACGCAGCGCATGATCAGGGCCAGATTAAGTTTTCCAGATAAGGGCCGGATAGAGGCTGCCCTACTAAGCCCCTACTTATAAAAACGGCAAATAAATTACAAAATAATTATCTGCGCTCATCGAATTCGATTTATTTTGCACTTTCTATTGGATATTTGACCTTATTTACATACTTATTTAGTTTTCAGTACATATTAATTGTTGAAAAAAACACATGTAAATTTATTTGCCGTTGGTGGGAATCGAACCTTGATCCTCTGTCGATCCTCTTTCGAATACTTCTCGATGGGATAAAGATGTGAAAAAATCCAGCACACGCAAGGTGCTGAAAAGATTGATTTTGCATAACAATAATTTTTAAATGTTTTTAATGAATGCCGTATCTAGCCCTTACACGTAGGGCTAGTCTAGACCGTATGCGGATCTGACCAGGGAAAGTAAAGGTAAATTGGACAAAATCTTGGTCCAAATGCCACGGGAACACCTTATGCGAAACGAATAAGGTCGATGAATGGCATATCTATATGAGGTTACCGTATCTAAAGCCTGACGTGGGCCTGATCCGGTGGAAAGACGGAATTTTCAAGGTAGAATGCCATATCTCGGCCTTACATGGACCTGATCAGGTGAATTTACGACGACCCCTAACTAAGGTTACCACCCGAGTAGAAATTCTACCATGGGTGCCTGAGGTCTAGTCAGGCCGCGATCGGGAAATCTTAAGGCTTGCCTTTCTGTGGAAAACCTTACAGAGATCTGATTTGGTGCGGAGAGAGGTGCCCTCTCGTGTACATACTTTGGTCAGGAAGCCGTACAAGGTCCTAATTAGATATGTTTTATCATTCCGTATTAACCCTAGCGCCATCTTGTGCACCAATTTTTATCAGGAAACCGTACGCGGCCCTTACTAGATGTCCATTCCGATTCTTTATTGTTAATTTCGCGAGTTTTTTTTAGGTAACATTACAATCGAGAAGTCGGAACAAGTTTAGCACGCTTTAACTCAGCTTTCTGTGTTTCTTGCAAAATAAGATAAGTACCTACAGTTTTCATGTTTCCAGAGGTACAAAAAGAATATGCATTTGTTTAACATTAAAAGTTTTATGAAAGTTTCTTTAAGATGAAAAACTCAAAGTATTAAATAAAATAAAAATATAACACGCGTTTTAATTCATTTATGAATTTGTTGCCTGGAAAGTTCCAGGTAGGAGCCTTACGCGAGCCTGAACGCAGCGCGAACAGGTATTCTGATTACGGCCTGAGCAATTTCCCCGATTATGACCTGAACAGTTCCCCGATCATGGTCTTAACAGTCTCCCTGATCATGGCCGTATCAACCACAACGTTACGTTTTGGCAGCGGCCCCAGACCGGTTGTCTTGACACTGCCTGATAAGGAACCGCGGCCTACCTGATACCGCCCTTGTTTCGCCAGTATCAGAATTTCTACTCGGGCATATCTAGCCTGACATAAGCCTGAACTGGTGGAAAGACGGCATTATTGAGTACGAATGCCATATCTCAACCTTACGTGGACCTGAGCAGGTGAATTTACGGCGGCCGCAAATAAGGTTACCGTACCTAAAACTGATCTGGATCTCGTGTGACAGTAGGCATGCCTGATGAAATTTCTACTCGGGTAATTGTAAGTATTCACGTCGAGCCACGTATACATCCAGCGAGATACCAGAGATACTGAAGAAAGACGCGCTTCGAAGCAACCGTTGAGACATAAACACGTAAAGACAGGTTTTTTCACCACTCACACCGTTACATTTTACACCGCCGATTTTTTACAGTATATATAATAATATTTAACACGGGTCAAAATTAGCGTTTACGACGCGTGGGATTCTCACGCTCGACGCAATCGCCGACTTTCGACCCTTATTACACAAATTATTATAGTTCTATAGCTCATATAGTTCAGGATGCGCCACTGGATCAAAATGATTTTTCAAGGTCCACTTCGCTTTGCAGGAATTTTCTGTCCTGCCCAATTATAGAATTTTCAATTCGAAGATTTTTTACAGAAGGTATATTCACTTTTGCAGCTTATTTTTTTTACGTAGCAACTTTTTGTATTAAATTCCCTTGTAACTTCAGTGAATGTACTTCAAACTGAAATTCCTATACTTGGACCAAACAGAATATTCCTAAAAAATGATTGGACCTTGCACAATCAATTTGGTCCAGTTATTATTCAAAACGCCTTTTTCTTTTTAGTTCAATTAAAGAAAAACGTCTTTACTCGTGAAATAAAAAGAATTGTTTTCCAAATTCTCGAAAAGTAACTAAAGACTTTTATTTTAAGAGGAAAGCGAACTAGCCATTTAAGGGTTTAGTTGAAAAGATTATTGATTTTTTAAAATATAACAAAATGTTTTTAACATTTAATGGTGATGTCAGTTTGCGGTTCAATTTTTATAATAAAAATTGTCTAAGCAACAGAATCAGAGTCTCAAATCAGCTGCTAAATGTAGTTGATTTCCAGAGATAAACTAATATTTACACTCAATATAGTTTATGCATTTTAAATATTCAGTAAAATGACCTATGAATTACGGAACGCTTTCAAAAGTTTTTGTTTAAACTTAATTTCGACCTAACCTGAATTCGACTAGCACATAGTAACATGACTATACTGCAACGAGACTAGACGCCGAAGACCATGAAATGGAACTGAAAAGGACTAAGAAGAGGGAGGAAATGGGGAACATTGGTGGCCAATTCACACACCGCACGAATTTCCAAGTTCCTTCGGCAAAGTGAAGTGAGGAATGACGAAAGATTTCTCTTCCTCTCTCTCTCACTCGCCGAAATTTCTCAAGTGCGCGCCATTTCGGAGGATAGGGGTGACCTACAGAGTCTGCGAAGAGAAACTTTTCTCACTCGAATAGTGCCGGGTGATTCAGTTCACTGGAGAGAGGGTTGAGAGGTACGAAGTACAGTGGCAAAGTACGAACTGTCATTGGTAACCCAAAACGAGAAAGTGAGAGAGAGAGAGAATAACGAGAATCGGGAAAACGGGCGAAAATACTGCCACTAAAAACACACAATTTACAAAATTTCACCATTATTTGTCATTTCTGATTGAACAAATTTTTTCCTTTTACTTTCTAAATATAATTATTTTACTCACAAATTCACAAATAAATATTTGTAAAACACCAAAACTATTTTACCGCCAAAAAACCTTCCCTCACTCGTGAAATTGACGGAAATTATTTTAAAAATACAAAATTTATTAGTTTTATTACTATTTGCGAAACCTGGCCTTACAATTTAATAAAATATTTTTTTACTGTATATATCCGAAACCAGACTGACTGAGTTAGAGAAATATAAAAAGTGCCATGCATATAATCTCCACTTAGAGAAACATTGTGGTTGAAATAATGTATGCCACGATAATGGTCGAGACTTTTATTCTTCACTACTCGCAGCCTCAACTGATGCTTCTTTTTCTTCTTCGTTGAATGTGTGAATTAAGAATGCACGAGAGTGTAAGAACACGGGCGCACGCACTCAGACCCTCGGTGCTATCTATATTTCCCTCGTGACTTGGTAACACTCAGAATTCGAGCGTTGAATTTCCACCGCCGCTACAGACACAGATATAAATATAGAATGTACAACAGTTGACTGCTATACATTCTAAATAGTGTGGCGGCATTGTGTACGTCTCATGTATACCTTTATCGCTCCGTTTTAGCATATAAATGTACAAATAGACTTTTTTTTGTTGGCCGTAGGACTACAAAGAGCGCAACGAAGCGAGGAACTTTTTTTAAAGCATATATAGGTTTGTCGGCGTTCATAGATATATGCTACAGGGGAGCGAGAATGACTAAAACAAGGCGGTAAAGAATATACGATATGGAAAGTTATAATGCTTTATGAAAAAGCAAATGGGGTATGGGTTGCTGCCTTTCGAAGGGGGGTCTTAAAATTCTATAAAGCGATAGTGAAAAATAGTCGAGAGAAGTAGGAATGAAATGCAAGGATATGGAGGTAAAGAGTACATAAGGCTCGTTGAATAGTTTTTTTTTACGAGGAGTGACGATTAAAAATGGTACAAAATACGTTAGCTTTTATTATTTTTTTCTCCGACAAAAACGGGTTCACTGTGCGAGTATTTTTTTTTACTTTTGTGTAACCCATTTACTACGGTAACGATATTTAAATCACTATTGTAGAACATTTTAAGCCTTTATTGGTCATCATTTTTTATCGTTGAAAAAATATCATTTTCATAAAATAAAAAAATGTACAATGAACTTCAAACCCTAAAAATTACTAAAAATTAATTCGATTTTTAGGTGGGAATTCATCTCTCTCGATCCAAATTCTTATTTCTGCATCAGTATTCATATGTAATGATCGATAAAAGTCTTGGAATATTTCATTTTACGGAACAACATTATGTCTCATCTTTCCATGATTTTATAATGATGGCTCTCCTGAAAGTTGGCAAACTTTCGGGTGAAAATATAATTACTCGTCGCTATCTAGTTTAGTTATTAACTAAGTTAAGAGTATCCGTCGCTTAAGCAACCATTAAATTCTGATATTATTCTCAGGAATGTGGTTTTTTTCAGGAACTTGACGTGCGTGAAGGGTAGACGTCATGATATATATTAAAAAGATACATTTATGGGGATATATTTCGTTTTTAATGATTATCACCATTTTTTCTGAAAATTTTTTTTTTTGATTATTTAGAGCGTTTGTGAGACCGCTTGTATGTCCACAATGAGAAGAATTCTCAAGTATAAAGAAGAATGACAAAATAATAGTAAATGAATTGTTTATCAAGTTGTGCCCAAAAAAATGTATGGTCAATTTTACTAAACATATGTTTCTCTGAGAGGACATAAATATTTGTATGGCTTCTGAAGCAGTAAATAACGTAAACAGCAACTAAATTGTGGAACGATTCATTATTATTATAGTAAAAAACACTATATTTAGTAATCTATCACATTCATTTTTCTCAGTGTACAAAAAACATTTTCAGATAGTTTTAGTGAATTTTAAACGCACAAAAAAAAATACTAACATTTTTAATGCAGACTTGAATTGTGTGGAAATGAAAACTTAGTATTACATCATTAATTAGGTAGGATATCAATGGGTTTCATGAACGGACCTCACTTCGAATGTTTTGCTAAAGTGTTTTAGGCAATTTCAAGCATTTTTCGGTAAGTAAGGTTCAATGACAACGGATGTCCGTCGATGCGAGGAATATAAGAGACTTATTACTGGCAACGTGGGCGCTGCTTTTCGTCTGATGCTTCGTTAGGCACTCATTAGGGTAGGATGGAGAGTGCCGTAGGAAACATCTTGGTGTCGGCGAGGCGTGCTACGAACGGCTTCGAGAAACGCAACTTTACTTCGAAAATGGCCTCGAGCGACGTCTCAAAGTACTAATGGAGCGTATAGTTTCTTAGGCAGATACATTCACTCTTCTCTGCTTCTCGATTCGAGTACCGCAGAAGAGTTTCTCCAACCGGAAATGACGGCGAAGCCATAGAGAAGGAAGGCAAAAAAAATAATGGTAATGCGAAAATGAGGCATCTTTTTACGTAGAATTTGAAATGGGAATTTCCGCAATGACGCGAATGACATCTTCGAGTACTTAGTCACGGTTCAGACCATTTTTTTTTCCGTTTGAAGTTTATGAAGAAGAAGATCAAAGCGAAGTATTAAAAGTGTATATTTTATTCATTTTGCAATCTTCAGCATATATCTAGAAAATGAAGGGATATTAAAAAAAATCTTGTCACACGGAAAGGAACAATTCTTTGCCATAACCAAAAAATGAGTTGACACAATCAATCGATTATTCTATTTCCCTTGCAAGTCAAATAGTAGTGCTAACAATTCGAATGGTAATACCGACGATTCAAATGGTAGTCCGAACGATTCGAATGGTGGTTGCAACGATTGGATTGGTTACTCTTATTAATCGCAAGAACTAATCGTGCGAATAGTTGAAGTAACTCATTTTTTAGACCTTGCGTACAGCAAATTGGAAACGTAGTTGTTACAACCAAACATTTCTTTCCGTGCAATGATTTTTTTTTCCTTCAGATATTGATCTGAACGTTACATAAGGGATCAATTTCACCCCTTACAGTCGCCTGGAAAATTAAAGAGTCAAACGTTTGCACTGCATAATTTATGCCCGGTTTTAAATGCGTATTTACGTTTTCGAAATTATTAGAGAATGTTTTTTTTTTTTTTTTTTTCAAAATCAAATCAAACTGACCTAGTTTGTTCACTAGCGATATTCTTTTTGCAAGTTTTGCCACACCGCAATTTTTTCCATAATTTGAATTCGTACTCGGAACTATTTCACACATTATATGGCTTTTAAGGGGGGGGGGGGGGTCAGGTAAAAAATGTAAAAAAATCGAGTTTTTTTTCTTTCTGTACAAATGTTCATTTCCATGTAATCTATGTGTTAGTAAAGGTATAAGCCGAAATTCGCAAAAATGGCCAAGTTCTACGGTACCATTTATATTTTATTTTCTCAAAAATCGTAAATAATTATCAGAGTATTATATTTAAATTTGAAACGATTCAGTTTATTTATTGTGTTTATATGCGGACATTAAGGCCGATTTTTTGTTGACACAAAATAATTAAGGGTGTTGAATTCTTTTTTAAATTGAATAATTTTCTTTTTTTTCACTTTCTACAGCTTTGTTTAGTTACGTGTGATCTCTCAACCTTCAAAATTTTAGACCTAAAGCCGAAAAATTGCCGCTTTCTGCAATATGCCTGTTTTTTAATGATTTTTTTCTATAGATAAAAGAATTAATTACGTATTTGTAAATAAATTTTTGTCTGTTTACAGTTTTTTAAAACAATTAGTGAAACGCGATATAAACGATGCGATGACAGTGTGATGTCTCCAATGCAACAAGTAACATTTACATCATATTTGAATACAATGTCACTAAGTTAAAGTCGTCAAGAAAATCAAAGAATTTGGCATTCAAATTGTACGAATTATTTTTCACTTTGAATTTGAATTATTTTATTCTTTTTCAATAATTTAAGCGTAGAACGCTACAAAAGTGTTTATCATGATTTTCGTGTCCATTTTTTATGACGAAGATGTTTCACTGAAACTCAACCAAAATGAGCTATAAAAACTAAGAATAGTCGTGGCGGAAATATGAGAGCTAGTTAGCTTGGCTTGCACGTGCTTTCGTCGTAAGTTTACAATACAGGTTAGAAAAAATAAAAAGGTACTTCGAGTTTGTACGAGTGACGTGAGTAACTTGCTGAGGACACACATCCTGGTAAATTTCAGTAGTTTCTCTCGAATTTCAGCCGGCCGTTATAGTATGGTCTATAGCTTGTACTTCAGAGCTTGGGAGAGACGTTATATTACCAGCTCAGGCCACTATACGCCCTTATCGTCAAAGCTTTATGAAGCTACTTGTCACGTGCGCGCGCGTGGTCGCTCGCTTGCTCGGTCGCAAGTAGATACAACAGTATACGCTAGGTATATATAGATATTTGCCCGAAGAGGACGAGCTTATCGCCCATAGTAGAGTGAGAAAGCGAGAGTTCGCGTGAGGGAGCGCGAATAGGAAATTATCATTGACCTGGGTGCCACGCCCGCACCAGAATTAACGTTTTTGTTTGCATGTATCAATCTCCGTCTTACCTGTCATCACACACATGTACATTAAAGAAGAATTACAAGTATGGTCCATGAACAGAAAAAAATTAATTGCATGACCCTCAAGATTTCTGCATCTGCATTTTTGAATCTTCGGAGAACGATCACAATTGAACCGTAAATCTGAGACAGAATTCCTACTGTAGTCTTTTATTTTTTTCAATTATCTAAAGGCGGATTTAAGGTAAAAAATATCTGTTTATATTTAAGGGTGTTTTGCGTTAAATTAACCCTTGGCTCGTTATAGCTTCCAAGCGACCACTAGTAAGAAAAAAATTCCAAGGCAGTTTTTTTGGGTTTCCAATTTCTAGACGCGGATTTTTTTTTTTAATTTCGTATTTAAAGGCTTTTTTCCTTAAATGTATACTTTAGCTCATCGTAGATCCTAAACCATTCCTCCCGAAAAAATTTCCGGTTAAGAGTTTTTTTCCTTTTTCATTTATCTAAACGCGGATATTTTTTTCATTTTTTTTCGATCAGATTTATAGATTTTGGCTTCCTCATAGAGAAAGCTTTGTTTTCACGAAAACAGTCACACGCACACGCACACGCACACGCACACGCACACGCACACGCACACGCACACGCACACGCACACGCACACGCACACGCACACGCACACGCACACGCACACGCACACGCACACGCACACGCACACGCACACGCACACGCACACGCACACGCACACGCACACGCACACGCACACGCACACGCACACGCACACGCACACGCACACGCACACGCACACGCACACGCACACGCACACGCACACGCACACGCACACGCACACGCACACGCACACGCACACGCACACACGGAGAAAAAAAGTAGTTGGACAAACCAATAAATGGCTTCCGACAACCACTCGAAAGAGTTGAAATAGCGTCACTACTCAGTGGGTTATGACTACTACTCAGTGGGTTATGACAGCTACTCGTTGGTTATACGAACCGCTGTGGTTGGTTATAGGAACTCGCTGTTGGTTGCGCCACCTATTGTATTGGTGAAAACAGCACTGCGATTGGTTACAGGAGCGAGTTAGTTGCTGCAACTATTCAGCGGTACAGCATATGCTGGAGATGGTTCTTCCAACTACTTTTTTTCTTTCAGTGCACGCACACGCACACGCACACACACGAACACGAACATTTTTTCTAAACTACTTTTCTCGATGTTTTGGACCATTCTGAGACCTGACTTGAAAATGTCGAAAAAAAAAATTTTCATGAAAATAAAGCTTTCTCTATCAGGAAGCCAAAATCTATAAATCTGATTGAAAAAAAATGAAAAAATATCCGCGTTTAGATAAATGAAAAAGGAAAAAACTCAACTCTAGAGAACTCTCAAAACACTTTAGAGAGAAATGCGGCGACGCTACCGTCCTCTGTGTAGTAATGATCGTTGCCGACCGAAACCGCACCGCACTCGTGCGAAAACGCATCACAACGCGATTGACTTACGTCGAGCACCCTTCCCGATCTGACGGGCACGGGCCAAACGGGGACGCTGCCGTCCCGTTTCAGGAAAGAATCACTCCGCAAGTACGACAGTGATGGCTCGGTTTCGAAGTCGGGATACTTCATTCTTATTCGTGCCACAGCGGTGGCACGCGGACCAGTAACATCTCCAAATTTCTCTCCGTCCATTTAAGGAAAAAAGCCTTTAAATACGAACTTAAAGAAAAAAAAATCCGCGTCTAGATAATTGGAAACACAAAAAAACTGCTTTGGAATTTTTTTCTTACTAGTGGTCGCTTGGAAACTATGATGAGCCAAGTGTTAATTTATAACGCAAAACACCCATAAATTAAAACAGATATTTTTTACCTTAAATCCGCGTTTAGAAAATTGAAAAAGATAAAAGACTACAGAAAGAATTCTGTCTCAGATTTACGGTTCAATTGTTATCATTGTCCGAAGATTCAAAAATGCAGATGCAGAAATCTTGAGGGTCATTAAATTGCAATTTTCGGAACGTTAACAAAACATTTTTGTCCACAGAAACTTTTAGTTCATTTTTAATTCGATAAAGTTTTCTGTGCACGGAAACTTTTTAACTTGATAAAGAAAAGTTTCTGTGTGCACCAACTTTTAGTTAATTTCAACTTGATAAAGAAAAGTTTCTGTGGACAGAAACTTTTAGTTAATTGTAACTTGATGAAAAAAAGTTTTTGTGGACAAAATCTTTTAGTTATTTATGTAAATATTTTTATTATTTTCCAGTTTTGCAAAAAAGTACAGAAATAATTTTTGCACCATTATTTTTAGTTCTTGGAGTGTAATATAGTATTACGTTTTCTTTTAGAATATACTTTTTCTCATTTAATTAGAAAAAATATTTATAAAAATAAATTGAAATTTTTTACACGATTATGTATTTGGCGTCGGGAAAAGAATATGTGATGAGAGGTTCGACAACCTGCAAAATAAAAATTAACAATCTTCTTATATTCGGTATAAAATAAAAATTGTTAATTTTTCCATCATATAAAATATTATTGTACATAATTGAAGTAAATTATTGAAGCCAATCAGAGCTAATATTCTAACTTCCATTTTTGCATTTTCCTCTCATCCCGGATTCCATTAATTGTTATCATGTAATTCAAATCCCAAAAACTCTAACCGGTAAAATATATTCAGAGATTGATTATCAAAGTATTAACAATTTTCGGTATAAAATAAAAATTGTTAATTTTTATTTTAACAATTAATGGAATCCGGGATGAGAGGAAAATGCAAAAATGGAAGTTAGAATATTAGCTCTTATTGGCTTTAATAATTTACTTCAATTATGGATTTTAAGTTTTACAATAATTGCATTACAGAGAGCATTTAACATTTTATAAGTAGCGTATTCAGTTATTTATACATTTATTCATACATTCATCAGTCATCACTAATTTATATAATTTTCTTTCATGTCTCCCTTTTTCCTACTTTTTTGTGACTTCCTACTATCAAAGGATATTAAATGAAAATTTACGAGAATCTTCAACATTACTGCTTTGACTACTAAAGCTGAGTCGCATTTGGAACTCTTTTTATTTTCTTCTCTTACCTTCTCCATACTTTTGCTCGTCGATCGACGAAAGGTCTGTGAAACGTCTCGAACAAAGTTGACGACTCCATCCGGTCGTCCCACGGTTTCCAGAACAATTGTTACGAACAAATTTAATCGCAAGTAACACAAAGCCCCGGGTTTTAGATCGTCAGTGGTGGCGGCGGCGTGGCAAATTGAAAGAGCCAATTAAAAGTTACTGGAGCTGGGGTCGAGTTGTAGTACCTAACAACTGTAGTCGCTGTTGGTATATATATTAAACCCATCCTGGATATCGACGCTCTCTAAATGTTTGCAGAATATTTTTCAGCTTTGCCAAAAAATAAAATCAAACCAAATAGGATACTACGCTTAGAAAAATTATATTTGTAATGAAGAACATACATTTTTATGGTTTATTCGATTTTACTTTTTTATTTTCCGTTATTACACCACGTTTTTTTAAATCCAGTATACAAATTTTTCGTTTATAAATTTTCTATAACTCGGAGTGCAAAAAAAAACCAATTAGCAATAGCGAATGATTTTTAAAAAATTTGTGCTCATCGTACACAAAATTTCAGATATGGTAGATATAATGTACGATGTTAATTACAGGTCATATTTTCTCTGCTGTAATTGAATTGATATCAAAAGCCTGTTTTTTCTGTTCATGCATCAGACGTGTACCTGTCGGTAAAAGTTATATCCTCTGATTGCACTGTGACTTTTTTTATGCACCTCACCTCACCTCCATTGTGCAATTTGTTTGATCGTTTCGAATATTACGTTTGGTGAATAATTTGATAATGTTCAGAGAAAGAAATCGCGCTGAATAAATGTATGAAAAGAGATATTAGAATAGTATAAAATGGAAAGTATGTCGCAGTGGACTAAATTATACTCAACCAAGGCTTTGTTAAAGAGTGTAAAGTATGAACATACTATAAAAAGGAGTGTAATTGAGTATAATTTAAATATAATGTCAGTACAATTTAAGTATAATTTGAGTATAATACGACCTACCCCCCATACTTTCCATTTTAAACTGCTTTAATACTCTTTTCATAATATATATTTATTTTTTTTCGCGGGAGGAAATTTTCAGCAATGTTTAACGGTATTTTTAAAATAAACAAACTCACAGTAAACGTCATTTTTATACTTTATCTTCCCCTAACTATGTAATAAAGTTCCTGATTCTTTCGAACACATATGATTTTTTTAAGAATTTTAATTACGATTTAAAATTTTGATTTTTTTAAATATGGATAATTGATTAAAAAGTTGTGTATTTTGCATATATTTTTGTATAAACGTTCCATATTGCATTTAAGAAATTGTGGAATGGTTAATCGAAGTTCCATGACAATAACTTTAAAAAATCGACGAAAACGGGAGTTTGGAAATGTTAAAAATTTGTTTCAAAAATCTTATGTCTTGAAATAGTACTTTACTTTGTGAAATAAAATTTCACAAAGTAAAGTACTCCCGCGGGAGTAATAAAAATTCTACTACGCATGCGTGACGTCATGTGTTAAAAATGAGTTTATTCTCCGTCCTTGTTGCACACACGAAATGTGGTGATTGTTTAGCGAAATCGGGAGAAAAGTATAGTACGTTACATAGGAGGGATGCAGCTTCAGCCTCGGTGAAAAGTTGCACTTCCCTCCCTCGTAACGTAATGTACTATTCATAAAAAAAAGAAATCTTTTAAACGTGTGACATTTTTTTTCTTCTTACTAATTTATCAATAACTCTTCAGTATTTTTAATAACACATTGATGTAATAAAAACAAATGAGCTCATAGTTAAAAGTGCTGTAGATGCTTAATCGTGCATCATCAGTATCTGTGCTGCGGTATGTTACGAAATCGTCGAATATTTTTGTTTACATTGGGATAAGCTAAAAATTCATTCCAGTAAAGAGTTGCAGGGAAGTAATTCTCATCTATTTTGCCGCGCCGTTTTGATGCAATTTTTCCATCTGCTGTGATAGTTTCTTTTTCTCTCAGAATTAATTCACCGAATATGCGGAGCGCAAAGTACAAAAATTCCGCGATGCTTATCAAACTGAAGCCTATAAAGACGCCGCAAATACCGCCGATGTTGCCTGAATAAAATGTGGATATTATCAAAAAACAACATTATCATATTTAAAAAAAAATGAATACTCACTGAGTAGCTTATACCAATAGTATGCGATTTCCTGCTTCAATCTTATGCTTCCATGCTTCGTGAAATAAATGTGCACTATGCTTTGATTCGCCAGTTTAACATTATCGCTTGAAAGTCATAATTATATTATTTCTTCATTTGTTTAGTGAACAAAAAGAAAAAAAATCTTAATTACATTAAATCGTTGTGATAGACGCCTCTGTCGAGATGAATTGTCGAACTATGCAGGTAGTAACGGACGTCGTTGCAAGTTGGAAGGCAATTGCTGCAACGGTCCAGTCCTTGGTTACTGATACCAGATTTATTTTCATCATTTTCAGGATCCCAATCATCACTTGCCAGAACGGTCAAAAACAGCTCTACAACCGTATAATAAAGCGTTTTACAAGCCGTACCAGTTTGAAAACTACAGTTTTGCTTTTTCGTGGAAGAAGCGTTGTTTTCATTAAAAAAAACATTTTTTCTTGCTCCCCGAATCGAAAGTACAGTCTTCCGGGTCGCATTTGGGGCCGGGAATTACGACTTTTGTGGCTCCCGCTCCTACTCTCTCACTTTTGTTTTCCCATCTCTGGTTTATTATGTTTTTATGTTTGGTGTCGTTTGCTCGCGCGTGCTTCGACTTTAATTGCATTACTTTTTTTTATTTTTCTTCAGTTAATTTCTTTAGGTAACCTAAAAGTGAGTAGATGGAAAAAAATGTACGACTCCTCGTCTGAAGGTTCTGTCGACGAAGAAGAAGTTTTAAGAAATTTTGACGGGGAAGCGAAAAAAATTATTTTTAAAAAAGTATTATTTTATTATCAGACATTTTCCTCTTGTATGGTATTTTGAATGTCTTTTTAATGCCTGCCCCGACCAGCAAGAACCTCGGTTTCACCTCGGATTTGCAAAAGTCGAGCGCCCCCCCCCCCCCGGTACTTTCGGTCGGAGATCAAGAAAAATAGTATACGACCCACGGCCAGAATGTTGGATCCCCAAGCGTATCTATCTACATCTATATCACATTATGTTATACCGACAAATAGCCTTTAATATTGTTTAGTCTCATGAGACTACCCGCCTGACGTCACGCCGGAACAACGACCGAATGGGTTATGTAATCTCAGCCGTTGACATGTCTGATCAACGTGAAACTCGTGCGAACTTCGCCGAACTTTGACGAATGACATTAGCACACACACGGATAACCCGAGAACTGTCAAGTTCAGACATTCATGCATAGCAGTGTACGTAATAATGGATACGAAAATTTATTGCCAAATATTTTTCAAAACGTCAGAGACGTTAGAATTTTATCAAACTTTACATCTTTTGTACTTTTATCTAAAACAAGATTGCAAAGTCGAAGTTCGCACATTGCCTCCTCATTTTCTATCTTTTTTGAAGCTTCGTCTGAAGAAGGCAAAATTGGTCAACAAATTTCCACGTAATTTTGAGAAAGGTAGAAAATGACGAAACGAAGTGCATGGCCTGAATTTGCAACCTATTACCTTTGTTTTCGTGTAAGCACTCGACGTCCCCCGCGGTGCACACTTTCCGTTCATCTAGTGCAACAAATTAATACATTTAAGTGTACCAATATCTCAACGATCGAACTAAATAACTAAAGCTTTTTGTTTATATTTGTCACTAGACGTATGATTAACACACATGGTTGGTCATTATTATAATATTTTGAATGTACGTTAGAAAAAAAAAACCAAGTCGGACCCAAAACCCCATTTGTGTCCGACAAAAATGCCATTTATCAAATCTATTATGAATGCAATGATAATTCTATTATATTATCCAATTAAAAATCTATTATAATTAATGCTTAACTGTGTAGATAGTTCAGTTTGTTTAGGGGCACCGGATGTTTATTATTATTAATTGTATATAATTTATGCCCCCTTTAAATCGTCTCAAAAATGTTGTGACCGTAACTTTGAAAGACGAGTTTTTCGTTAGGACAACCAAAGTTCCGTTTCTTAAATAATCATTACATTCAGTTGTCTAAAATATATTATTTGCAGTAATCAAAGTATTTGTTATATCAACTAAAAATTCGCTTGAACGACGTGTACATCGATTTAGTTCACTCAAACATTTTTTTTTCAGTCTAGCAATTTGATCGACAAATTTGCCGGAATTTTTGCATCCTCACATTCGTCTTTTCCACGTCTGGGAAGGAAAAATGGTCTGCACTTGCAAGTCTCCCATATAACAGCAGCACGACAGTCAACCAGACAGTCGCTGTACGTGTAAAGAGTATACAGAACGGGAAATTCGGTCTTGAAAATGCACTTTCGTCTGTCAAATGCGACACTTCTGATCTCGTTCGTACTGTACGTCGAGGTGGCGTCCAATTCGACAAAAGTTTCTGTGGCAGGAGATACGAGTGCCTCGGCTACGGAACCACTACCGTTGTCCGGATAATTCCGAGTATTGAAAATCGTCACCTGTTCAATAAAAAATGAAATTATTATTTATTTTATTGAAAAAAAAGGGATTATAAAATCATAGAATAAAGTAATGGGGGCATTCCCTCAATATAAAAAAAATAAATGCCACATTCTGTAAAATAAGCTGTAAAAATGGCAAGAAACAAGGGAAATATTTCTAATCGTACTTTCCACCCCATTATTGGGAGCATTGAATAATAATAATCCTCTAAAAGCGGTTCCAATACCAAAGAAAGACCGTTCATTATTCCAAAACTATTGATGTCATATGGTTGTGGCAACGCTTTCTTCTTTATATCTTCAGTTCTGCTGGAAAATAATAATGTAGAATATATGCATAACGCTGCACGAAGGTTTTGCTAGACCAGCAACTCTTTTGTTGAAATTGTAATAACATTACATTATGCTAAACGAGCTCGAAAGTTGTTTGGTCTTACAAATCTTCTTGCTATGATCACAAATGTCTTTGCTAAGTTAAAAAATCTTCTTCATAGATTAACAATTCGTTTTGCTAGGATAGTAAAAAATGCATGCTTCTATTACAATAACAAAAGATTAGCTGGTCCAGCAAATACACTTTATCCGTATATTCCTCTTCTAAAAAGTTCATGATTAACGAAACACATTGTCATTATTTTATTCGTCCTGTCATTAGCTAAAAAATAAAACAGTAAAACTTCATTTTTAAAGTTACCACATACCATGTATGGTACCAGAATTAACTTCCAATAAATAAACTGGCGTTATGCGTTTTATGTATATTGGATCTTCTCATTTTTTTACTATGGTCCAGATCAGGAGCCTGATCATGGTCGGTTTAGTACCCTGATCGTGGCCGGATTGGGAGCCTGTTAGCGGCCGGATCAGCAGCCTGATAACACCCGGATTTGTAGCCTGATCGCGGTCAGATCAGAAATAGCGTTACATGCCATAGCAGGACCGGATAGAGTCGCCTTATCCGGGCCCGATTACTTATTAAGGAAAACCCGATGAGGTCCGGACCTCAGATAGAACAAATTTCTGCTCGGGATGTAATGTCTGAAGTTGCGTGTGTGTTCTCTCCAAACCTGAGCGGTGGTCACCGGATTCTCTGGCTCATGTGTTACCTTTTTGATGTTGAACTATACACGGAGAAAACGGGTTAGTTGAGAAAGCTAACCTTTAAATGCTTGGAGCGTTAGATGTAGTTTAGTTGGCGTTACCAATCGGTTGGTTGGCACTACCAATCGGTTGGTTGGCGCCACCAATCGGTTGGTTGGCACTACCAATCGGTTGGTTGGCGTCACCAATCGGTTGGTTGGCACCACCAATCGGTTTGTGGGCATTACCAATCGGTTGGTTGACATCAATCGGTTAGTTGGCATTACCTATCGGTTGGTTCTGACACGCAATAACTTGCTAATGCCATATTTTACCATGCCTGTTAGTTGGCACGTATCAATTCCGTAGTTCCTACAGCTACACCCTTTTCTCCGTGTAGTATGTTGAAAAAAGAGTGAATATAACATCAAAAAATACCAGTCCTGTGGTACTTTTGATGGTGGCGAGCCAGGGAGTCCGGTTAATCTGAAGATCGAACTTGCGTTCCATCCAAAGCCTTAATACGTATATGTAATTATTCAGTGCTACAAAATTAATGTTTTTGTGGTCGTTAAAAAAATGTTGGTAGGTGTAGATTATTTAGTTAGGTGAATTTTTATTTAGTTTTTTATGCAAAAATAAAATTCGTTTGGAGACCGCATGTAATATACCGTTCTTAATGTTAATCGATACCGCAACTTAAAACTTTGTAATTACGTTCAAAATTGCTAAAGTTATAACCAATAAAATTTGTAACCGTGAAAGTTCAAATATGCACTTTCGACAGGACCCGTTAAACTAAATTTACAAACAGAATATATAAAACGAACATTCATGCTCGTTGAAGTCATAATGAAACATTGATTGCGGAACTCATGTAGAAAATAATATATGTATACGACATTGAATATTGAAAAACCATCAAATGATTTTCGAATACGTAACGAATCATAAATTTTCATACTGATAAATACAAAATTTGTATGTTAAATCTTGTATCTCCAAATACATTTGTATGATAATAAATGCAATACCTCCAGAGCAAAAGAAAGTTGATGATTGGTGGCAGTGAAAAAAATTATTACGTGCATTTTTTAAATTAATTAGCAAAAGTGTAATTATGTTCAGTGATGGGCGCGTTACATTTTTAGATACGAACTCACGTTGGTATATCGTCGGGCTCCCGAATATAATTAAAAGTGCAACAAAATCCATCTCTTGTTTTACGAAATGTAAATATTTCTGAGCAATTCTTAGCTTCGCCTTGAAAATGGCAAGACGACAGACCTTCGGTACAGCTTGGTGACAACTGCAAATCAAATATTCAATTATATTAATATAATTTAAGGATATATCGTTCCTGTTTCTCGCTATTACATTTTTCATTATACTTGTCACGTCGTAATCTCGCTTATAATACTGCATCAGTAGTTCGTCCAAATATTTCCCGGACGTTGCGTTGTGCCGCACATTCATATCGTATAGTGCACCTAATTCTTGGATCATACGGAGAACATCAACAAATCCCCACTCGGTAGTGTTTGTATTGATACTATAAAAATTTATAAAAGTTTATCTTTATCTAGTAAGATGTTCACTCGAGAAATTTTAATGTTTACATGTCATTGGCCAATTCGATAGCAGCTTTACGGCTTATCCTGTTTATATTGCATATAGCAATCCCTGAAATATATAATAACTAGGAATTATCTATGTTATCAATAGTCGCGGTACCCAAGTTAAAAAAGAAAATTAATATGGCCTCCACATGATTTAGTTTATTTGTACCTAGAAAATTATTTGTTTAAATACGGTGGTTTTATCAATTTCGGAAAGAAAGAGGTGTTTTTATTTTTCTTATTGGTAAAAACGATCGGACAATAAAACCTATGCGATTGATTATCCGCAAATATGTTTTCAGCACCTTCAGAAAATCCCTCATTCAAAATGCAACAAATCAGACCGGTTCCATTATTTTAGATAAAGAATACCGTTAATTTCACCACCCGTGCAGAAATTAATTCGGGCAGCCGCGATTAAATAAGGGGCGTGTTAAGGTATAAACGTGGCATCCACAATACGAAATCTACTCTAGAACCCTACTAGGCTCAACAGAGGCGGCCACGATAAACTTCGGGGCCTAATCAGGCTTAAACGTGGAACTCTCACTAGGGTCGCCCATATTGAGCCTCTAAAGGGTAGTACTTTCAAGCGTGACTAGCCTAGTAGCCTCTACTATACCTACCTACTATATCTACCTAGGCCCCTACTATAATTAGGGCAATCTAGAAAGGGCCAAGTTGGAGCCCAACTATATTTCTGCACGGGCAGTTGCTGATAGTTGCTAAGGTCCATCCCGATTTTAACCCTCGGTTAGCCCTCCGGAAATCCCAAACACTTTGACTAGTCAAAAGCCTACGCCGGTTTCACCCTCCGTACAGCCAATAGTAACCCTACTTGGAGGTTCAACCGTTATTTGCTACCCTCCGTAGCGCCTTCCTGACTCCGTGTAGAGCCTTCTACAACCTACTCGCCGTATCCATAGACCCTCCTGCGACCCCCTATATGAGGTATAGAACCCCCGTTGAGTCTATGTACCCTATTGAAATCCAGATAACCCTACTTAAGTTACAAATATAGAAAAAACGTGTCCTGATGAAAACTCACGAAGAGTTCAACATCTTATTGGTGTGAGTAATATATTTGAAGGAATGCAAACCAATTCACTCGTTACGATAAATCCAGAAGAAGTTTGTTACTCATTGCCGTACCTTCTTCACATGTAATTCTACTCTGATTGTACTGACAAAGCTATATCTTTCTTGAGGCTTCGAGCGAATAATCTTTTTTTATTTCTATTTTTTTCTTTATTTTTATTTCTATGTTCTTACACGATCCATATTTCGGACTAAAATCGATCAGATTCACGTAAAAAATTTGACGTTGGTAACTCACATTACCTTAAAATGTTCTATGTCTTAAATAGAGATTGTTTCTTTTAACGAAAAAAAAAATTGTATATCAAAATATTGTTGATATTAAATAAAAATACATTATATCTATGGCATTATAAAAAGTTTAATAAATGCTTTTGTATTTCTGAATTTGTTTCTTACATTCATAATATAAATAATTATACTTCCATTGATGTTTTGGGTTAACGGAGGGTGTAATAATGTATGTGGAAAGAACTTTCGCAGGGTCAACGAAGAGTATTGGGGTTTCTGTGATAGGCTCAGCGGAGGGTCTGGGAGATTCAGCGGTAGGCTCAACGGAGGGTCTGGGAGATTTTGCACTAGGCTCAACGGGGGGTCTGGGAGGTTCTATGGCAGGTTCTACGAAGGTTTTTTTAGGGTCTACTTCACCCTCCGTGACCCTCCGTTAAGACGAGACGTCTACTTTCTGCCATTTGGGGAGTCTGGTAGGGTGAAATTCAATTGTTCATCTTTGCGCGATATCCTCCTTTCACCTTGCAAACTGCTTTCTTTCACCCTCTAGACTACGGCAGTAGACCTCAGTCCTTTTAGGTTCAAAGGAGGGTGAAAATTTCGAGTCGGGATGCGCCTGATTGTTTATTTGCCTAACAATTGTATAGGATATCATTATAAATAAAAAAAATATTAAATCGTTTCTTACCCGGAAATTCTAGCATGTGCGATGGATAATTTTCGGAATCAACAACTGATATCACAGGTACTTGATAGTACTCTTTGCAAGCACTTTTCACAAGTAACCCCATCATGCAGAGTGTCGATGCATGAAGTACGACCCAGAGTGCTCTGAAAGAAACAAAATATTAAAAATCACTTCGCACACAGTGGGTTCACAATTGTTATTATAGAAAGCTCACCTCTCGAACCAAAATCTGTTTGGCTCGGTAAGATATCGGCAGCCTACCAAACTCGAATTTTCAGAATAATCCCGCACTTTTTCTTCGAACCTTTCGAGCGCAATTCGGCATCGCATTCGATTTGGAGACTCCGGCGAGACCCAACCATGGCCCACTTCAAATCTTTCTCCCTGATCGGTAATTTCACTTATACTTTCCATGGATATTCGCACTGTAAGCGAATATTAATGTGACGAAAATGACTTCCAGGAACATCGAATAAATTAGTGTAGGCCTAGACACCGCTACTTCACGAAGCTTCGTCACGAATTAGCCAAGTGAGTGCGCAGCCTGTATTGAAGCTATCCACATGTGCTCCTAACCTTTCACGATTTACTATACAAAATAATGAACTTCATATTTATGGTATATGTGCATATCACTCGCACTATCTTTATGACCTGTCGCTCATACACTGGACGTGTGAAATCAATGGCAATTATTTGTGGAGATAGGCACTGAAAAGAAAAAAGGCATAAAACTATAGTAAAATATTGCAGTACATATATTGCCCAGTGATATAGAAGCGATTTATCCCAGGAAGCGAAGAAAAATTTTATCTCTGTTTACCTCCGCTTCTTCGCGTGAATATTTCATAGAGAGCATCCACGTGTACACACATCCACTGTTATCGGAATGAAAATAATGCATCGAACTAAAATAAGCTAGACACGTAGCAAATATGCCAATGTAATAATTGTCATAAATATGAACGGTCTTCATTACGACATTGAATTTAATACGATCAAATTAAATGTGTATTTATTTTGTCTACCGTTTATTAGACGTTTTACGTATTTTACGTATTTGTAACAGGTTTTTGTTAAACTTATATTCTTTAAATGTCAGGTTCAAAGTCTGATTATATTTCACGACGACCTTTTTCCGTACAGAAAAACGGATTTATCACCGGTTTATAGTCGACATCTTTCAAAATTATATAGGGACAGTTTGTCTCCTGTTGGCATGCAATTCATTTTTTTAAGAACTCAGTGAGTTCTTGAAAAGTTAAATTGGTTGAATAATAGTATATTGTGCAACACGGGCCAAAATTGGCGTTTGAGACTCGTGTGATTGCAGCCCTCGCTTCGCTCAGGTGAACCTCACACACAAATCTCACACTCGTCGCAACCGCCAACTTTCGGCCCTTGTTGCACACCATATTGTATTTCACTCAGTGTGTAAAAACGTGGTTTTACGCACGCTTCGCGTTCGTCAATCCTCGTTTACACACCTTGTGAAATAAAATTTTATACGATACTCATGCGAAAAACGTTTTCTGAACTCGTGTGATTGCAACACTCGCCTTCGGCACGTGCTGCAAACTCACACTCGTCAGAAAAAGTTTTTTCTCACCTCCGGGCCGAAAGCGACAACTTTCGTTCCGCTGCACGGAACGAAGTTCCCCGTTTTCGGCTCCGGCGATTAGAAAAATCGTATACACTCCTCGGGCAGTAAATAAGAAAGCCTCAGATCACATGTTAGTCGACCTCGGCTTCGCCTCGGCCGACAATTACATGTGATCTGAGACATTTCTTACTTTACTGCCCTAGGTGTGTAATATACTATTTCGCACTCGTATCGTAATTAGTGATGCCGTCAAGACTCGAGAATTCTCGATTTTTCGAGACAAGACAAGAAATTTCTTGTCTCGAGTCCAAGAATTCTTGTCTCGAATTGAAATTGTCTTGTCTCGACTCGTCGAGACAAGACAAGACATAGATCTCGAGACTCGAGATTTCTCGACGAGAAATCTTGTGTCTCGAGATTTTTCGAGATTTCTCGAAATTTTTCAAGATTCTCGAAATTTTTCGAGATTTCTCGAAATTTTTCAAGATTCTCGAAATTTTTCGAGATTTCTCGAAATTTTTCAAGATTCTCGAAATTTTTCGAGATTTCTCGAGATTCTCGAGATTTCTCGAGATTTCTCGAGATTTTTCGAGATTCTCGTGATTCCTTGAGATTTCATGACATTTCTCAAGATTTCTTACGATTTTTCGAGATTGTTTGTAAATAGCGTCTTTTTTAAATTATAAAATAAAAAATCAGAAACAATTCTGAAAAAATGTATACGTAGTCAGAAAAATAAACAGATTTGCTTCATAACAAAAAAATTAGGTTGCCGAGTCATTTGGTGCACTATTATTTATTAAAATAATTTATTAATAACATTTCTCAATTATTATTGCACCAACGAAAATTGTTCACAGATTGTTTATTTTGACCGAGGACAAGCGTCGCGGTTTTCTCGGCCACTGTCGACTAGCGTAGAAGAGACAGTTGGCTTTTTTTACACCGAAAGACATTTAGCTGTAAGCTACTTTGTGATACGGAGCGGATGTTTACTGTAATAAAATATAGGAGCGGATTAATCGTTTTCATTTATTTTTTTTTTTTCGTCAATGATTCGCAGCATTTACAAAGAATCGTTTATTAATATTTTGTCTTCGAAATATTGATTTACATCGATCGTACCTTTTTAAACGGCGTACGTGTGTGTCTGTTGTGTGTGTGTGTATGTTTGTCGTCTGTCCCTGTAGATGTTTTTTTTACTGCGAGGATCGTTACTTCCCGTCGCAAATGCAGTCACACGCGCGTTCTTTCCGGCGCAAAGAGGTAAATCGTTTATTCTATTTTGTTTACTCTGCCATTTCGAACTGACGACCTCTCGGAGGACATTAAACGTCGATCTGAATGACACATTTCTGGCACAGCCTTCGTGTATATTTATTTATATATATTATTACTAAAAAAAAATTATGAGACAAATGACGTTTTTGCTTCCTCATAGAGGAAGCTTTGTTTTCATGAAATTTTTTTTTTTCGAGATTTTCATGTCAGTATGCTTAGAATCACCGAAAACGTCGAGAAAAGTGGTTTAGAAAAAATGTCCGTATGTATGTATGTGTGTGTGTGTGTGTGTGTGTGTGTGTGTGTGTGTGTGTGTGTGTGTGTGTGTGTGTGTGTGTGTGTGTGTGTGTGTGTGTGTGTGTGTGTGTGTGTGTGTGTGTGTGTGTGTGTGTGCTGGGCTTCGAAAATTCAATCTCCTCTCACTCGGTAACCGTTCGAGCGATCCGGCTCAAATTTGGCACGCAAGTAGAGTAGCTGCCCCTCTTCGAATGTTGTGATTTTTGCCAAAATATGTGAAGTCATTAAGATTTTATGTTGATTTTAATTTGTTGAAAAAAGGGCGTGGTCGCTCTAACTTTCGTAAAAGTTCGCCGATTTGGCTAAATAGTTCTTCATAACTGAAGATACGTTCAATGTTGTATGGTATTGAATTTCGACGAAATCGGTAAAGCGGTTCGGATTTTATAGAATTTTGAATTTTTCGAAAAAAATAGATTTTGATCTAAATTACGTCGAATTTCAACAAATGAACAGAAATTTTGTACAGACGAAAAATAACATTCAGAAATGCCATGTACCAAATTTGGTGATGATCGGTAAAGTCGTTCGGATTTTACACCATTTTTCATTTTAAAAAAAATGTAGATTTTCGCTATAACTTCCGGAAAAGTTGAGAAAGTACGACAAAAATTTGTATCTAATCAAAATTAGATGTAACGGTGTTTGCAGAGGTGATTTATAGCTGTATAAAACACCTCTGCAAAAGAGACACAAGGTATAAAAAAAAAGATGCAAAGTAGAACCTTGCACATTGCTTCCTCATTATTTTTCGCTTTTTACAAAGCTTCCTCTATGAGTAAGCCAAAATTGAATAACATACTGCTTCCTCACAGAGGGAGCTTTGTAAAAAGCGAAAAATAATGAGGAAGCAATGTGCAAGGTTCTACTTTTTTAACTGTCAAACTGCGTAAAAATTAATTGGCAGTGTCGAGAAATTCGGAAAAAGAGAAGGAATCTCGATATTTAACAAGAAATATCGAGATTTCTCGAAAAATATCGAGATTTCTCGAAAAACTCGAGATTTCTCGAAAAACTCGAGATTTCTCGAAAAACTCGAGATTTCTCGAAAAACTCGAGATTTCTCGAAAAACTCGAGATTTCTCGAAAAACTCGAGATTTCTCGAAAAAATCGAGATTTCTCGAAAAATTCGAGACAAGACGAGAAATATCGAGACAAGACTCTTGTCTCGAAAAATTTTTGAGTAAAATTCGAGACAAGAAGTCTTGTCTCGAATTTTTTTCGAGACAAGACTTATTTCTCGTCTTGTCTCGTCTTGTGGCATCACTAATCGTAATGTACTATTTTGTAACAAGTGCATGAATGGTGGTGCTTTGAATGGTAGTTTTGCGGGCTGAACAGTGAAAAGTCAAGTCACCAACTTTCCACCCTAGGGTCGAAAGTGAAACAGCAGGGTCGAAAGTGAAGGAATCGCGAACTGCGCATGCGCCAACCTATCGTTTCAACACTGCTATGAAACTAGACACTTTCGGCCCGCAAAATTGCCATGAAAAGCACCGCTGTTCGTGCACGTGTTACGAAAAGAATTTTTTAAATGCGTTTTCTACTTATAAAAATGATCCATTTAAATTCGAGACTGCGTTGGATCAGAGTATTTCTGCCATTATGGTTTGCATAGGTAAAAGGAACCAGAACATGTTTCATCCCATTCCTAAATAACTTTGGTTTTCCCGAATTTATTTTGGAATGGAAAAAAATTAGTCATGGATAGTGCACAGATCTTCTATGAACTTAGAAGTAAACGAATCTCAGAAAAGCGTGGAATCTTTTTCGACCTGATTATTCTGACGACCTACCCCCCCCCAAGTCCGTATTATTCTACGTCCCACTAATGACCTTTTTCCAGGCTTTGATTACTCCACATCGTATTAAGGATCTTCTTCCAGTCTCTGAATTTACGTTTTTTTTTGTAGATTAGATTTTTAAAAGTTTTTTCCTGTTCCATGGTATAATGTCAATTATCTTTTACTGCCCTTCCCACCCTTCCTCTTATCACTCTCTACACGCACTTCACTAATCTAACCTAACTTTCAATATGTCTAGGGTTCACCCTTATTTTTTTTAAATTGAGTAAATTACATTTTTCGTTCCTCGTTATGGGAAAGCTTTTCCAGTTGGATTAGTTAAAAAATATTATGCGGGTAAAACTACCAAATCGCCCCTTAAAGTGTTTAATGGCAGATTTTTAAAAAAATGAGTCGCTCAGTTTTTAGTCTACTATAACATATTATAAAAGAAATCGAATCAGAAAGATCGACCTGGGATACCTTCCTTGTAAGTTCCACTGGAGGACCTAATCATTTTTTAGGTTACTTCTGTAACATTATTTAAGCACCCACCCCGTATAGAAGTCCTACCAAGGAAGTTTCTAAATAAGAATAAGAAAACAAACCAATTAGTTTGTTCGGCCAACTACACAGAAAAAAATGCTTGGTTATATATACGCCAGCCGATTAATTAGTTAGACCAACCAAATTATTGGTCAGCGCCACCAAGCGCATTGTAATACAACCAATAACTTGGTTGGCATAACCAAAAATCTGATTGGTCTAACCGAGAAATTGGCTGGCGCATATTTAACCAAGCTTTTTTTTGCGTGTAAATAGGTCCAGAAAATAACTTAACCCCCCAAACAAGTTAGCAGACTCAACTTTTGTCAGTTTTATGCGCCAAGTTAGTTCGAACATTCCTCGCTCTATTTTTCTCACTTCATCGAAGCGTGGAGACACTATTACCATATTAGAACATCTGAAACACTGTTCCTCCCATCTGAAAAGTTCCCCTGGACAGATGCAAATATGGGCCGAGTCGCAATTATTTAATTCCATTTCCATACGCCTCCACTCTTACAATGACGACTTTTATTGCCTTACCGTGAGCATTTCTTCGTTCGCCCACGGCCATTCTCTGCACCAAAGTCATATCATCGCGGGGAACAAGTTGTGATGAACCAACTACGTACTTCGCTCCGACCATTTCGTTGCGTAAAGTAACCTTCTCAACGTGGTACGAGCAAGGTACTTTAGCACGTCGGTTTCAAGACCGGTCACGTGCACTTACAGTCATAAGAACGAGTAGTGAATACGTATATAGCTCTAGCCACGAACCCATACATACCTACGTCAGTGCTTCAAGTACGTGCCTTCGGCATAGACATATACTTCACTATGTAAACCCAGCCTCCCGCGAGATACCTTTATACGCACGTGCGACGAGGAAGACCGAGAAACCGAGAGGTTCTTGGATACATATACTGTGTTTAACGTGCCCCCGTTGCATATATACGAATCCAACGTATACACGATTGTCTGTATAGTCCAGAACTGGAGACCCAGGTCGCCACTTCGCATTCCTACCTGCTGGTGCTGCTGCAATGGCTCCTACTGCTACTGCCATTGCGCCAGGCAGTACAACTATCGTTGCGGCGCGCTAATGCTGGAGGTCCATGATAGCAATTGGCGTTATGCCAGTGTATGGAACAAAGCATGAGAACTATACGCGAATCCTCCGATAACTTCATCCTAGGAAGCTTCACAGAACTCCTGGTGTGCTACACCCGCTAACCGAGTCGCTTCTGTGAATCTCGCTAGGTATTCCTCCGCTCCACCGCTTTCTCTTTTGCTCTCTCTCATTCCCTCCCTCTCGTTCTGTTCCTATCCTCTTCTTCTCCCGTCGAACTTCGTCATATTTCACGGCGAAAGCACGTTCTCGGTTCTCTTCCTCGCACTTTCCCACTGGGCTTTTCACTCGCACTCACAGACACGCCTCGTCGAGCTCGCCTAGATGCTCGACGAAGTTTCCGTTTCCATATCTCTCTCCGTGAACGCAGGAAGACGCGGATGACGAAGAAATCCAACCAAACCGAAAGCTCTAGTTTTCTCTCACTCTTCTATCTCGGCTTGTCTCCAAACTCACGCGTCACTATTCGAGATGATGCTCCACATGGAAGGAATTTCGAAGCTCGTATGTACGCGAAGAACAAGTTTTTCAATTCTCGCGTTTCATTTAACTCCTGTGATGTTTAAGCGAGAATGACTCTGTGACGTGTTTTTGTTTACTCTCTATGTGTTTTTGGGCTACTCCAGAGTAGGTCGAGGATACAATACTTGCCTTCCGACATATTTGATGGAACTTTTGTTCAGTGATATTAAGAGATGAGGCAACGTTACGATGCCAAGTTTTTTTTACAGTGAACATTTTTTAAAAAGTGAAAAATACCTTTTTTCCGAGCTGTAGATATTGGTATTTTTAAATCAATTGATTATTTCAAAAGGTTTTCAATATAAATCATGTATTACTTATTTTTATTAAATAAAAAATGTTCTATCATGTTTGTCTTTCAACGATTTAGACAATATTTTACCAAAGACAAGATTTCGATAAATTTACTTAGCAAAAGTATGAATTTTCTGAAATTAAAGCAAAATAATACTTTTCAATAGTCAAGACATTGACATTTTGCTTCCTCGTAGAGGAAGCTTTGTTTTCGTGAAATTTTTTTTTTTCGGGATTTTCATGTCAGGACATTCAGAATGGTCTAAAACACCGAGAAAAGTGGTTTAGAAAAAAAATATCTGTATGTGTGTGTGTGCAGATTCCTTATAAGCACGATAACTGTCGCAATTTTAGATGTATCTTCATCAAATTTGGCACGCAAGTGGGCTGTCATATAACGACGTTTGGGATTGTAATTCACGCAAATCGGTTGAAAAATTCATATTTCCCAGTATTTTGAAAATTTTGAAAATATCGTTTTCACGCTATAACTTTCGCAATTTAAGAGATATCGGGCTGAAATTTTATACACAAAAGGACTACCATCAAAACATGATGTGTACCAAATTTGGCGAGAATCGATAGCGTGGTTATAATTTTATTGCACTGTCAATTTAAAAAAAAAATGTCTTCAAAGACATTTTATCTTTGTAAATTCTGAGATATCCGGCTGCAATTTTCGACATGATTTCACGATTATTGATTATTAATAATGAATTTAGTAAACAAAAAACTATCGATATGTCGGTAAATTTCGATTTTGGTGAATATGAAAAAAAAAAATGCGGACACGAAAAGAAAAAAAAAATTGAAATTTTTCACAGATTTATCTTCAATTTTGTTCACATATGGACTATCATCGATAAACATTTGAGTACGATGTTGACGCAGATCTGGCCAGCCGTTCAAATTTTATGGCATATTGAATTTTTCGAAAAATGTAATTCTCGCGCTGGCTCGTGCAAATTACGAGATAGCGGGTTCTAATTTGGTTCACATATGGACTACTATGGTACAAGTTTTTAGTACAAATTTGAAAAAAATCTTTGAATTTTTAGAAAAATGTCTAGAGCATAAACAAGCCTGCAAAGTAGAACTTTGCAAATTGTTTCCTCATTATTTTTCGCTCTTTACAAAGCTTCCTCTATGAGGAAGCCAAAATCAATTAACATATTTCCTCATAGAGGTGGCTTTGTAAAAAGCGAAAAATAATGAGGAAGCAATTTGTAAAGTTCTACTTTTTTTTTTACATAGCCAAAGCCTTGTTTTCGTGAAAACATTTTTTTTTCGAGATTTTCATATCAGTGTACTTAAAATAGTTTGAAACGTTGATAAATGAGGTCTCGAGAAAAAAATGTCGGTGTGTGTGTGTATGTACGATGGGTATTAAGTGAATAAATCTTTTGTAACTAGAGAATGGGTAGAACCATCAAGCTAAAAATTGATGTGCAAGTGAAACACTTATTTCCCTTTCATTGTTTTATATTCAATTAAAATTCGTTGGACCTAGCATATTTTATCACAGTTCAATTTTTCTTTGCAAAACGACGTGAACATACTAACTCGTGCAAATTTCAACTTAATGATCTGAAAATTACTTAATATTTGCATTCATGACCAGGATTCATTAGGTATAATATTTGGGGAGAATTGACAACGCAGTTCAAAAGTAATGAATTCTTTTTTTTTTTCAAAATTTTCTATTTCAGTTTAATCCTTATAACTTAAGAACGGCACGATGTGTTTAACTTAAACTTAGCACGGGAGTGGTGCCGAAATCATCGGACTATTGTGATACATTTAATTTAAATTGTCAAAGACATTCAAGTTTGTAGCAAATTTCAAGAGTTCGAAGTGAAAATTTGTACACAAACGAAATAAAAAGTGCAGATTGCACGTGATCCAGTCTCAGATTTATAATGAGGGTCAAAAGCTATAGACTAATTTTCCAGAATTCATAAATCTTCCTTTATAAGGAAGCCAAAACTAGATAAGAATGAGGAAGCAATATTTTATGATCCAACTGGTTATTAACCAGGTGTCGTCAATTTAATTATCAGTAAATTTTCTTGACTTTCCGGTAGTTATCAAATTTCAACAATATAGCAATATTTTTTAATGGTAATAAATGTCACCCGCTTAATACTTACAAGGACTCATAAAATTAAATAATCGTTTAATCCTTTCATTGTTAATGCAGCTATAAAAACTTCTGCTAACAGAAATTTGCACTTTCGCGTTTAACGATGTTTTGGACCGTCCATAAACAATATGAATTTTAATTATTGAAGCATTATTCATACCTCGTTAAAAAAATGCATCAAAATATTTTTTATGTATTGTACCGAAGACTAACCCGAGCAGAAATTAATTAAAATTGTCTGAAGTACCATCAGGTGTGGATGGGGCATCGGTTAGGCATGCCCGTCCAGGCTAGCCAAATAAGGCCCTGGTCCTGCCCAGAACATGTATCGGTATAACATTTAAAAACTGGCTAGCCTGAAATATTCCCTATCAGGCCGCGATCAGGCACCGATCGGACATTCCTGATCTGGCTAGCTAAATGAGGTCCCGACACCACCCGGATCATGCATAGGTCATGCATTTCCAATGTGGTTAGATTACAGTTTTTCATAGCATGCCGGGATCAGGCATCGGTCAGCCACACGTGGTCGGGCTAGCCAGACGCGGCCCCGCTTTTGGCCAGAATATTTGAATATTCAAATCTGGTTAACTTAACATATTAACCATTTCAGACGAAATTATCACAGTACTGGAAGGGTCATATCTGGCATTATCGTTGTGCAATAAATAAATGAGAGATATTTTCTGTATAATATCGTTTATTATTGTAATACCATCGATTACAAATAGTTGTATTTTTTAGTATTTTTTTCACACAATTATTCATGTATAAGGGAAATAGCATATATTTTCTCATTGACTGCATCACTTATATCCAAAATCATAATTTTGCGGTTGATTGATTTTATCATAAATATTTTTCGACGTGGCAATTTTTTTTCGCGCCACATTAAAAAAAAGTGATGAGTCGCATGGTTATAGGTACATAGATTTTTTAATACTCCACACTGTTCTTTTTATTTTTATTATGTTTTCGTCTTGAGTGTTGTATATATTTTGGATTTGCAAGATAGTACCATTATTATTAGACCTTTATATGTCAATTTAGTTAGCTAAAAAATAAAACAGTAAACTCTTATTTTTAAAGTTTCCACGACCATGTATGTATGGTACCAGAATAAACTTCCAATAAATAAACTGGCGTTATGCGTTTTATGTATATTGGACCTTCTCATTTTTTACTATGGACCAGATCAGGAGCCTGATCATGGCCGGTTTAGTAGCCTGATCACGGCCGGATTAGCAGTCTGACAATCCCTGGATTTGTAGCCTGATCGCGGCCCGATTAGAAATGGCGCTACATGCCATATCAGGACTGGATAGAGCCGCCTTATCCGGTCCCGATTACTAATTAAGGAAAACCTGATAAGGCCCGGACTTCAGCCAGAACAAATGTCTGGTCGGGAATTATCGTACAGCGCTAAGGTAAATTTCCTGAAATGAATGTATATGGATACTTTTCAATACATTGTATACATTGTATATTTAAATAAAACTGTAAAAACTGTTAGGATTTCAATTTAGTTTTCCTTCATTTTACAAGTTAACTTTTCTTATAATTAGTGTATATTGTCAGAAGGTCATTGACCGGCCACCTTTAATTACAATTTCAATAAAGTCACTTAGCTTCCTGTGAGTTACCCGGTTGCAACAAAATGCCAATATTTTTTTTTAGTAATGAAAGGTATCTCGCGCTTAATTACCGCAACTTATAAACTTCAGTTACTGGTCGTCTGTCGTTGGAACGTCACGTTAAAATAGATTCAATTCCTTATTAATATAGCTATAAAAATGTCACCAGAATCATATTTTCACGTTTAACGATAATTTTTTTACTGTCCATAAATAATATGAATATGCCTTTTGCCACCATTCGTGACTTGTTAAATTCAGAATATATATTTAACGTTCGCAGAAAATGATACACGGACGTTGATTGACATAATTATACGAAAAAAGAATCCACTTACCCAGAGGCAATTCCGTGAACATCAGAATTGGAGCAGCACGTGCATCAATATTACATTAACGAAGAGGACGTGCACTCGTACGTTGCGATGGACGGGTTGCTTGCTGCAAACTTAATTATCGTTTCGTTGAAGATGATATATCGAGCTGAGGATATTTAGTTTATCGAGCAGTACGAATATCGACCGATATAACGTTAGCTAGTCTTCCTCGTGGTTATACCGTGTCGATAGATTATACTCGCCGACATATGCTTCGTATGTGCGGTGCAACGCAAGCCAAGCCATGCGTGGATTAAATGGTTACCGTTATTGTAACTGCTTGGGAAACGAGGTGGCCCGTGCGGGTCCGCCATATTCCTGGTGTACGGCGCACCTGGCCAACGGAGTGAGAGAGCGCCCTCTCGCATCCACAATTAATTTAGGATAATCCTAATCGCTAATTGCGCGGCTCGTCCTGTGTGACCAGCGTCGCCTCCCATCGGCGTCGTCGTCGTATCCGTCGACCTTGCTATTACCTACAGGCTATACCATATTAGTACCCTGTAGATGCAATATCGATGATATAGTAAAGCCAGAGGAGTTAACTCCACCGACAGTACGAAATGTCCGAGTGTTTCGATTAGTGAGATAATCGTGTTGTCGTTTGAGTTATGTCTTGATGTCTGTTATAAGCAATTTCATGTGGCATTTACATTTCAGTATCTTCTATGATGTTTGATCGAAATGATGAACATTCGATCAAATAGTTACCAGCTGTGAGAGTGGATTAAATATAATTCTCCGCAACATCATCTGTCGATAATAGAAGCAACGTAATAAGAAAGTGTAATTCACATATTTGTGCCAATCGGAAAAATTAGTTGTCTCCAGGAATATACAGCTCACCAATTAATTGATAATTATAGGTAAGAATTCATTTTGATTCTTGTGCGCGATTAGGTATGCCATTAATTAGTTTGCTGTAACCTAAGAATTTGGAAAAAAAGCCTTTTTTTTTTACTTTTATGACTTTTTCTTTAATGAAAATCTGTGTTCGCCGTATCTGTTGGAAGTTTCCCTATCCCTCGGGACTCCTTCTGTTCTTCGGGACCTTTTCTATCCCTTGAGAACTCTTCCATCCACCGTTATTCCACTTATCCTTCGTTCGGGACTCTTCATATCCCTTGGGACACCCCTGCTGTCTCTGAAAGGTCCTCATTCTTCTTGAGATGCTTCATTCCTCCGAAGTACGCTGCTCAAATATAAGACGGCGTTTTAGGGTATGAACCCCCTCCATAATTAATTTTATTTCACTCGGTTCGAGAAACGCGGCTTTACGCACGCTTCGGGTGTATAAATACCCATTTTCACACCTGGTGAAATAAAATTCCGCACGACACTCGTGCGATAAACGTTTTCTTGATTCGTGTAGATGCAACACTTATTAGAAAAAGTTTTATCGTACTAGTATCTTAAAGTGCTGTTTTTAAACTCACACGCGGAAAATCTCGCTTTCCGTGGCGGCAAAGCGTGGCGAAAGTGGCGTATTAAAATAAGGTGTGCGAGAAAATACTGCTCATGCGCAAAAACGATGGAGATACTTTCTCGTATGCAATCTCCGTGTGTCAATGTATCTAGGTACTTTCCCACATATCCTTTACAGGTACGTGATGCGTAACTTTCTATTAATTCGTTTAAAAAAATAGGATGTGATACTCGCACGCACGGAGAGAAATCCGTATGTCGTTATAGCAAAACTACATTTGCTACGCATTTACCTGCTATCGTAGCAATGCAAAAAAGCCGTTATAACAAACATTATATACCGATAGCAAATAAATGTATGCTATGGCGACAAAAAATGTAAGATTTTAAGGTAGTTATAACGCGAAGGCAAACACGTTAGATACGTCCGAATTTTTTATATCTTGTAGTCGGAGTATTCATCTTTTATTTGTGAGGAATTACGAGATACGTTACCGGATATCTAATTAAGTAAATAACTTTTTAAAACAGAATTTTATACATGACGTTATATGGAGAAATATAAAAAATTGACTTTTGAACAGAGAAAAAAGCATTTCAGAAATGAAATACAAAACATCTAAACAGCTCTACGTTTTCGTTAGATTTTAAAGTAACCGATACGACCATAATAAGTAGTAGTCACTGGACATTTCAGCGAGTTATTGCAAGATAATTGCAAGAAATTGCGTCGTGCAAAAACAATCTCTACCGGCTGTTCAAGATGGCGCCGAAGTTTGGCAACGTTGCACATCAGCTATATACGCGACAGTTATCATAGGTCGATATATACTGATAGTGTTCTGCAATGAAAATGAATGAAAATTATAGCTCGCATCCTAAATTCGACGTAATTAACTGAAATCGGACTTTTCAACCTATCGATACTCTTGAATTTTTCATTTTTATGGGAGTTGGTTTTACCTACAAGAAAAAGGAGAACAATCGTTCAGCTAATTTGTTCAGGTCGACGATGCGATTTTTCGACGGTTGATCAAATTTCACTTGCGTCGATTCTTCACTGTACCCGGCTTTTTTTGTTGCTTGAATGTTGTCGAAACACGCTTTTCTTTTACGCGTAATGAATTGGCCGTTTCTTTTTCCGCGATACGCTCTAACATCGTGTTTTTTTTTTTTTTGAGAATTCGACATGACAGAGCAGATTTGCTAAACAAACTTCGCAAACCTAACCTCGTTTCATTTCGGTAACGTACGATGCCGGTCGAACAGTCGGTCGATATTGCGGTGTTGCCACGATGTGTCGTGTGCTTACAGAGCCAATGGCGGACGAGTCAAGACACAAGTCAAATTAGTTTTAATAACATAAATTAATTAATTACGCACGTGGAAACAGTTTCGAAATATGATTGAATGAAACTTTTTTATTTTAGAATTTAATTGTGGAATATGCAGAAAGAATGAATAATTTTATTCTTCGATGACGATAGTTGCTAGTATCTATGACTCAGGCGTACTGACATAGCTACCTTAAATAGTTTGCTGATCTAGCATCAGAATTGCTGACATAATAAACTATATGCTATCGTTACATGTTTGATTTGCTAACGAAACAAAAAAAGGTTTGTAATGTTAGCAACTCATTCATTTGCTATGGATACATGGTGGTTGTATGCTATTTTGGCGCAGAATTGGCTGTCAATAGCTACAACTGCAGCTATGTAAATGTAGAGCTGTAAACAAAGCTACTACACGGAGAAAAAAAAGTAGTTGGACAAACCAATAAATGGGTTCCGACAACCACTTGAAAGAGTTGAAATAGCGTCACTACTCAGTGGGTTATGACTACTACTCAGTGGGTTATGACAGCTACTCGTTGGTTATACGAACCGCTGTGGTTGGTTATAGGAACTCGCTGTTGGTTGCGCCACCTATTGTATTGGTGAAAACAGCACTGCGATTGGTTACAGGAGCGAGTTAGTTGCTGCAACTATTCAGCGGTACAGCATATGATGGAGATGGTTCTTCCAACTACTTTTTTCTTTCAGTGTAGTGCGCGGGACTTTAAGTAAATTGCTGCACGGAAAGAAAAAAGTAGTTGTAAAAACTGGTTTATCGGTCCCGATAACCATTTGAAATGGTTAGAATAGCGACAACTAGTCAGTCGGTTGAAGAAACTATAACCTCGTTGATAGAGTATCAATAGAAACAATAACCAGCTGAGATCATAACCTCAACTCACCGGTTGGTTGCCGTAACGAATCATTTGGATTAGATAGCAGCCGAGATAGTTGTAGGAATCAAATTGTTGGTCATATGTACTATTTTTGCTACCAATCAAAAAAGTTGAGACTACGATTTCGATTTAGTTTCTGTGATTAACACGCGGCACAGTATATGCTGGAATTGGTAACCAACACTACTTTTTTCTTTCCGTGTGGGGTAGAAATAGGAAAGCAAGTTAGAATGTAATGGTTCTCCATCTATTATTACCATCTATTATTATTTCCGACGTTCAGAAATTGAACTGAGAGAAGTTGAGATTACTCTGGTAACTATTCAGTGATAATTATATTTTATTAGTACAGGTGACTATTCTCGTAGTTACATTAGCAGTAACGTAGTTACGTTAACAGTGAAGAGAGTTAATGTAACGAAAATAGTCACCTGGACTAATAAAATATAATTATCAGGGAATAATTACCAGGATCATCTCAATTTCTCTCAGTGTGATCAAATTCATATGCTCAAATAAATACACCGTTTTGAGCAAAAGTAGCGATAATATTTTGTTCTGATAGTGTATTGTGTCTATTTCAGAACTGCGTTTGAATTTTTTTCATTCAGTTAAATACAAAATGAGACAGATTTTTTGTTTGATAAATGTTATTTCTGCATGTTTTTGACCTTTTTCGATTAAAGAACTTTTTTATCAATTCCAGTTTTTGAAAATTTTACTATAATATACACCATTCTAGTCCCTATCGGAAAACAAAGAGGTTCATCTATATTTAAATCCGATTATCCTTTATGGAAAGCATTTTATACTAAGCGACGCGTGCAAAAATAAGATGCCCTGTCTAGGGTTACAGTTATACCCGAGTAGAATTTCAACTACGGGGAATATTAGGCCCTAGCGCGGTAGACGGACTTAAATCTAAGGCTCCTGCCTGGCAACCTTATACGGGCCTTGCAGGAAAGTAACGCAGCGCATGATCAGGGCCAGATTAAGTTTTCCAGATAAGGGCCGGATAGAGGCTGCCCTGCTAAGCCCCTACTTATAAAAACAACAAACAAATTACAAATTATTTGATATTCGAGCTTATTTAGGTTTCAGTACATATTAATTGCTGATAAAAACACATGTAAATTTATTTGCCGTTGGTGGGAATCGAACGTTGATCCTCAGGGTGATAGTTCTGCGCCTTAGCCCACTCGGCCATTGACATCTTAGAAAGTTTATATATTTATTGTCTATTTGAAGTATACTTAAAATGAAAACACGTCAAAAATGCACATCCATTTATTGTGATTACGACCGAAATATTCAAAATTCAAACATGATGGGGCGGTCACCCACCCCACAGCGGGTGGAGCCATCCACACTGGCGTTTAACGATCAGTACCTGGATAGATTTCAAAGTAATTCTAGCGGTACAGTCCCGTAAAACGTGAGTTTCAGCGAAAATTTCGAATACTTCTCGATGGGATAAAGATGTGAAAAAATCCTGGACACGCAAGGTGCTGAAATAGTACATTACGATACGAGTGCGAAAAAACTTTTTCTGACGAGTGTGAATTTGCAGCACGAGCCGAAGGCGAGTGTTGCAATCACACGAGTTAATAAAACGTTTTTCGCATGAGTATCGTACAAAATTTTATTTCACGAGGTGTGTAAACGATGTTTGACGCACGCGAAGCGTGCGTAAAACCGCGTTCTACGCACTGAGTGAAATAAAGATTGATTTTGCATAACGATGATAATATAAATTTACGGCATATTTTTAAAAATCCATGCCATACGAAGACCGTATGCGGATCTGACCAGGGAAAGTAAAGGTAAATTGGACAAAATCTTGGTCCAAATGCCACAGGAAGACCTTATGCGAAACGGATAAGGTCGATGAATGGCATATCTATATGAGGTTACCCGTATGTAAAGCCTGACATGGGCTTGATCCGGTGGAAAGACGGCATTTTTACAGTAGAATGCCATATTTCGGCCTTACATGAACCTGAGCAGGTGAATTTACGGATGCCCCAAATAAGGTTACCGTACCTAAAACTGATCTGGACCTCATGTGACAGCAGGTATGCCTGATGAAATTTCTACCCAGGTAATATGCCCAAAACATATCTTTAAGAACAGCACAAACCCTTGTCCAAATTTGTTAATAGCTTTGACAGGTGCTGAAGCAGCATATCATTTTGCGCCCTCCTTCGGTTTCGCCCGAAGTTTCGCACGGCGTCACGTAAACCTACATATCCATTTCGGTGTTTCAGAACAGTCTCCCGAATCTTCCCAATCTATTCCCGAAGGATTAAACGTTCTTACAGGACATGCGGAGCCAGCAGTGCACGTCGCGACAGAGGATCGATAGCCCTTGCTGCCGGAGTGTGATACAAGATTAATCCATGAGTGGTAATCCAGTAGGCACTGAATCTGGGCCGGCTTACAGTTAATTTAGAGCAGAGAAACGCAAACGCAAGAGAATGTGGAGAAAAAGGAATCACGTAAAAATGGGCATTGAGTTTTTCTTTTGAGCCAAAAGTACTTGCTTGTAAATGGGCCGCAGTAGCATCTGTTGGTGAGTCGACGAACGGAAAGAAAGAAAAATCGAAAAATCGTTGAGAAGCGAAAAAGGGACGTATTTGTTCGTTCGTTGAAGAAGGATTCATTTCGTCCTCCGGCCGGTGCAACTCTTGTAATTTCGCCGTTGCAACTCACCTCACCACTCTCAAGCAGAAAGAGACGGAACTACGACGAAAAGAAGCTCGCGGAGCTACGAAACCTGGGAAAACTCGTCCAATCGAAGGGGAGGGGAAAGAAGAAGATGGAGAAGGTGGTAGAGGCGCAGATTCGAAGAGTTAATGAAAAGAAGGGAATGCTCTCGACACACCATGAGATATCTCTCACTCTCTCGTCTCTTTCTTCTCTCATTCTTTACCTTCTCTGTTCCCACCTCGCGCTGACTTTTTCATTAATTGGCTATAGTCGCCCGACGTTTTCCTCTTTCATTTGCGCCCTCCGGTCTCTTTGCCTCTTCTTCAATCACACTGCGAATGATGAATCGACATTCTATTCGCAGTGATTAAGAAATCACTTTGTCCGAATACGATCAATTTATGGATGAGAAAATATCTGGAATATTTTATATGCTTTTACCTATTATTAACAGTTATTCGTAGGAATTGAATCAGAGAGTCTTTTGGAATTAGGAACGGGACTGATTTTGAAGGCATAACAATAATATAATGAACAAAATGGGTACTATCAGTAACACAATTTTCATAATTACTTAATAGGCTCCAGCTATTCCTAAAATGTTCTAATCTAGGCAAAAGAAAGTCTTTTATGTTTTGAACCAGTAATGTCAGTAAGCCGATTTTGGCATTGTCAGACGGGTAATAAGATCTATGAAATTCAAAATCAGAAATTACGTTTTTTTTAATCACTGTAAAAAAATTTGATTGTGTTTAGCCCAGCGATTTAATAATAATTCGATATTATCAGGCATAACAATACCTCAGAATATAAGCGTTGCGTTGGATCGCATAGTATATAAAAAAACTGTATTAAAAAAAAGGTAACATCTTCTAATTATTTTCACATGTTCAAGCAAATCTGAGAGACCAATATAGTATATGAATAATAGTGGCAAACACTTCGACTATATTTTTATGGTCTAAGTATATAAAATCCTTACCGTAAACAGAAAAACCATAAAAAAGATTAATATAACTGTAAAAATAGTCACATGGACTATCAATGAGTAGGTATCTCTTATTAGTTGCCAGCAGAGTTGTAAATCCCCATCGACTTAAGAAATATAGTTTACGGTACAGTTTATTTTGTAATTATGATTTAATAATAATAACCTGTAATGAAAAACCTGTAAGGGTAAATTGGGTGTACACACTCACTTTATAATAACTACAGGTTATAAACATTTTAACAGCCGAAAAAAATAATAATATTCGCTCAAATATTGGAAGAAATAGTCGAAATAAATGGAAAACATAGAAGAGTAATGCATTTTTAACCCTTAGAGTGCACACCTCCGTAGCGAATCGTTAAGTGCATACGGGGTCAACTTGACCGCATGCTATTTTCGGTCTCGAATATCTCGCGAACTGTGCACTTAAAAAAAAGTTTAGACACAGTCGATTTACACAGTTTTGCAGTAAATCGATCAAACTTTAGGCCCGTGGAGGCGGATTTCCAAAAAAACCGTTTCTACCGATTCAGAAACTCGCTGAAACTTAACGTTCGGTTAAAAAAACACTTTTTTTCGGTAACAAAACCGTAAGAATGTCAATTCTAAGTATTGAGGAAAATCCTTTTAGGGTTTTATAGATAAGGATTCACACTTTAAGGAAAAAATAGTTCGCATTGCCGCCGCTCTAAAAAGTATATTTATTTTGGAGATTGAAGTCGGTCATTTTTCAGGCTTCAAAAAAAGGTGAAAATAACAGATGGCAACAAATAATCCATGTATACACATACAAAATCGTTTTTATTTTCATATTTCCGAGTAAATAATATGAATCTTAAGGGAAAAAAGGTGTCGGCGATAATTATTTAATCGGTATGACCGCAATCAGTGCACAAATATGCCCGATGGTCGTCGCACATTGGACGATGGCATGAAGGACGCTTCGCTTTTGTTTTGTGGTCTTTCTTGCGATCGCAGAGTCCACATCGAACTGTTTTCTCGAAGGTAGGCCGATCCATCTCCGGTAACTCTTCGCCGACAGGCAATATCGACTCGATACTTTTTCGGAGTCCAATTCGCAGCGATGGTGTCTCGAATCGGCGTCGAAGAAACGGCTTCAGGAGATTATAAGCAATATTCTTTTGGCATTTTCTTCTTGATAGACGTTGGTCAGCCTTCTCGATATCATGCATCTTGTGGCACGTGTGTAGAATTCGACTGTAAAAAAAATAAAACTATATAATAAATTGGAGCAAAATGAAACAGTAACCGGAGTTAGTATACAGTCTTATATACACATATATATAGTCTTACTTGAGACTCGCTCAGCCGTTTTGTTTTTCCACACGTAGCCTCACGCGTTAGCGCTTGACGTTGTTGTGTCGACGCATCGGCTTTTGATTCGGAGCAGTCGTCGTCACCTGGGTGTCAGCATTGGTGTCTTCGCATGACATGTCCTCGACGCAATCCTCATTATCGTCGCTCACGGCACCACCGAAATCGTCGATCGGCGACTTATCCTCGAGGATTGCCGCTCCAACACACCGCGGCCGTAAATTATACGCCATAATAATTATATAAAAATACGTTAAATTGAAGGAAAAATATCCACATACACTACACATGCAGATGTACTTACCCACGAAGAAAAATGATTGAAAACACTGAATTTAAAATTTATGAAAAACACCCGACTTGTGCACACTGGGGGTCAATCTGACCCCACGTCTGTTTTGGACGGCTGCCGCAAGTTAACTGCAGCAGCTGCGGGACCGACCTTGCTGCTTACTTTTAGGTTACGGATAACGGTTCTTTTGTATAAGGATTTGAATGCCCGGGACGCTTATCTATAAAAGTTATTCAAGCGAGAAAAAATTTTGGCGTCTGAATGACACCTAGTGCACAGTAAGGGTTAATGCATTAATTTTGTTTTTTCATTTTTTTCAAAAGAAACAGCGTGAAATTTTTTAAAAAATTAATAGTTTTTGCAGGTTTTCGCAAATGTACATATTGTATCATAATTGCTCCATGTTATTATTATGAAATCATCATTATAGAACGAACCATATCATTATCTTTATTTCTACAAGTATTAGACATTTACAATACTGGTTGACAGTACTATCATATTTGTTATGGGTACGCGATTACAAAAGTACATCGTATATAGTTTTTAGTAGCATTTTTTAAATATAAAATAATTGTAATAATAAAATACATATTTCGTTGAAAATTCGTCAGAATTCCCCTTAACATTATTTTACGTTCATAATCCTCTGTTTAATGAAAGTATTCAATTTAGTTTTGAAATTATGTACTTGGCTGCTTGTATACCTGTCGACCTAAAAGGGTCTGCGAAGTTTCTCAATGAATTACGTAATTAGTTGACATTGGTGTAGTTGACGAGAGTAATCCTTGTTAGTAAAAGCCTTCGTAACAGGCTGTTCTCGACACTAGATGAAAGCGCCCAGACTAGTTCCTATTAGTGGTAGGTGGTTTTGATGTTAGACTATTAGTTGTTTCTAAGTCGGACATGGTTGTCGTTGCCACGACAACGGTTGTAACCGCAGCTTTGAAAATCAATGGCCTGTAACTCAGAAAACTATAAAGTGACAGCAATAATTTTTAGTCCGTGCATTTATTTTTTATAGTTACCCGTGCGGAAATTCCAACTCGCCATCACCTAGAAATCGACTAGTTTTCTTATTTTCTGTACAAGATCTAGGTCGGAAAACTAGCTAGATCCGAGCGCTATGTGTAATTTCTCGCTGTCTAGTCGTTGTACAGAAAAACTGTCTTAAAACTGGTTAAGATTCTATTAATTCGCCCAGTAAACTTAGCTAGTGATTAGCCAGTACGGAAATCGGTTAACCCTATAGCATAAGATTGACTAGGTGCGTACCGCAGCGCTCGCGCTGCGTACCTCGCAGCGCGCAGAAACAGGGGCCACGATGCCTAACGGAGTTTTGGCTCGTATTTCTGCCCGCTGCGTGTGTACACGGCTCGCGGCCAGGTATCGTCGAATTTGTCCTCTCGCTTTTCCGCGACAGAAATCACGTCACGTCACGTCACGGGAGGGAGCGCGATATTCACCTCGTGCTCGTGCAGCCCTCGCTTCGCTCGGGCAGCAATCGTCACACTCGGTGAGAATCGCACTCTTCCCTCCCTTGTAGCATAATGTACTATTTTATATTTATTATTATTTTGTATTATCTAGAACATAACATTTATATAGTTTTAGTTCAATTGTTTTATAAGTAGTTATATTGCTACTGAAATCTTACAAATGAACATAAATGGAGTTTAGACGACCGATTCAATGAAAATCTATTAAGCTTGGCCAACTAATTGGGGCAGGACCTATGTCTAGTTTTTTAAATATACAATTTATGTGTACCTGCACTGAGACAAAAATGTCGAAATCGAAATAAGTTGTATTTATGAAATCGAAGCATTGTTTCGATAATTCACTTATCAAAATAATATCATGACTCCTGTTTCAATTCAATATGTAGAAGGATATGTTACAAAATTTGATTTAACTTGAATTTGGTTGTAATAAATAAACATATAACACAGATCATTATTTATTTGTTGAATTAATTCGATTTGAAACATAAAGCTTACGAAATTGCGGCTGAATTTACGAACAACCGAAAAACGATTAAAAAGTAAATATTTATAGATATGTCGCATACATTACAATTTTTTACTTCATTTGTAACGATTATTAGTCAATTAAAACTATGTTGAGTATATACTAACATGCAATATTGACTTGGTCTAAAAAAATGCACAAATCATTAAAGACAGTAATTTCTATATTTAATAGCAATTTTGTTGTACCAGTGTATTATTTTTTCTGTCAATATCAGCAGCTAAATAAATTTCGCTATCGGAGTTGCAGTTTCACCCAATATTTATCTCCATTTTCACATTATTTCATATCAAGAATATCATCCACCTCTATAATACATTTTTTCAATGTAGATAACGTGCACACTTGCAAGAAAAGTGAATAACGCATTTAAAGCCATTATATCGTATCTTATCATTTCTGAGGAATTCTTTACACCACCGAAAGTGCCACGGGTACTCGAGAGAGTGAGAAAAACCTAGAATGAAGTGAAACGAGAACCGTGCATTGGTAAGTGAAAAATATCATAAATTTCATTCGGTCTCCATCTCGTTTCCACGCCCCGTGCTTGAGCACGCGTTTGCTAAGAACTTTTACTGCTGGGCTATGTACAAAGCTCGCCGAAATGAGAGAGTGAAGTAAAAAAAAAAAGAAAAATCTGAAGGAAAGTTGCTAAAAGATTCGGTGAGCTGGTTTCGTTGAGTTGGAATACCGCGGGATCCACTCGGCTAGGCCAACACGAGTAAAGTTGAATCACACCGAGCTATACCACTGCGCGGTTACGGGGAAGTAGTATAACCAGGCGGTTCTGGTGGGTTTCCCTCCGGCAATAACTGTAATGTACATCGGCATTCAGTACCCGCGCACCGCTGTCTCGGTCACGCGGTAATAAACTCGAAATCTGGAAAATAACATCCCAGAGCACGACTAATAATTAACATAGCGCAAGCTCTTCTGCAGCCCCTCGTGTCTGGATTATGTTTGAAACATTCCCTTGACAAATAGATTTTATTTAAATACTATAATTCCATCGATTGTAAGTCACAAATTTTAATTGATAATGCATTCTAACATTTATTTTATTACTTAACTTATAGACAACAAATATAGAAAATAATTGTTAAATATGAATTATTTCGGTACTTAAAATATATTATATACAGGTTTGTAAACCTCAATTATTTCAGTTTACAATCATGTGTAGTGACTTAATAATTATTTCGCTAAGGAATTATCTACACTGAGAGAAATTGAGATGGTCCTGTTAACTATTCAGTGATAATTATATTTTATTAGTCCAGATGACTATTTTCGTAGTTACATTAACTCTCTTCACTGTTAATATAACTATGTTACGATTAATGTAACTACGAAAATGGTCACCTGCATTTATAAAATATAATTAACACTGAATAGTTACCAGGACCATCTCAATTTCTCTCATTGTACAGCTTTAATTCTTAATATTGAAATATTCAAGTGATTTCTAAAAATAATAGGTTTATATAGGAAGCATTTTCTATCGATTCAGCCACTTACTTTTCAACCCTCTCCAATCTGCACCAGAATTGGCTATACCAATGTTCCGCTAAAAGGTACTCTATGTGAATTTTTTCAGATTTTTCAAAACAATATTTCAGAAAATGCCGTTATTTTTTCAAGTGCAAATATCTCGGGAACTTGAAGTTTCTGAAAAAAAATGTCTCCACATAAAAGATGTCGTTTTTTGTTAGCTTTCTAGCGGAATGTTCAAAATATTTGTCACGTTCCGGTGAGTATGATTTAAAAAAATTAAAAAACGGATATTTTACGTTTACACAAATATATTTTTTAATACCAGAAACATCGATCGATGCCACTCTAGCGATTTTTTAAATATCAACAGTCATACAGGAATACTCTGTAATTTTTTCAGTCCAAAATAAATATCCATTTTTTAATAAAATAATAATTCCTCCATTTTTCGATAAAAAAAATCATACTCACCGAAATGTGACAAATATTTCGAATATTCCGCTGGAAAACTAAGAAAAAACGACATCTTCTATGTGGAGACATTTTTTTTCAGAAACTTCAAGTTCCCGAGATATTTGCACTTAAAAAAATAACGGCATTTTCTGAAATATTGTTTTCAAAAATCTGAATAAATTTACATAAAGTACCTTTTAGCGGTACATTGGTATAACCAATTATGGTACAGATCGGAGAGGGTTGAAAAAAAGTGGCTGAATCGACACAGAATGCTTCATACGTAATGTATTTATGAGTAAATTAATTATTGTAAATCTCGATCGTTTTTCACGATTTTTCGTGTAATATCTTTCGTTTGTAAACCTATTTCTCGAAAAACCTGAATTAGATTTGTAAAATATTTTTGAGTTTTTGAACTCTTCTGTTTCGAGTTACAATGTATTAAATGTACATGAAGCTTACACAATTTTAAACACAGAGTTCCGTTAATGTAAAGTCGAGTTAAAGCTCTTACCGGAAAGCTCACGAAATAATGGAAAAAAATAATAACGCGACAAAAAGAAAAGAGAAATAATGTTTAGTGAATGTACCTCTTTCGACTCCCCGGTGACACATGCATTATTATCTCTAGGGTTTTGTAATAGCCGCACGTGGGTTCAGCGTAGTCGAGAGAGGGTGTGTAGGGTGGTAGGTTGTATTAGGTACTCGGATCCTCGCAATGCCACGTTGCATATTAAAATGTGGAAAAAGCATTTCTGATGGCTTCCTGTACATCAGGGGGGACAACAGTTGCGACAAGAGTTAAATTCCCTGCACATCTATAGTCCTATGTAAAGTATACTGTATTTTGTTACGTGTGTGCATTAAGTCATGAGGGATTTCAGGTTCGGGTGGAAAACGATAATAATAAGTGCAGTGAGGTGAATAGAGTGGCACGAAAATACCTACATATATTTGTTCGGTTGATCGAGAATTCAAACTCGATTGGCCTGTTTGGAACGACAGATCGGATTCTCGTTATTATTATTGCGATAGTGCAAACGTTTCGGTTCCGATTACTCCAGATAAGGCTATCACGATTAATGACACGTTTCGAACCCTCGACGTCTATAAATTTCTATCAGATTAAAAAAACTCGGGTATCGATACGCGCTTTGCCTGAACAATTGCACAATTTTTTAAAGCCAATACACCTGGGATAGAGGTTTTTTTATGAGCTTGGCTTTTATACAAAGCCGGAAACTTTATTGCCTTTAGTTCCATTTATGAAATTTTTACTTTCTCAGCCATGAACAAAAAGGCAATTGTTTTTTATCCATAACTCATTTATCTTACAATTTTTGGAAGTTTTTTTTATCTATTCACAATTTTACTCAGATATGAAGGACGATCTACAAAATAGGAGATAAAAAAAATTAATAATTTCAAAGAACTTACGGTAAATTGTGCCCGAAGGGAAGAATTTGGGAAAAATTACCATGTTGGTATGGTAGCCATGAACCCCATTGGTGCTACCTAAAGAAAATTACGCGAATTTACAAAAACTTGTACTTTGTATACCGGAATTTATTCTGGAATTTCTATTACATTCGATAGATGTTGGGGTTGGTTACCGATTTTACTGAGAAAGAAAATTGGTTGGTTCAACTGAATTCGTCGGAAATGTGTAAAATAAATTTCAATTTAAAACAATGATATTTTTGACAGTATTGCAACCCTTATATTACTCTTAAATTCAGGCTATCCATTTATCTCAGAGATATTTTAGTAGAAAAATGAATAAACTTTTTATCGTACATAAAAAAAAAGATTTTCCCCATATTAACAATTTTAAAAGCCAGACACGTGAACATAATAGGCCATTATATTTTTCCCATTATTCATCCTTCTTTTTAACGCATTTTCGGGGAAATGTATGTGAACTTTTTTATGTTCATATAAAAAGTTTATGCATTTTTTACCAATATGTACGGGTATTAAAAAAATTGCTTATAGTCTAAATAAACAAATATCATACTTTCGAAGCTAATCGATTGTTATAACTTTAATTTTTTTACATTTTTTAAACTTTTATTGGGTTCGGCTAACCACGAATGGGCATCATTTGAATAGAAAAGCATTTAACATATATTAAAAATACATAAGAATATTAATGATTATATAAATACTTCATACCCACGCTTTTATAATAATTACGAATAACCTGTAATAAATATTCTTTTACAAACAATAATGATATTTTGTAGTCGTAATAATCAATTAGTATCGAAAATAGTATAAATAAATTAGTATAAATATCAATTAATATTATTTAAAAATAATAATTTTTTCAAAAGTATTTGAACTATTTTTTTCCTGATGCCCATTCGTGTAGCAGGTCATGTTTGAAGGTAAAAATGTAGTTTTATTAACAAAAAATGTATGCCAGTCTACATCGGACGAGCTTATTTAATTAACTTATTTTCTAACTGTACCGTTAAAAAAAATAATCGTTTACTCTTTTTTCCCGAACTGTGCAATATATATCAAGAGTCGACGCCAAGTTTAAAAAGAAATTAATGTTGCCTTCACACGACGATTTGTCTGTCTGATCTTGACTGGACGGGCTGTTACTCCTGACTTGACGGTCGCTACTGCTACTTTATTTATTCCGAAGGCGGCCACTCACCTGCCGTTTTCGAATTGTAACTCAAATTATATTTGACCACACGTCGAGAACAAAAGATGTATCACGTTCAATATTATTTTTTTTTTCTCTTTCAAACGAGACCTGCGGAAAGGAAATCTGTTCCTTTAAGGGGATGCCGGAGTAGATTTTTTTATCGACTTTGGTCGGTAAGTTTCTCGATCATGACACAGATGGCGCCGACGTTGTCTGTTTACGTTCGGCAAAAGATACTGAATCTCCCAAAATTCAATATGGCCGCACATGATATGGCAACAGACCTTCGCTGTTGATATAATTGTTTCTGGAACTTAGATATGTAAAATCAGACCGGACGTCAATTCTGTGATGATTGCTGAATTCCAAAACCATCAGAATGTCAACTATACAAGCCAAATCCATATATAGTGTATACTACGTTCGCGTTGCAAAGTCTCGGAGCTTTTTCAAAAGTAAACAGACTACGTCGGCGCCTCCTGTGTCCTAATGGGGAAACTTCATTCACGCTCTTCTCGACCTACTCTGATTACGAAGAAACTGCATAAACGTACTTTACAAACTACGTGCGCTTCTATTGCGCTATCGCCAATCCAACAGTCTTAAAAAATGCGAAGAACCTCATAGAATCGGCGTCGACGCTCTTCTTTTGAATGCAATGTCTAGAAATGTTTATATAGCACGAAATAGGTGGTGTTAACAGTTCGAGCGGCCATATTGGTTATCGGTAGGTTTACAAAATTACGATTTTCTTTATTTTTCAATAACTATTAAGTGTTTTCATTCAAAATTCGAGCGGACGCCGATGCGCCTATGTTGATATTATAAGCCTGTGCAATTTGAAACATATTTGTAATATATTACCAACGTAGTTTGTAAACTGCGAAACCGAAGCTTTTTACCGACCAAAGTCGGTAAAAAAATGTACTCCAGCATCCCCTTAATGCTGATATCTGGCATCTTAGTAATTCTGGGCGAGCAATTTTATGTTCTTCTCGCACTGCTGCACTCACACACGTTTAAATGTCCCAACCTGTACGTGCCGACGTATTATTTCTGACCACACGTCGCGAACGAAAAGTGTATCATGACCAACATTTTATATTTTTTTTTCTTTCGAATGAGACCTGCCACAAGAAAATCGGTTCATTTATCGCTGATATCTGGTCATTTAAAAGTTTTTCGCGTTTAACGCACTCACACAATCTTCAATCACGTACATACATTATATAGAAGCGCTGCGCATGTCCGGGCCGGGCCTCCGGGTGACGTCATGACGGGTATACGTACGCGTATACGCGGCGCACTATTATAATTGCTATAACTAATCGGGTTTTCTATATATTTAAAAAATAATTAATTCTTATTAAAGTGTGATATCAAGGTTTTTATTCGTACCATAGGTCTAACAGAGCTGCGGTACGAGTTTTCAGTGGGAGAGGAGGGGTTTCTAAAAGTAGCAGGGTCCAGGGGCGAAGACCCGGTGGATGGTTCGGGGGGCGAGGCTTCTGATAGTATGAACAACAATCTTTCAAAGATTTATATATATCAAGATATTAGATTAAATGAGGCGAAAAGAAAGTGGAGGTACTGACTGATAAATTAGACAAAAGTAATAAATAAGGTACGATATGCAACTCGAGCTCACCCTGCAGGTTCGATATTACGAAACTCGAAATATCAATAGGAATTGTTTTCTCCCGCACTTACTTCAATGGACTATGTACGGGAGCTAGTCACTGGCACGCCAAGTTTTTTTTCTGTAGCGGGTTTTACTTGGCTAATATATGGGATTTTGCTTAATATTTTTGCAAGGGATTTTGTATGCAAGACATTTTTTTTGTGAACAATTTTTTTTTTAAGTATTTTTTTGGATGCCTTTTTTCACTTGGCGTATATAATTGTATGCTATGTAAAAACAAATCTAAAGCTCGAAACACGTGAACCGAAAGACGATATTTGCTACAGGAAATCGATGTTCGCAATAGCATTCTACCGTATGTTGGAATATGCCCTTATGCAGTAGTAGTCCTTTATTCATGATGGTTCGTTAGTCGATAAACTGCAACGAAGCCTCAATATCCTAGTGTGCACAATGAACCACTGAAACTTTGTGAGTTTTGTGCAACGATTCGTACAACATTGTCATCGGCGGATTTTCCACCGTTCTTTTTTCCAACTTTTTAGCTGCTATCGAACGTGCGTGTACAAATTTGATGAAATTTTGAACAGATGAAACGAGTAAAAAAGTGAGTGCAGAGTGGTTTATTCGGCAAAGCGGCTGTAGAGTAGACGACGAGTTCACTCTCAACGTTCTCTCTCAATTTATATTCGAGCGTGTTATATGGATGTATGTATGTGTGTGTAAATGTTTTTCCAAGGCAAATCCGATCGAAGTAGCTTGGCGACGGTGCTGTTACAGGTTTCGGGAAAAGCTGCTCTGGCTCCAGGTTTTTCTCCTTCCAAGTCTCTTTCCCCGAGGGTAAAACACGGGGTTGTATACCTACATCCGATGAAGCTACACTGTACTGTGTATATATTCGTATTCTACAACGTATAAGTACCCGATGCATCGTCAGGGAATGGAGACTCCGGAGAAAACTCACATCGAATCAACGAATGTATTGTGAAAAGACTTACAACGTTCTCCCATATTCTTCGTATACACTATCCTTATTTCGCATTGTACTTTTTTAACGGGAGTTTCAGCAACGGCGTTACACGACGTATAATCCAACGTGACCATAAAAAGCTACGAGAAAGACACGAGAAAACGGAGGGCTCTACGAGAATACAAATAGGAATAACAGTAAAATAGATAGATAGATGAATAAATGAATAAAAAGGTAAAAACTGGAAAGGAAGCGCATCGAATACCCTCTGGTGTACACAAGACAGTAGAGAAAGAGAGGTTTATCATAGAATAAAGATAGATAACGAGAGAGAGGAATTTTATACTGAAGGAGGTTACAAGTACGTGGAATATTATCAGCACATGTTCGTAGGGAATAAACGTAAAAAAACTCAACACAGGCTTTGGCTTCAAATGGAATGTCGAAAAAATTTATTTTCGCTAAAAGTAAAAATAAGGCTATATAGAATTTGTTTGTTTATTTTTACTTCCTCGTAGAGGAAAACTTCGTTTTCGTGAAAAAAAAAAATTCCGAAATATCTATACCTGAAACTGACTGAAACATAGAAAAATGTGGTATAGAAAACATTTCACTGTGTGTGTGCCCTTGGTATAAAGAAAATAAATGTCTTAGGTATAACTAGAGAACTGGTAGGACTATCGGCCTAAAACTTGGCGCGTAAGTGAAGACGTTTTTACCCTGTTTTGTTACAGTTTTGTGCAAGTCATATTTTATCACAGTTCCATTTTTTCCACATTGAGTAACAACCTAAACTAGCTAACTCGTGCAAATTTCAACCTAAGCTTCTAACATTTTTGCAGACTTACATTTTCGGCCCAAACTGGCATTGTACCTGGTTAGAATCGACAAAGCTGTTAAAAAGTTATGACTTCTTTTTCAAAACTTGTTTCTTGAATTTAACCCTTATAACTTTAGATTGGCTCGACATGTTTAATTAAAACTTGCCATAAGAGTAGAGGAAATACTTCTTGACTGTCGAGGTAAATTTCATGACAATCGATACAGCCATTCAAGTTTTATGTGATTCAATTACTTTTTTATTATTGTCTAACGTCGTAATCGCTGTATTGTATAAAGTTTCATATTCCGAAGTAAATATACACATAAATACAATGCAATTGTGGAAGCGGAAATTGATCAACATAGTTAATAAAATTTGAATAATAATGAGAAAGCAAGATTTTATTTCGGACAGGTTTTTTAAAACTACACCGAAAGAAGAGTTTGTTAACAGTTATCAAATCAAGTGTTAAATATGGCGAAACGAACCATTTAGTTGGTGGTACTAAATGTATGTTGAGCCAAATAAGATTTTTTAAGTATTAACAAATGTCAACGACCTTCATTTAGGGCAATTCAATGTTGTTTAGCTCAGCTGAGATTCAATAAGAATAACTGAATGGTTAATTTCGCCATATTTAACACTTGATTTGTTAACTGTCAACAAACTCTACTCTCAGTATATTATTGCCTCGCTTGTCGTATTATTCTGTCTCAAACTGATCCACTTGGTCGTCACTAATATTTATTTTTAAGGGATCCGAGGACCCCTAACATTGAACAAAATTTGGGTAGGCACATAAAAATCAAGAAAATTCAATGTTGCAGCAATTGCTCATATGGAAACTTTTAACTTCATGCAGCCGCGGTGGCTGCGAGAATTTTTTTTTCTTTACTCGTGCATGCAAAATTCTCGTTTGCCCACCGTTCACAGACATGCAAAATGGCCGGTTGACGCACTAGTGCGCAAATCACTTTGCGCACCGGCTCCTTCATTTTGCACACTGTTCCCTGGATTTTGCTCACTGTTTGAAGTTGCAGCTCATTTTGCATATCTGTAAACGTCGGACAAACTCGAATTTTGCATTGCACTCGTAAAGAAAAATATGGTTCGCTCCTTTGGCCTCTTGTATCGAAATATACTAATTATAAACAGAGACAAATTGTGAAAAATGTCTTCAACTTTACATTAAGGGGTCACATCTAGTCAGAATTTTCGAAAAAATCGATTTTTCGTTTTCGACAGATTCTTAAAGTATACGTTTCAAAAATATTCTCTGAAAATTTCAAGTCGATCTGTTCAAAATTGAGCGAGTTACGGCCGTTTTTACAGTTACGTTCTGCGAGCCGCGCGACGCGGGTATCATGGAGCAGGTGCGCGCTTCGAAAAGCGGCGGTTCATTGCACAATAATGGACCCAAATTTAGGGTGGTGGTGGTTATAACCACGAGAGGTATATATATTCGAAATCGAAAACCGTCACAGTACAGCATTTGACTTCGAAGCGCTCACTACGCTCAGTTATACGTGTTCTTCTAATATTTGAAGTTAAAAAAAAAATGAATCGTGCGAAAGGCTCTAGAGAATTTCGAGAATCGGCGATTGTTCGGAAGTCGCGGTCGAGAAATGTTACGTCCGGGTGGCAAACTCTCCAGAGTTGCACGATAGGAAATCGTAACGGCGGTCTCTCTTTCGAGTCAAGGCGTTAGCCCTTTACGTCAGGGACGGAGACCTCGCCATGTACTATCGTAGACTTATGAATGCGACGGACACTCAACGATAGACTGAGGCAAAGTTAACCAGCGTGCAGAGTAAATGATTTATTCGTGAAACGATACGTACTCAAAATGATTGAACTTTATTTCGATGCTGTTGATTGCTGGAGTACAATTTCTTACAGACGTTTACGAAGTCTTAGCCTCGCAGGGCTAAGGTACAGAGTTTCGTTGAAGAGCTTTGCGCGCTCTCGTAGCAGCAAGACGGTCGTATGAAGAATAACTAACTTAACCGAAAAATCTCGCTCTTATATACTAGTTTGGTAGCGGTGTCGGTATTTTGATAAAGGGAGTGAAGTCATAAATTTTACTAAGGTGTCACTGGTAAAGGGGTAGTGTGAAAGTATTTGTGATACGTTTAGTCGTTCTGGCCTAGACGCGGGCTCTTCGCGGAGGAACTGAGATGACAGTAATGCGCGAGAGCGCGTGCATCTAGCTACTAAAAAGGGTAATTAACGATGTTTATGGTGCGCGTGGATGACGCGTGCGACAAGTGAGGATATTTATGATATGTTTGAGTGTTCTAGACTGGACACGGCCCTTCCGCAGGGGAACCGGGGCAATGGTCATGCGTGGGAACGCGTGCATCTAGCTTCCAAGAAAAGGGGAATATAGAGATGTTTATGGTGCGCGCGGGTGACGTGTATGTCAAGTGTGAAGCTATTTATGATACGCGGAGGAGACAGATTGTCTCTAGGCTAGACGCCGGCCCTTCCACAGGGGGAACCAAGGCGTCGGTTGTTGGTGGCATACGTGCACTCTGTCGCGTAGGGGACGCGTGCGGCTAGTTGCAGGGCTTGGCTGCATCTTATGAGAGTAGTGGGAAGCGCGTGTGTAGCTTAAGAATTTAGTCTTAAATATGTGGAAGGTTACGTGAGACGTAACAGAAAACGTAAAAACGTTTTCAATCCAAAAACTGTCGTACAGGAGAGTGCCAGCTTTGGCGCGTCGGCGAAAAAAATGAAGCGCAAAGAAGATCTGTTTGCCCCCGAGGACTATTTGATTGAATATCGAATACTAAATTTTATAACAGTTTTCTCGACGATTGCGACTTTCTTGAAGTGTAAAGACTGCGGTGGTGGTGTGAAATTTCAAATGAGCGCAACGCGTGGACTAGGTTTTAAAATTGTGATCACGTGTGACAACTGCGACGATCGCGAAATTCCATCCTGCTCGTACGTTGGCCACACGTATGAAATAAACAGAAGGTTTATATTTGTAATGAGGCTTCTTAGCCTCGGATTGGCGGGTGCTCGAAAATTCAGCGGACTAATGGATATGCCGAAATTTCATTATCAGTCTACCTACGATATCGTTGTAAAAACCATTCACGATTCTGTTATCACCGTTTCCGATATGATTTTTAAAAGAAGCTGTTGCCGAAGAAAAGAAAGAAGTCAGTGAAAAAAGCGATGGTGCAAGATCGACTGAATTGACGGTTTCTGGTGATGGAACGTGGAAAAAACGCGGCTTTATTTCGTTATTTTAAGTTTCTTCAATTATCGGTTACCATACTGGAAAAGTTCTGGAAATTGTCGTGAAAAGGTTATTCTGTAAAATGTGCGAGGCTTGGCGTGACAAAACCGATACGGCCGAGTACGCAGAATGGTATGAAGAACACGAATCTGTGTGCTCAGCAAACCACACAGGATCTTCCAGAAAAATGGAGGTTGACGGTATCGTCGAAATGTTTAAACGTTCAGAAGAAAAATACGGCGTACAGTACTTTAATTATATCGGCGAAGGTGATTCCAAAACATTTACCGGTATTCTAAACGCCTCTCCTTACGAGGGAATTACTGTAAGAAAAAAGGAATGCATTGGCCATGTCCAAAAGCGAATGGGACGTAGATTGCGGGAATGTGTAAAAAAAATTGAGGACTTGGCGGCAGAAACAAGCTACCCGGGAAAATGATTGACAAATTGACGGTATATTGCGGTTTAGCTATTCGTCGAAACACAGATTCGGTGGAAAATATGAAAAAAGCGATATGGGCAACCTTCGATCATTATAGTTCAACCGATGATCATCCGCATCACGAAAACTGTTCGTCCGGAGATGAGTCTTGGCAACGCGCTTCCGCGAATGGAAAACTTACCTCTTATCAAGACGAGTATACATCTCTACCAGTCAATGTTTCTGAAGCAATAAAACCAATCTACACAGAACTCTCCAACGAAATTTTACTGGAAAGATGTAAAGATGGTTTTACTCAAAACAGTAACGAAAGCTACAATCAACTCATATGGAAAATAGGTCCGAAGATTTTACCGAGTGGGTCGATTGCGGTAAACATAGCTGCCCATGTAGCTGCATGTATGCTCAACGAAGGATGTCCTTCACTTTTGTCAATGCTGTAAGCAATGGGAGTAAGCTGCGGCCGAAATTGTCACGCGTACGTGACGGAAGAAGACGAAAAGCTCGTGGACACGGCTGAGCGCCGCGCTCAATCTGACACTCGTGAAGCAAGATTATCGCGAAGACAGCACCAAATTGGAAATTTAGAGGCAGCTACGTCTGCAGAAGGATTGTTGTATGGGCCGGGCATCGATGATTCAATTTAGAGGTAATAAATTACACTTTATCTATGTATTGACCCGACTTGAAACTTTAAACGCGTTTTTCTCGAAACGGCTTTTTCGAAATCGGTGACCACGATATCTCAAAAACAAGTGGACCAATTTACTTGAAATTTCGCACACTTTTTTTTTTATATGAAGGAAAATGAAGTGAATTTTTCACCGAAACTTTTACTTTCACTTTCGATCGCCGCCCATTTTTTCAAAAATTAATATTTTATCAAATCCTTCGATTAAGAACTGGATAATACGATTAAAAAAACTTAATTTATTTGGTTTTTTGATTTCAGATCATTGGTGTGGAAGTTTCAGTGGTCACCGCGGAAGGCTTATTTTGAACAGCGGTCCGGGAAATATATCTGCTACATTTGTGAATTTTTTCCAATAAAAAAATTATGAAACATAGTCAAAGATATACCCTTTACTATGAAAAAAACAGTTCGAAACCTGCAATAATTTTCCCAAAAAAAATTCACAAACACACGCCTTTTTTCGGCCGCCAGCTAGGTGTAACCCCTTAATTTCCATCGTAAACTTCATTTATAAAGACTTCCTACAACGCCAACTTTGTTTGGTTCAAGAATGTGATTTCTGATTTCAAGATCTTTCCCAAAAGTTACAAAAGGAAAGTACTAAGTTAGTATACAAGGAAACTTTCTCTGTAAAACTGAATGTATCTTCTGCGAAAAATCTTTAAATGGAAATTTGTGTACTCGGTACGAACAGAATCTTTTTCCAAAAATAATTCGATCTTGAAAAACCGATTTGTGTCAACCTAAACTCAACAACAAGTAGAAAAAAGAGAAAAAAATGTGCCCGAGTGAATTTGACTAAAAAAACCATTTAAGAAAATGATATAATTCTTTTATTTACCTGATAGTATTTTATACCAAGATAAAAGATTTTATGTGTGCAATTGCATCACCATTTAAGTATCACGATTTTTAGGTGATTTGGTCCCCTTGAAACAATAAGACATACTAATTGGAAACTGTTAGGATTACGATGAGTTCGAATTGACCTGAATACTGTGGGAAAGCATATCACTTCACAATCGTATAGTTGTCCTCAGAGACAACCTAATCCAGCACCATGCACTGCTATACTCACTCTTTGCTACTCTCGAAAACCGGAAGAATCCTGTGTAGGAAATCCGGGAAAAAAATAGTTTCCATTTCTGCACCCAACGGCTATTCGTCTCTGCCAGCTGTTCGACCTAGCTTTCGCTCTCCTGTTGGTTGAACCCTCATCTCGTCCTCCTTTCCGCATCAACACAACGGCACAACAAACATACGTATGGCTGGACATAAAGAGGGACCTGGTAACATTTTCGTGTCACGGGTTAACAAGCATCTTAAAAACTGAGCGCCTTTTTTATACGGTATTCTGGGTCTCGGCTTTTTTGTCGTTAATGTAGCTTGGCGAGAAGGAACAATTGGTCTTCCTGAGCAATTTACCTCTCATGGGGTCAACCTACGGTAATGGTGATGGGTTGGGGTGATTATGGTTGCCGACATGGCCATGGTTTACGCGGACAAATAAGTGATTGTACAGCATTTCTCGTTGACCCCGCAAGAACAAAGTAATATTTCTTAATTCTGGAAATGAAATAAAATTGAATATATTTTTCTTAAGAGCAACTGCTATTGCACTAATAATGCAATAGATGTAGATCCGGTTGGGTAGGACATCGTTTCTACTGTTGTGTTCATAATTTGTGCTAAATTCTTTTAATTGTTACAATTGCACAACGGTCACTCGACTTATGCTGGTTTGTCAAAACAGCACGGTCGACTGACCTGGTTTTATTGCGACCAGTCGAAGTTAAATAAAAAAGAGCAAAATCAGCAATTTTTGGTTAAGGAACTGCAATACCCAAAATTCAGTCTTCATTCGAACATCAATGTGACCAGTCGGTCTCGGGTCAGACCCGCCCATACATAACGGAATCGAGACGACCTCGATATGGTAATAGAATTCATTGTTATCTGTTGAAATAAATCTTCCTCAACTTTACGCGAAAGCTGTACACAGTTAAATATCTACATACGCGGAACTGTTTACAGGATAACTCTACGAAGCAAAAACTGCACGAAGAAAACTCTACACACCCGCAACACTATACACGTCTAATCGTAGGTCAGATTTTATGATCGTAATGGTGAGATACAATTGGATTGCACCATAAAATGGCGAGGTTCACAAGGCAATCATAACACTCACTACCATAAAATTATCTCACCCGTGCTACCGACTTGATGCGTATGGCCTTCTTTGTGTAGAATTTCAACTGTGTCGAGTTGTTCCACGTCTGTGAATGAGTGAAAAACCATGAATTTGACAAAACCAAAGCGACAGACCTGGACGTCGAAAGCTATGGAGATATTGGCTTGGACCCTGAAAACTATGGAGCTGTCAGTCAACCTGATACTAATAATTCGGTCCAAACCTCTTTAGTATTATTCAGTCAAATAGATTAAACTTTTTACTTTTGATGCTAATATCAATACTGTTTTCATACTTTTCTTTCTGGCGCGTGTACTTGCGATATCTTACTACAAATTAGGGAAGTTCCAATGTAATCAAACTGAAACGCATCTTGGTAAAGATATCTTTAGCTGAATTTTATATGAAAAATGAGCACCAGTTATCACCATGAAGTATTTTTAAATAGTTCACTGGATAATGTCCTGCGACTTTTATCCACTGCCGAATTGTACCCGGAACTAACGTAAAAACGTGAATTAATGCCGGGAAAATCGAGCGCCGTATCGTTCGAAGGCATAGACATCACGAATAACGAGTATAGGTAGAAATTCGATAGTTTACAGCAGTACGTGGTGCCAAAGGTCAAATCTCGTGGGAGAAATGGAAAAATGCCAATTGCGATAATTCAACCGGATCGTAGTCCACCGTTGTGAGTCCCTTTAATCCAAGAGGGATGTTTCAGAGGTATACACAGCTCAGCATCTCATATATATATATATATATATATATGTATATGTATAGCATATATATATAGCCAAGAAGCACAACTATAACCCACCAGACTAAGCGTAGGATAGCACACAGATACTGAAGACTTGGCTGTGCATGCAGCTACAGCTTTCTTGAAGAATAATGGCCCTGCGTTTAATCGTCGTTATTAAACACAAACATGCTTCCATGCTTGTGTTTCTGGCTCGTGACATCGGCGTCGAATAAAACGATCGTGGCGTTGCATAATGGCGTTATTAACTTAATAGTTGAACGTGGCGAAGCGAACACCACCGTCACCCTATTAGACTCGAGAGGACCAAATTGGTTCGGATAAAAGAAAAACTTGGAGCGGAGGCGAAACGACGTAGATGCTCCAGGACGGGACGAAGAACGTCACGCCGCGGGTGAGCCCAGAAACCTACCGAGAGCTTTTGCCCCCCAACGGTGAGCACCCTCCTGACGCTTGACACGGATAAATTCGCGTTTACGCATGTTGACTCGGTTGTATTTCACCGTGATGTTGAACGTTATGGCTGTTTAACGCTCGCTGCTGGTGCTCCACTGTTTTTGCTTTTCTTAGATAGATTCTTGAACTTCTTTTCTACGTGGATGAACTTCTTAGCTCCATTGAAATAAAATGAAAACGTCGACGATGTACTACGTGCCCTTAATTAACTTAACTCAGAACTTTCTAACTTTAAACCCATTTAATAACTTCATTGCAAAGAATTTTCAACTAGATTGTCAAACAATTCTTAATGTTCTGTAAATATCGAGGTTCTTTACGTTGAGCATGACGTCAGTAAAACTTTTAATACAAATTATATCTAAAATCGAGAATTCTCTATTATAATGAAAATTTTCGTATCTTTAAATAAATTATGTCGTTTAAAAAAATCGCAATTCGAAGCAATTTCATTTTAATGTAATACTTAGTGTCAAGACATTACCACGTCGCTTGAGCCATTTCGACTGGCGCATTTATAACTCTGTTATTAATTTATCTAACAAAAACTATCACTACCACGATTTAATTCTGGAAAACATTCTTTACATTACAATTTGACTATTTGTACCATGAAACAAGTCTCCAGCGTTGTAGGATTGTAGGTTAATAAAATTGCTTCGTGGTAGAAGTTTATGCGAGATTCATAAATCTGCTTTTCAGCTACCCCATGAAATATTACAGTACTTTACATACGCTAAAATATGAAACTTATATATTGACTAGGAATGCATACAAAGTGTTCCCTCAATTTTAGAAAACTCAATATAGAATTTTGCAAACAAAAATACAACATAAAATGTTTTCCCTCACACGGAAGGAAAATGGGAAATAGTTTACACATTACTAATTGAGAATACAAAGAATATAAAGATATATGATACGATATAAAACCAGCTCAATTTTGATCACCAGCAGCAGTACATTATTTTCAATTCAAATTGAAGTTGAGAGAGGAAACGGAATTTTTAAATATTGATGTAACGAATTTTACTTGGTACGTTTTCAGAAATTATTGACAAATTCTCAGTTTATATTTCTTATTTTTAAATGTTTAGCAGTTCTTCAGCTCAACCCGAGAAAAAATTGTTACCGCTAACTATAAAGAAAAAACTATTTATTATAAGTTCGTGCAGACTTTTTCGAAATTATGTGACTATATTTTTATAATTTTTATAAAAATATATTTTTATAAAAATGTGACTATATTTTTATAAAAATATAGTCACAGCTATTTTACAGTTTCTATAATGAACTAAAAATTAATTTACAGTTGTCCTGAATACTACGATGTTTCTTATTATTAGTATAGTACACTGAATTTTGCTCAAAGAAAATTTAATTCTCCCGTTTACCTTATTATGTTCAGCGCCCATTAAACTGTGCATAGTCTATTCTCTCGGCATTTTGTTAGGTATAATTTCGCTTATTTGCCTACCACATCAGGAAATCTACGAACGGCAACGCTACTTGTTGGTGGAATATGCGATGGTTTTAGAGATAGTACTTTGGTCTTGCTTGTATTTGCAGTCGGTAATTCGAATCTACACGCGGGGCCGTATTTTCAGGCCACATGTATGTCGACAGTGTGCTTAAGGAAACCGTGGCGTACACATTGCAAGGTGAGAGAGCTCTACCCGTAGGAAACAATGAAAGCTAGACTATGAGTACACAACTGACTTTTTCGTAGGAACTCATCGGCCCAGTATTTACGCAGAATGCATAAACCCAAAGAGCTGTACAATCTACAATGCAATACAGACATTAAATTATTATTTGACGTACACTTTATTTCAATTAAAATATACTTTCCACGTGATTCTTGAGGAATCATTATTTTTAGATTATATTTCACGTCTGTAGACACAAGAGAAATCCATTACGTATTTCAAACCTAATATTACATCTGTCTGTCATAACTACGCGTGTAAATCTACTCTGAAATTGAATGCATTTATCTCGACGTCGTTTCTGTCCTCGTAAAAATGCAATCACGCCCGCGTTGATGAGAAAATAAATGAAAGATGTTGTGGCTGCGTTGGCTATACGTAGAAATCCTCTTAGCATCCTTTTATCACTCAGAAAGTAATGATAGTCTACTGTACCTCCACTGAAAAGGTTATACGTTCATTCAACATAGATTTATGCTACATAAGGTTGAACAAAGTTAAAGAACGCTTCAAGCATGCGTAGCACAGAATCTAGATAAAATTACCATAACGGTGGGGAGAAGTAACTTATTTTTATGACAGTCAAGAACCAACGCCGATGTGTAGCGTATTTTATTAGAAAATTGAATACAAATTTATGTATATAAATACAGTACAAATGCTCATAAATTTTCATCATACGGGGACACTGGTGTAATGGATATTGTATTTTTTTCTCAGATTCCTCTCTTTCTCTTTGCGTACTGTAATATCATCAATATTATAAAATTGCGTTATTATTATTATCTAAAAACGTCGAGAAAAGTGGTCCCGAAAAAATGTCCATATGCAATGGCATGGAAGTTAGCAACGTTGCTGCAACGAAATCGTTGTTAATTTTTTTTCTGCACGTTACAAGGATCTCTGTTAGGTCAACCATGGTTTTCCTATATGCTACGACATTAAATAAGATACTGACATTATTTGACTCTAATCGATCGTACGGAAAACTTCCCATGCACCAAAAACTGTATTAATGGACAGTTTCGATTTTCTCCTGACTTTGTGGATCATCTTTGTTAGCTAAAATATTTTTTTTTTGTTTCTCCTAGGTTATCAGGGAAGTTACTCAAATTATTAGGCGCGAATCGACGGTGCGGGAAACTTTTGACAGCCGAAAATTGGTCCGGATTGGCAATTACGATTTTTTTTTTCTGACTCCGTGATTGCTCCGAAACCGTAATCGCTCCGAAACGATCAAAATAATTTCAGTACCCATATTGGTATTGTAGAAGACATTCCGGGTAGAAAAAAAGAATCTTGTGAAGAATCTTTTAAGGAATCTTAAAAAAAGTCTTGAAAGAATCTTTACAGGAATCTTGAAAAGAATCAGCGGAGTATTGAATATAAGTGTTTCTTACGATGCCACTAGATGGCGAGCGGTCGAAGCGTTTCTCGCAAGTGACTTGAAGCCTGAACGTATATAAGACTGCAAAGCTGTTCTGAGTTCGACTATACACGAGGGGTTTACCCTTCGTTGACGTACTGAAATTTACTATCTCGACACCAAGGGAAAGTAACAACAGGTTTTGCTCGATTCCTCTGAAGAATTTCATTAAAAAATTTTCAACGATTTTTCTATTTAATGGACGGAATCTTTTCACGATTCTCTTAAAGACGCTTTTCAAGATTCTTTCGAAGATTCTTTAAAAGATTCTCAGAACGCTTTCGGATGGAAAGAATCTTGTAAAGAATCCTGGGAAGCATCAACAGGTTTCGCTCGATTCCTCTGAAGAATTTTATTAGGATTCTTTCAAAGATTCTGAAAAAGTTTTCGGATGGAAAGAATCTTGAAAAGAATCCTGGAAAGAATCTTGCTCCGGCTCCTATGCGTGATTCTTTTCAAGATTCCTGTAAAGATTCTTTCAAGACTTTTTTTAAGATTCTTCACAAGATTCTTTTTTTCTACGCGGGCATACAATAAATATTTCAGCTAACAGAGATCCTCCTCGGAGTCTAAAAAAAAACGTAAGTGCTAATTCAGAAAAATTTTCGACTATAAAAAGTTTTCCGCACCATCGATTCGCGCGAAATAATATGAGTAACTTCCCTGATAATGTAGGAGAAACAAAAAAATATTTCAGCTAACAGAGATGATCCACAAAGTCAGGAGAAATTCGGAACTGGCGATTAATACAGTTTTTGGTGCATGGAAAGTTTTCCGCACGATCGATTAGAGTAAAATAATTTCAGTATCTTCTTTAATGTCGTACCAAATAGGAAAACAATGGTTGACCTAACAGAGATCCTTCTAACATGCAGAAAAAAAATTAACAACGATTTCGTTGCAGCAACGTTGCGAACTTCCATGCCATCATATGTATGCATGTAAAAATAATTGTTCTCATAACTTCATTTAAAAGTCCTATAAAATGAAAAGTAATGAGTAATACAGAAAATAATGGCTTGCTGCAGTTTCCATTGCCTCGATTTTAGTAAATTCTTATGAAAAATTCCTTTTTTATTTTGAAATATCTATAAATTTGCTTATCGATATATTTTGAACTTCATCCCCGTGTTCCTACCCTTGGGACTATCCCCCGGGAACCTCCCACTAGCCCTTTAGCCTTCAGTCATAGAGTTGGTCCAAAAAGTAATGGAATAGTTACAACTCTGTGTGTAACATGTTTGCTTTAGTACACCAATTAAAGATAATTTCATAAACAGTAACATTTCTCCACAATGGAAGGATCAAAAGACCGTTCCAACAGCGACTGCGCTAATTCGCGGAGACCATTTGAATTACCATCAACGTTTGATAGCTGCGTCGAGTTTTCAAGAGTTACAAACAGCGACACAACGATATGCTTAGTCGTCGGCCAAACTTTTGTCCACTTTGTGTGACTCGTCGCTGAGGAAAGTCGTGTCGCCACTACGTCTCCGTTGTACTACCGACGAAAAAGGAAACGAGAAAGTACGCTAGATGAGATGCCGCATAAGAAGAAAAGAGGATGTACTTCCCTTTCCTTGTATTACACCACTAATAGTACATACTAGTGGTAGTACACCGCAGAAAGGTGGTTCAAGGCATAGCCCAAAGTGTATGGCATGTTGGGCACGCTCTCGTCGCTGCCCCTTTGCGCACAAGTTTGTTAATGGCATTTGTTGCCCGTAAACGCCCTGTGGAACGAGAGAGACAGCTCCAGCTCGCGAGAATCTTTTGTCCAAGTGACCAACTCGAGCAAATGTGCTTAGAGCGCGCTTCTTCTTCTTCTTCTTCTTCTTCTTCTTCTTCGTCTTCTTCTCCTCCTTCTTTTTCTTCTTCTTCTTCTTCTTCTTCTTCTTCTTCTTCTTCTCCTCCTTCTTCTTCACCGTCTACCCACCCTCGCGGTTTCACCTACGCTACTTTATTTATCTCTTTTCCTAAAACGTCTCCACTTCTCTTCACGAAGAACTCACAGTTACCTCAGGCTTCAACGAACCGTCTGTCCTGCGGGATGAAACGGTGATGCGGTTGCTGTGGTTCACCAAGGAAAGCAGCCGCGCAACCAACTCGCCTCCCTGCCACGGTACACGACGAATTGGCTAACCCAATCAGGCTAATCAACGGAACGACAGAGACGAAGTAACGCGCAGACAGATATCACCAACTCACTTCTCCTAATACCACCGGAGTCTCTTTCTCTAACTCCCATGTTACTCACGAAGTCTCCGAATTGAAGTTTGTATCTTATACGACGTTCAGACGTCGTACCGAAGTTGTATTCACTCTCACCAGCTCATATTGCAGTCGTCTACTGATGGTAATGCTGATGCTCTACTATCTACCATCTATTTTCTCGTGCAGCTCTGGAGAAAGCTTTTCGCCTGAAATCAAGATGAATGTATGCAAACTGTCTGCGAATACGTCTCACTGTTAGACTATTGATTAGATCGTTCAGTCACGATGACTGGATCGTTCACGCAGAAGTGCAATTCCATGTTGCGTTGAGTTATAGCCGCGTGATGAGAGGATTTATGGAGGAGTCAGGAATGAGGTCGTTAACCAATCTGTGATCAAGGTCACGGATCGTAAGACCGTGCTAATTGGTTGAATCTATGCAATTCACGATTATTATCTCTTGAGGATCGTATAATCTTACTGTGATATTGATTTATTGGGATTTTGAAGATCATCGCACTTCCTAATAGATATTATTTTATGAATGATAGTAAACTATCACCCGAGTTGAAATGTAAATCCTTCACACACCCTTCGTTGAATCATAATGGATAAAATATGCCACTTTTAAAGGTTGGTACATTGGTCTAAGAACCTCATCTCTCTCCGCAGAATAACCTAATTGGAGGTCCAGGCAGCATATTCTCCGTTCACTCCAAGTGGGTAATATCTGCTATTTCCGGAGGTTCTCCGCAGGTTCATGATCCTCGTCCTACTCGGCGAAACTGCCACTTTTAGGTTTCGAAAAGGGTCTAAATTTTAACTCGAACAAGAACGAATTCAAGATTCTACCTTGTGTGCTTGTTTTTAGTTTCGGATATCAGGTCAAATTTCATGTATACATGATTTTTGGTGCTTTCAACTTTAGCCACATTTCCATGAATATTTCGTGGCCCAAATTCCGCATTCAACTCTTGTCAAACTTGAACAGCGATAGTATGCATACTGCAGACGTACACATAAGCTACATTACACACAGTAAACTGAAGCATCGCGCCATTGTAGTGAATGTTAATTTTCCCGAATCTACAGGTAGTCCTTTCTTCCATTCTCCCCCAGGGGAATCCGATGTAGTGAGAACGGGAGAATGGACAGGCGGGCTTCCAGAATCGAGTATCGGTGAAAGAGAGAAGAAAGGGGAGAGAAAGTTCGGGTCCCCTTTCGGGAAGATAGAGAGAAAGGGATGATATTGCTGCCGTGGCGCACAGTGAAGCCCGATTCAAGCGCCCAACCCTTTATATAACCTACCCGGCTGAGTCTGGAGCTCTCGAGTTTACCCTAGCGTTAGCCAGTGCCAAGCCCAGCTCGCTTTCCGCAAAGTTACAGACCTATATAGTTACAAACACATACACATACACCCACACACATGTTGAAAGTGCATAGCAGCGACTGTGCTTTCTGGTGCGCATTAAAAGGCCCACGTTGTGTGTACACAAGCAGACCAACCACAAGCTCTTCCTTTTCCTGCAAGCCGCTGGAGAAAGCAAAAAGCGCCAGGAGAGAATGGAGACCAGGAGTAAAATGGGCTAGTGCGATGACACGACAATGATAAAATGCACAAACTTTCTATGATCCAAGCGATGCCTGAGTTTTTAGTAAAAAAAAAAAAAGAGATGCAAGGAGTCACGACCATCACTGCCAGCGTGAACAGGAAGACGACTTTCCTTTCTCACTCTGCGCCACAGAGATTCAACGTGCGTTTGAGACAAAGCGTATATGTATAAAACGTGGCACATGAGCTTTTTGAAAAGTTTCTTTCGTTTTGTTACAACACCGAGCTATATAGCCGCAGCTTCGTACCGCATTGTGCGAAAAAGTTCTGGCAACTTTACTAAGTGGACGACTACGGTTACCTGATATATTCATTACGTTGCGGAGCGCGCCACCCTCGCGAAACTCCTGCGGCCGAGACTACGCAGCTATGTCTGTGTATAATATAATATACTGTTACGGTGTACAGTAGAATCTCTGACAGCTGCCGGCGGCGAAAATTAACATAGATGAAAATGTATGAAAAATTTGATATGATTTGACGAGGACGATCAGGCAGTATTTTTTCTCAATTTTATAATTGGTGGACCCTCTAAAATTTTATTTTTCATTTTTTGTTTTTCAGGCGCCTCAAATAATCACTTGAGAGTTAATTTCTATTGCAAAATAATATTAAAAAGTTTCCAAGGTCATAAGGAGCCCAAACCACCTTAAAAATATGAAGATACAATTGTGGTATTTATTATTTAAATACCACAAATATATGCTGTAGCATATTTAAAATCTTGTATAATTTTTTAGAAATATCAAATGATGTATTATTAAATCTCCATATAATTGCAATCTTATAAGTTAAGAATGTGGTATAATAAAACTGCACCTATAAACTTGACTTAAATTAAAATGTTTCATTTTTGAAAGTGTTACATCTTTCGATGTCCATGAAGTACTATTTTCTATAACTTTTGGTAGATCTTATATTTGAATTGATAACATAACTTAATTCATATGGTAGTCTAGTATTTTAATCTTGAAACCTCTTAAAGATATCTTATATTTTATAAAAATCAATACATAATTAATTACTTTGGGGTGACAATTGAAGAAAAATCCTAAAATTTAGCAAGCGTTCTCTTGAATACATATAAATGATGATATAAATAATTTCGGCCACAATATCGTTTCAATATTTTCTGAATCTTCCAATTATATTTTGCCCCCTCTACCAACGTTAATATTGTTTCTGTACATACCACCGTAAGTTGTACAAAACTAAGAGCAAAATAAAAAAGTTTTCGACTAGTTTTCGAAAACGGAAAAAATACCGAGAAAAATAGCTGAAATTTCGGAGAACGCCTCAAATATATATATATGAATTTATATTTATTTAACAACAGAATATTTATTTATGTTGTACAGAAATTTACAATTTAAAAATATCTACCGCTCTAAATTTATAAGAGACGGAGAAAGAAGATTGCGTGGGTGTTACTTGTCGCAGATGACTATGATACTTCACTCAGTCACGATGGCCTTAGGTTGAGACAGCTATAAAAGACCCCACGGTACCACAGCAGTTCCATAAAGTAATTCACATCCGTATAATTTAAGCGAATTTCCGTAACCACCTTAAGATGATGAATGAATATATTATTTTTATGAATAAAGGTAGAGTTATTTTGGAGTTTATATAACCACCAAGCATTAACACTTTGATGAAAATTGAATCGATAACTAAATCATGATCGTTAGTAGGGCTAGAGAATTGGCGAGCGGAACGAACCAAGATTTAATTATATCGGCTCCTCGAACTTCAGTAGATTCGAGCTCTCGGTTTTCCTAATTTCTCTCGGACGAGAATTTAACACAATTCTGAAAGAAACTTTCTGCTGAACGTCTATCCCGATCACTAGGACTTTGATTCTTGCACAGGTTGGGATATCTGCCAGATGTCTCGATAACTTTCCATTGCAGACTTTGAAAGGACTGTATAGCACAATGCTGGGCATATTGGTAGCAATTTTCAGAATGTTCGTTAATCAAAGCTATCAGCCTTTAGAAATTGAAGCTGGGAAAAACTGACCCAACGTTTAAGGAATTATGTATTATTTATTGTTCATCAATCAATCATATGCATTGATAATACTAATATTAAATATATTACAGAAATATCTTGTTGCCGCCACGTAGGAAAATCGAACCCTCCTCCTTGGGTCTGATTACACTGCAAAAAATGTTTGTTTGAAAATTAATATACAGTATATAAAGCTCGGATGCATATACCATTATATTAATTTTCAGATGCATTCGTCATTGACAAATACTAATTTTTTATAATTTTCAAATACCAGTATCGGAGAATTCTTATACTATTCTTAAATTTACTGTAAAAATATATTAATATGGAATTCATATACCCGTATCGTAAATCTCATATCGTTTGGTATATTAAATTCTCCTGCATTTTTAACAGTATTAATCATTTGTTTATGAAAATTAATATACCGTATATAAAGCTCGAATGCATATACCGTATATTAATTTTCAGATGCATTCGTCATTGACAAATACAATATTTGTATATTAAAATGATGATTACAATACTCACGTACTGTAATTTTCAAATACTTGTATCGGAGAATTCTCATACTATTGTAAAAATGTACAATAAAAGTATTACCCATTTCATAAATCTCATATCATTTTGTATATTAAATTCTCTTGCATTTTTAACAGTGTATATTGCTCTTCTCGGATCCGAATTTTTGGCCGTGATTTTTTAAGTCGCTTCGAAATCGTCCCCACGCCGTGATTATCCTAAGCTTCCCAGGACAATGAGTACAGAAGTGAATTTGTGGGTCATTTGATTATGAGGGCCCGTAGAAATACCCAACATTTATATAATTTATATAAATTTAAATTATAAATATAAATACATTTATATAAATATAAATTCCGACACTGTTATATATTATATCCTGACACTGTATATTAATAGTAAAATTATAAAATAACATATATACTTTCAATCAATATATGTTTATTTGCCCTTACTTTCTTTACAATGCACAAAAGAAGAGAACCGAGTTTCTTTTAGTTTCTACCAAAGCACGGGTGGCCACAGAACTCTTAGCTGCTCCTCAATCGTGGCACTCGATTATTCTCCGGGGAATAATACTATAGGAACGATAAAATCCTTTTTTTCTTTTCTTTTTTTTCAAGTGAACGAGAATATACTAGCTTCTCCGAAGTTTCCACCAGGAGAAACGACTCGTCGACCAGCTCGCACCTCACTCTCCGGTTTTCGCTTCTTCGTCCTCGCTCTCAGAACACCAACACCAGTATACCAAACTGAAGCACAGTTCTGGCCTTCCAGCCCGCATTTACGTACCTTCCATTTATATCACGAATCCCATTATTATTGTAATTTAATTCTCGGTTTCTCCTGTGTGCCCAGCCGAGTCGAGAGCCCTGCTGAAATGAAATTTATTCTTCGATAATAAGTAACAGCAGTTGAGGGAGAGGCGAGGAGGAGAGACGTCTATTGACCGACCATTGTACTATATACTCACTTGAGCCCAGAATTCAAGGTGTTGCAGTGGAAGATACTCCACTATTCCAGGAACTCGCGATAGATATCATTAATTACTTATCTAGTTTTCAATCTGACATTGATTGTCCACAACGTCATCAAGATATTTGAAATCTCGCAAAAAGGGATATATAAAATGTAAGGTCTCACAACATCTAATGTTTATGTCTACTGAATTAATTACTTTGCTTCTAGAGTCGTAACTATTTCATTACTTTTGAACTCACTCTACAGTCGAAGCTCTCATAGTTTACCTTCTCATATCATACGAACGCAAGTGGTGGAGACAAAGAAGATAGACGTATATAGAAGCACAGGCCGTACGGGACAATTGATACTGGGGTATTTACTAAAATTAACACGGTGGTCTTACGGCGCTATACACAGGTAAGGCGCCCAATCTCGATCTGACCATGGCACCTGCACGGAAATAAAAAAGTAGTTGTGAAAACTTTGTGAAAAGTAGTTTATCGGTCCTGATAACCAATCGAAGTAGTTAGCATAGCGCCAACTACTCGGTCGGTTGAAGAAACTATAACCTTGTTGGTAGAGTATCGATAGTAACAATGACCAGCTGAGATCATAACCTCAACTCACCGGTGGGTTGACGTAACGAATCATTTGGATTGGATAGTAGCAGTGATAGTTGCAGGAACCAAGTTGTTGGTTATATGCACTATTTTTGCTACCAATCGAAAAAAGTTGAGACTACGATTCCGATTTAATTTCAGTAACTAACACGCGGCACAGCATATGCTGGAATTGGTAGACAGAACTACTTTTTTCTTTCCGTGTGTGCTTCTATGTGCGTGTGTCTTCTTTGGTGGAGACTATTTGTGTGCCCGCACTGGACCTGCTGAATAGGATGGGGAGAAAAAACAAAAATGTCAATCGACGTGTTTGGGCGAAAGCATGTTGTCTTTTACATAACAAAACTATTGTACATAAAGGGAGCTTTGTCATTCAATGTTTCGAGGTTCCAGTTGGCGATTTTGTGAGATCATTGATTATATTGCATATATACATTAGGGTGGTCCATTTTTGCACGGTATTTTTTTCAACGCGTACCTCTCAAAACTGTTCTCTATTACGAAAAATAATTCCTCGTAAATCATCGATATGATAAAAAAAATATGTAGAGGTCGCGACGGAATTAAAAAATTTTCTTGTTTTAAACATTTTTTTCAGTGGAAATTTTCATGTATATTTTTACATTTTTTGCATTACATGAGTGTAGAGATACTGGATATCACTCCGACAGATCGTTATTGTTTTATGGTAGCTTTAGAGGACGAAATAATTGCAAATGCGAAAAATGTGTGCTGTGAAAGAGAAAATTGGAGGATGAGCAGATATTTTTTAAAAATTCAAAATGTGATAAAATTTTTATCGCTAAGCCGATTAACGCCGAATTAAACCCCAAATCCTGTCTGATAACAGTATACTTGTGTACCAAATTTCAGCTAGATATCTGCAAAATTGTGGAAGTCGGAACGAAAACAAAATTTAAAAAAAAATGACAAACTTCGCTACCGGTGTGATGTGACATATTTATCACAGAATAACTGTGCTATATCAATACTAACAAATTCTCGTAAAAACAGGGAATGATAATGATAAACATTTGGCCACAGGATTAACAAATTACATTCTGAAGATGCCGGAAACAATTAAGTATATTATGAGACACTCTATAACAACAATAATTGTCCGAAACCTACAAATGTTTACGACTATCATTCGCCCGTTTTACGAGAATTTTGTAGTTTTTATATAATAGGTTTTTGGGATAAATACATCATATTATACAGATAGAGATTGACTGAGATCATTTTATAATTTTACAATTATAATTTTATAATTTTTTTTTAAGTTTGTTTTTGTTCAAAGGTCCATCATTATTTAGATATCTAACTTCAATTTGGTTTACAGGTAGAATATTATCAGACAAAGGTTGGGAGTTAATTTGACATTAATTCTCTTAATTTTAAATTCATATTGAATTTTAAAAAAATATTTGCTCACCCTCTATTTTTCACTTTCACAGCACATATTTTTCGCAGTTGCAATTATTTCGTACTTCAAAACTACCATAAAAGAATAACGGACTGTTGCAGTGATATCCAGAATCTCTACACTCATGTAATGCAAAAATTGTGAACATACAAATGAGAATTTTCACTGAAAAAAATTATTAAAACAAGAAAATTTAAAAATTCCGTCGTAACCTCTACATATTTTTTTTTATCGAATCTGATTTAGAAGGATTTTTTTCATAATAGAGAACAGTTTCGAGGCGTGCCCCGAAAGAAAAAAAATATTATGCCAAAATCGACCACCCTAATATACATACACATATTTTTATATTATATCACATACCTTTTCGTAAAATTCGATACTCATTTAAAGTTCTGATCGATATTGACTTTTCGTGTCGAATTTTGGCATGAAGACAACAATTTTTTGGCCCAATCAACTGGATTGACGGTACTTTTGTTTTTTCGCCCCACCCTACGACTGAAGGGGGGAGCATTACGTAAGCTATGAGAGGTGGCACTGTATATATTTTTTTGATATAAATAATTTCACATTTATTGTTTTTCTTGAATATTGGTAAGAAAATGTTGCAATATATTACGAAGAACGAAGGAAAAACGGTCACCTCTATAAAATAAGTAAAATGCTTAAAAAATTGAAGTATATTTAGTTATATTAAACCGGTGCGGTGGTCTAGTGGTCAGTGTACTGGCCTCTAGTGCAGAGCATCGGTAGGTCGCGGGTTCGATTCTCGGTGCCGTCGATTTTTGTCGAAAATATAAATACGGGCGCGATGAAGCTCCAGATGTATACATGAGACCCACACAGGTATTTCTACCTGTGGAGGTCACATGTACACAGCTGTAGTCCGTGTTTACGTTCTCGACGAAACGTGACGTAGCTCCGGTTCGGGGAGGCGAACTCGAGACCGGCTATATCGGCATAGGTTTTCCGCAGTTTCCCTATGCCCATAGCAAAAATGCTATGGCAAATGCGATATAGAGGGGGAAGTCGGATGCGGCCGCATGGGGGCCTGGTTACTGATCCGGACCAGACTCCCCAGGGGGGAGTGGCTACTGATCCGGGTCGACCCTGTATAGGCGTAATGCCTGCAGACGGGGGGAAATGCAACATAAAAAAAGGAATTAGTTATATTAAAATTGGAGTATTCTACGTTATGTCAAGTTTACATTCGGTCAAAATTAGGAAAAAAATGGTAATTAGCGGTAAAAATTTGTGAAACTGTTTATTATTTGCTATTGTATTGCACTGGTATTTGTGGAAGTAAAAATTAGTATCATAAATCAAGCTACATTTCCATCGTTACAATTGGCCTCATCTAGTGTTCAGATATCAACTTTTATCTGAGAAATATCGAAAAATTCAATATTTCAATAATGCGATATTTCTCACATTTTACTGAATAGCCGTTGCAACTTTTGTGGTATAGTTGAAGTCCTGTCAGGAGCGAATTCATAACTTCCCGAGCAGAAATTTGTTCTGGGTGAGGTCCGGGCCTCAGCGGGTTTTCCTTAATTAGTAATCGGGCCTGGATAAGGCGGCTCTATCCGGTCCTAATATGGCATATAACGCCATTTCTGATCTGGCCGTAATCAGGCTACAAATCCGGGCGTTATCAGGCTGCTAATCCGGCCGTTAACAAGCTCCTGATCTGGTCGATAGTAAAAAATAAGAAGATCTAATATGCATAAATCGCATAACGCTAGTTTAATTATTGGAAGTTTATGCTGGTACCATATATGGTCGTGGAAGCTTTAAAAATGAAGTATTACTGTTTTATTTTTTAGCTAAGCAAATTGACATACAAAGGACTGATAATCTCAAACAAATCGTCAAATAATAGGGGGTTTTTAAATAGTAGAACTATCTTGTAGATCCAAAATATATACAAAAGTCAAGACGAAAACAGAATAAAAATAAAAGGAATAGTGTGGAGTGTTAAAAGATTTATGTACATATATATCCATGTGACTCATCAATTTTTTTAATGTGGCGCGTAAAAAAATGCGACGTCGGAAAATATTTACGATAGAATCAATCGATCGCAAAATGATGATTTTGCATATAAGGAACGCAATCGCGGAGAAAATATATGCTGTTTCTCTTATACATGAATAATTGTGTAAGACACATACATAAAAATACAACTATTTCTAATCGATAGTATTACAATAATAAGCGATATTATACAGGAAAGATCTCTCATTCATTTATTGTACACGGGTAATGCCAGCTATGCTCTTACAGTACTCTGATCATTTTGTCTGAAATGGTGTATATTTTAAGTCAACCAGATTTGAATATTCTGGCCGAAAGCAGGGCCGAATTTGGCTAGCCCGACCAGGAGTGCCTGACCGATGCCTGATCCCGGCATGATATGGAAAACTGTAGTCCGACCATATTTGAAATGTTGTATCTATGCATGATCTGGGCGGGGTCAGGACCTCATTTAGACAACCGGTTCAGGAATGCCCGATCGGTGCCTGATGGTAGTTCAGGCAATTTCAATCAATTTCTGCTCGGGTTATTCGTAGTCACGATAGAACGAGAAAAATAAAATAAAAATAGAACTCAGCATGCGTTGCCACGAATTTACGAAAGAGACGCTGTACTTCCATAGGGATAAGATTTTTTTAATTCCGTAAACCGCAGATTTGAATTCCTTGAAGTCAAAATATAATTACTATTCAAAAACCGAATGACATAGAAAAAAAATATTTAAAAAAAAATAATAAAAAAGTTCCATGTAATATAAAAATGCTTTTCTAATGCCGAACAAAATTCTGCAAAATTAGTAGGAATATTTAGCAGAAATAAAAAATAAATACATTTTTCGGTCAAATGTCACTATGACCTCCCCTTAACCAAGTGTTTATAAACTGTCACATCAATAAAGTAAGATATTTAATAAAAATAATATAAAATTATTGTGAATTATGGAATAAATAAACAAATCAGCCAAAAATGTTAAGGGGTCGGTTACAATCGTTCACCCGGTTGCATTTCTCGCCCACTACAATGAAAACCGATCGAGAAATATCAAGAAAAGAATTTTTGTACCCACTACATGATAATACATATTCTGTCAATTTTTCGATAATAAAATCGAAAATGAGAAGAACGTGGGGGCGGGTCCAACATGACGTGAATAGATGGGTGAAGGCGAGGAACGGGCTTCCAATATTCTCCTCAAAATCGGATGTAGCGTACGATTGTGGGTCGAAAATAGTTGAAAGTTCTCAACGTCGGTAGCGTTCCATGTCGTACTACGATTTTCACCATGCATTCCGTTTTTCCGTACATCGTCGGTCCGCTTTCTTCGTTGGGTCCGCCCGACTATAAAGCCCACCTAGACCCTTTTCTCGTTTTATCGCGGATAAAATTCGCGCGTTTGCGAAGAATGACTTTTCTGTCAAATGTCGAAAGTCGCGAGGCCGCGCAAGGGCCGAGAATCAAGAGAGGGAAAACGATACCGTCCGGAGGGAGCAGTCAGGAAGGAGGAAGGCGGGCGAACATTTGTAGAGATGGGAAGGGAAAGAAACGACGAGTTGGAATGAAAAACGAGGTTTGAGTGGTAATAGTTTTCGCGTCCCTTTCCAAAGTTAACCAATCGTTCACGGGCCGAATGGAAAGCATTCGTGAGAGGAGAGCAGCGCGCTACGAGACCTTCGCTCGCCTTCTCGTTTCGCGCAACGAGTGCGAAGCTGGAGACCAAGGCAGTCAAAGTATAGGGAAAGAGTCTTGCAAACTGGTGCACGTATACCTGAAGCTCTGTAGAAGAGGGTGAATAAGAGAGGCGGAAAGAGAACGAGAAGCTTGGGTGGGAGAAGAAACGAAGGCGATAGTATGTAAGGGAAGTTCGAGAAAGGAGAGTGAGGGAGAGGGAGAGAGTGAAACCTAGGAGAGAGCTTAAATATTAAGCCGTTACAAGACTGCACGCCGAGCATAGCAGCAGCTCGTAAGATAATTAAGAAGTTTAACCCATTCAACTCCTCCGCGTCTATTACCTCGTTTCGTACTTGATGGTGGTTTAAATTTTCGAGCTTGACTGCCTGCTGCTACTGCTTCACTGTATATTCACCCCCCGAGGCTGAACAGAATGCAACTGCAATCCTACTTACGACTGTTTCAATGCTGATGTACCGTCGAATATCACGGTACTTTTGAACGTTACCACGATGCAACCGGTCATTATCGTTGGAAGTTGGGTCATAACTGAGAGATCAAGCACTAAGGTGATTAAATGTACATAAAATTTCAAGATTTCAGATAAACTATTTAGATTTGTTAAATTTAGGAGATATCAATATGGGTTCAATGATGATTTCGCAGAACGCTCCGGGTTTGTGTGATTTCAAAAGATTCACCGACATTTGTTCTGATTTCACGATATTGTAAAAGATTGTGAAAGATATCAGAGATTTCGAGGTAAGGTAGAAACTGCATAGGATTTCAAACAATTTTACGTAATTTTAAAATACTTTGGTGATTTTGGTTTTAAAGTTGTAAGATTTTAGATACTTTATAAGGCTTTGTACCGTTTTATAAGATTTTATTGATTTCTGGCTGATTTCTAGAAGACTTTCTTCATTCCGTACGTCTTCTCACGATTTATTGATTTCTTATGAATTATCGAGATTTTTCAAGATTGCGCTGTTTTCGCAAGATTCTTTGAAACTTTCTCAAGGTACCGTAAGATGTCAAAGAATTTTTGAAAATGACTTTAACGTTTCTAGAACTTGTCACGATTTTACCGGATTTTATGGATAAGATTACTATCATCCCTTCATATTTCCGGGATCCTTTACGATTTTTTTAGGATACCAAGAATTACGTCAGATATTTGAAGAAAAAATTCCTTTACATTCCTGTGATTTCGGAAACGTCTTAACATTTCTGTGCCTTCTTAACATTTTTTAAGACTTTGGAGATTTCATGAGATTTCAAGAATAGAGAACCACTCGAGCTTATAAATCTGTTAAGATCTGACTGAAAACATCGTTATTTTTACATGCATGCACTGAAAGGAACCGAGATGATCCTGTTAACTATTCAATGATAATTATATTTTATTAGTGCAGGTAACTTTTTCGTAATTACATTCATTGTCTTCACTGTTAATGTAACTACCAAAATAGTCACCTGGACTAATAAAATGTAATTATCACTGAGTTACCAGGGCCATCTCAATTTCTCTCAGTGTGCGAAAATATGAGACTTGATCTAAATATCTAAGAAAAAATTAAGCCATCAGATTACCGCATTATCTTCACTTGGCCTGCCATTTGCTCACCTCCTCAACAACTGGTGCAGTTGTGCTACTGTGCTATTCATTGCCTATCAGTATAGACCATTACCACTGGTTACGTTGGGCCATTCTCGACCAACAGCGCTTGGTATCCGCCTCAGTACCTACCTATCTTGCCTGGTGTACCGCGTTACCAGATTGTACCTTGGGTATACGGTACTTAAACGCGAAATCGCACTGTGCGGGATGCAACTAACATTTCTGACCCAGCAGCGTTGTTGGATCGAGATACCTGGAGAACCATTTATTTAAATATATACTCCAGGTAAAAGTATAGACATTTAGGGTCTGAGATAATGTAGTACTGGACATATAATGTTATCTTTATTTTAGCGTTTAATAGCCTAGCATATGAAGTTAGGGCACGCAGATAAGAGTAATTAAAGTCTAACGCATAAGTATGTGTAAAGTGGGACTAAGACGGTGACGAAACACAGTCAGTTTGACAGGCGCAAGCTTTGCTGAAGACCAAGAGGCAATGAACAACTGCACGAATTTGCGTACCTAGATTGCAGAGGTAGATTCATTGCTACTTCTGGGGTATAATTAACATGTGTGCTTTAACATTATAATTGCTAGTCGCGTAACCACTTGGATGAATTTGGGTCGTGTACAGGCACGGCTGAGCGATAAATTGTGCCTCTTGGGTTTCCGCTGACAAGACTGCACTTCAACCTCTGTGATCACACTTGCTTCTACTCATCATTTGTCCCAGTAAATTTCGTGGCTCACGAATGTACACTTGTAATGGCTAGGAGCTCCAGATTTCTGCTGACTATCTGTGCAGAAAAAACTAATTATGTCAATGGGCCATATCATGGTTGAAAATAATAATAATAATTTTTTTGTTTTAACCCATTTCTTTCTCTTCGAATTCCTAGCGACCGCCCTAGAGGGTTGCCTGCCGCGTCTCTTTCTAATGCACTACGGTATCATATTTGCTCAACGACACAGGAAAACTAGGAAAAAACTTCGCGGTACCGTCGACTCGATTTTGAACTCCCGACTGCCCCTCCGGGTAAAAAAGACGGGAATTATGCGTTTCACCGCGACCAGCTGATTTCAGCGATTTCGTTGTTTCCGGTGTTCTCGCAAACAGCACAGAATTACTTAACCAAATTTGACACATCTATTCTATGATCGACCGTCTACGTTCTTTTCAACAATTAATTAGAATCAGGTATATTCTCGTAAAGATAAAAACATTTTACGAAATAGTACTTTGTATATATTGGAGTACGCCCGCCATAACTCATTCGAGCCATCGTTTGCGGTTAACTTCTCATCATACTATTTCGCATATTGCTGTCTATTACACTACACTCTGTCCGTAGTAATGATAATAATATGTACGGTGCATCATACTTAAAGGCCAATTTATGTGTAATTGCTTCGTTTTTTTAAATCATTTAATTTTCATTGTACTAGTTGAGTTCTGTTATCGATCCATATGAGATTATAGTTACATTTCATTCCACTTTTTTATTCCCGACTACCCGCAGAGCAAGACGACGGGAGTATGTGCTTCCCTGGCACACCCCAAAATGGTTAAGATGACTTAAGGATGTTGTGGGGTCTGTGCTTGCGGGGTGAGGCGGCGGGGCGACTAGGGGGCGCGCGGTGTGCGGTACGGTTGGTGTGCGCGTGAGACAGCTGCGTATTCAGTTCCCTAACGAAGGTGACCAAGTCTTTTCATAAATTAATAATTAAATAACGGTGCTGTCGATCGTCTTCCAAAGATGCCGAAAGTTAAGGCGATTATCGTTTAAACCATACATAGTTGTTTTATGTACGTGGTAGTAGTTTCTTAGCTGTTATAACGTAAATACGACGAAATCGCCAAAACTCGCTATAATAATAGTACAATAGGTTGTAAAACTTGTGACTTTTTTTTCTGCTAAATGGTGCTTTCCACCGTTCTAAAATTTCACCAGACTATTTGCAAAGGGATAATGAACATTCGCGAAAATTTACATGATAGTGGTAGCATTTTGACTTAGCCCCGCAACAACCTTAACAGAACTTGGTATAAGTTCTGTGTACCGGTTCATGTGTCTTTTTTCATAGTTTGTATGTATGAGGTGGGATTTCCGAAAGATACCCAGATAGGTTAGGCCTGGCTCGAGGTTACATCCCACTGCTGGCACGAGACTGTGCCAGTACGCCAGGCTCGGCCAGTCTTGGGTCAGTGCTGGGATGTGACCACCAGCGGGACCCTAACCCTACTGGGGTATAAACGTTTAAACAAAGAGTCTGTTTGAATATATCGAAATTACACAAGATGACCGCCATTATTGCGTATTCCGTAACTCACTTTACAGCACTTATGGTGAAGTATAAGAATTACTTTCAAAACGATGAAATAAAAATAATTTTTCTTGCTCCCCGACTTGAAAGTACCGTCTTTCGGGTCGCATTTGAGGCCGGGAATAGCAACTTTTGTGGCCGGCTTTTGTGGCTCCCGCTCTCTCTCTTTTGTTTTCCCATCTCTGGTTTATTATGTTTTTATGTTTGTTGTCGTAATATACTATTTTACGGGGTTTCTGCTGTATAAGATATGAATGAGAAACTCAGAAAAGCTGCCGTACAGCAGTCGGCACGCAAACCAGTGTGTGACTAAGTGGTCACCCATCCAAGTTATGGTCGAAGTGTTGACTCTGCCAAAAATGTCTGGTTTTGATTCGAGATGGATATGTGCAAATCCTTAGAATATTAATAGATAAGTACCTTCACTGAGAAAAAAAATCGTTAAAACCAACAAAACGTGCGCTTGCGGGCAGCGAAAAGAATATTTTGTCGATTGGAAAAAATTGAATTTGAAAATTCAATATCATCCAAATTCTCTTGCATATAAAAATGGTCAGTGAACTATGTTGTTGGTACTCGATGAAAGGACTTTTTTTTCTGTTGTCTGACTTGCATATGCCGTTCAGTATTAACTTAAGCAAAGATCTTAGGTTTTCCACTCTGCGCGTGATTCAGACCAAACTGCTAGGCAGATTGGGCTAGTTGACGTCTCATTTTCTTCTTTACAAAAAGATACACCGACTAAGCGGAGCAAAATTTTTTTTTTTTCGTCCTGAAAGCAAAGTTAATCAATGATTTAGAAACTAGCATAAAATTTATTTACTATAAATTATGTCACTTAAAAACTACTACCTTTTATTAACATTTGCTCCGCTTGGCCGGTGTGTCGGAATCACGCGCAGAATAGGTTGAAAAACAAGTTTCGGCAAATGGCATCTAAAGTTTATGACTCAAAAAAAAAATGTTTGCGCTGCTTTCACCTTTGGGGCATCTTAGTACCTTTAATGAACAAAATAAAAATATTATTTGCAAGTCAGATTTCAGAATATTAGTAATTTTTTTACAAATAAATGTTTTTTTTATTAACAAATAAATAAGTAAATGAATGCGTAATATTTTCAAAAACCTGAGAATAACACTGGGATGATCTCTTTTATTGACAACATCACTGACAATTTGTCCATTGTTGAAACATTCAGAAATGTACTGCAAACACATTAAATCGACACTTCAAAAGAAATAATACATATTTGAACACTTCTGATGATTGTTGATTCTGTTTTAAACACTGTTAATTTAAAGAAAATAGCAAATGGCCAATGGAATTAAGCTAATAACATAGCATGAACAAAAAATAAAAACGTCAATTAGAGGTTATGCCGCTCGAGTGTAGCAAAAGTCAATCGCTGCGCATGCGATAAGCATCAAACTATCATAGCGCATGCCCCGTTATTCGCGCGAATTCAAATATGATGTAAATGTTACTTGTTGCATTGGAGACATCACACTGTCATCGCATCGTTTATATCGCGTTTCACTAATTGTTTTTAAAAATGGTAAACAGATAAAAATTTATTTACAAATACGTAATTAATTTTTTTTATCTATAGAAAAAAATCATTAAAAAACAGACATTTTGCAGAAATCGGCAATTTTGCGGTTTTATGTCTAAGATTTTGAAGGTTCAGAGATCACACTTAACTAAACAAAGCTGCAGAAAGTGAAATAAAAGAAAATTAGTAAATTTAAAAAAAAATTCAACACCCTTAATTATTTTGTGTCAACAAAAAATCGGCCTTGATGTCCGCATATAAAAACAATAAATAAATAAAATAGTTTCAAATGTACATATAATATTCTGATATTTTTTTACGATTTTTGAGAAAATAAAATGTAAATGATACCGTAGAACTTGGCCATTTTTGGCTTATAACTTTACTAACACAGATTACATGGAAATAAACATTTTTACACCAAAAAAAATCGATTTTTTTACATTTTTGACCTGAGCCCCCCCCCCCCCCTCCCTTAATACAACCAACCAATTATTTTTATTTCTCACAACTCAGCTTGGTTACGAGAGTATGAAGAATTGGGTGCCCGAACCAAGATTCATTGGTAGATACGACCATTCGAGTATCGTGATCGAAAGCAAGTCCAGAATAAGGGGTTAAATATTAAATTACGTGTTCTTATTGTTGTTATTGCTGCAGCAATTGTTTGCAGTACTAAAATAGTCAAGTGTACCACAAATTGTAGTGGTCAATATTACGAAGCACTAATTGCAGCTTTGGAAATATTGTTTTTGAAATTATGGCTATTGGAATGTTATTCTCAAACATACTTGGAATGGTATTCTTAAACATTAGTTAATTTCACTATTCGAAGCATTCGTGTTAATAAATTAATCTGTTGTCGCAACTAATTTTAGAAAGCTCGGGTACAGCAAATTGAAAATATAGTTGTCACAACCAATCTTTTCTTACCGTGTAAAGGTATTAAAAAACAATACAACAAAACTATTATTCATTTTTTGTTTCAGGCTCAATGATGAACGAGATTCGTGAAGAGGTACCTGAAGGCTGAGGGAGGGTAACAACAAACCTCTTGAAGAGATGCGGCTTGGTACCTCGGGACTTGGCGTCATCGCCGTAGTCTCCTTCCTGGTGACAGCGGCTCCAGGTGAGCCCAACGCAGAGTGCCTAGATTTATTTCTTCTTCAGCGACATAGACGTTTGAAACTTTTGTAATCTCGAAACCCGGAAATAAATAAGTTCTGTCTACTACAGATACACTATACGGCAAAATCACAGAGACTCGCACATAAAAATATATATATATATATACAAATATATAAGTGAGATTTGTATAGTTATACTAGATACACGGATGGGTGAGCTATTTTTGCAGCTTTGGATATATCCACCTTAACCGTATGTTCTCCTAGCGCTCGATAGGATCGATCACACACGTGCGCAACACTTTGGGCTTCGAAATTGCTTTCCCGACTGCGAGAACGACGGGAGTACTGCTAGGTAAAAGGGAATGGGGTTGTGAGTACCGAAGGGAGGGCAAGCCCTCAGTTACATGGTAGGGTACCTTAGTCCCAGGCGTTTGCAATATCAGACTCGTACAAACAAATTCGACGCCGATATATCGAGACGTATATCGGAATAGCCCAGACACGATGTACATAGAGCGCAACCGGCACACCGCTTGGCGTGAGATCTAACCTGGCGCACTACTCACCCTCTTTGCATATACGAGCCTCTCTCTATGCATCGGGTTCTCGCTCCTGGGCACGTAACGTTTCACTTCCAGTCCGTCTGACACTATCCCATATCCTAGCACAGAAAGAGAGGAAGTCGCTTTACGAAATTTCTTCGATACAACATTTATTACTATGAATAACGGTCAATCGTGTGAACATAGAATCGACTTTCATTGAGGGTTCGATTCAAAGGAGCATATTTTTTATCGAATTAAGGATGTATGTACAGTTCCGCCAACCGTGAGTTTCAGAGAATTCGAACACTTCCTGATGGGATAAAAATCGAAAAAAAGAAACGGTCACCGGTTGTCAAATAAACATTTAGTTACAGCAACGAAATGTTTTCTTTGTTCAACAGTTTCTCGGCTCGGCAGATCAATAGATGTTTAATGTGAGAAAAATTTTTGTTGACCTAACTAAACAATCTATTTGACCGCCGGTGACCGCTTGCTTTGTTGAACCTTTTCTGAGTGTGTTGAAAAGATCGAATGTGCATAATAATAATGCAAAAATGTTATTAACAAATTGACCAATAAAAAAATTGTTGATCAAGTCACTCGACAACCTAACTTTTTTTTTCGAATAAAAATGATTTGTCAATTTTTTCGAATACATGTGAATTTTTTCTTTGTTTCGAATTTTTTTAAATACGCCACCAATAACCAGTCTTGGATATGCGTTTGGCAACATAATCTTGAGTGTAATAGATAGTTTTATGTCAACCGGATATCCAAAATTTGTCACGCATTTTTCAGAATTAAAAAAAAAATTCAAAATAAAGAAAAAATCCATATGTATTCGGAAAAATTGACAAATCATTTTCATTCCAAAAAAACGTTAGGTCGACGGGTGATTTTTACATGTTTGGTTTTTTTCCGATTTTTATCCCATCGGGAAGTGTTCGAAATTTTCTCTGAATTTCACGCTTGGCGGGACTGTACCTATCATACATTTTTAAATACTGAACACAGTCGATACCAATAAGTCACTCATAGTTTTGTAGTTTTTTATTTGGTTTGTATAACATCAATTGGTGTCATTTTTTATTTATAGGTGACCTTTTTTGTGAGAGCTATCGTTAATTTGAATGTCCGGTTTTTATCAACGGCCGAAGAATTTTCAATGGAAGATCAACAGAACTCGACGAACGCTTACTTGTCATGTTCGGGCTATATAAAGGTTTTAACGACTTTATACTTTCGAAGTTTCTGACGAGTTTCTCTACAATATATATCAGGATGCATTATAAATACATTCGCAACTAAAACATTGGTTTAATAATTTGAAAAGAAAAAACGTCTTAGATACAGAATTCACCATGAATATGGTGTTCGTACCATATGAATAATAGTCAAAGCTGATTCTAAGTCTACAAGACTTAGACCAATAAGTCACTCATAGTTTTGTAGTTTTTTATTTGGTTTGTATAACATCAATTGGTATAATTTTTTATTTATAGGTGACCTTTTTTATGAGAGCTATCGTCAATTTGAATGTCCGGTTTTTATTAACGGCCGAAGAATTTTCAATGGAAGATCAACAGAACTCGACGAACGCTTACTTGTCATGTTCGGGCTATATAAAGGTTTAACCGACTTTATACTTTCGAAGTTTCTGACGAGTTTCTCTACAATATATATCAGGATGCATTATAAATACATTCGCAACTAAAACATTGGTTTAATAATTTGAAAACAAAAAACGTCTTAGATACGGAATTCACCATGAATATGGTGTTCGTACCGTATAAATAATAGTCAATTATTGAGACTTTTATTGAGAAATTGTTTCAAAGGATTATAGCATATTTTTTATCGAATGAAGTAATGAACATAGTCGATCTCAATTTGTTACTCACAGTTTATTAATTTGTATTTTGTTTTGCATAACATCATTTCGCACCATTTTTTCATTATTTATAATTGACCTTTTTTGTGTGAGGGAGGCTGTATTTGAATATCTGGTTTCTATCGACGACTAAAGGACTTTCAATGGAAGATCAATAGGACGCAACGGAAATCTGCTTGTCATATTCGGGCTATAGAAAGCACGGAGCGACTTTATGCTTTTAAAGTTTCTGACGAGGTTCCCTAGATGCGTTTCGGGATGCATTACAAATACATTTGCAACTAGAACATTGCTTTATATAGGATTTCAAAACAAGGAAAATCAACTACGATAAATGTACTAAGAACGTTTACTTTTAAAAATAATAATACCCAAGAATTTTTACTGAATCAGTAAACAAATATAGGTTCAAACTTTAAGAAGAATGTATCTTTTTTTAAATTTAATTTCATTAATTTTTGCAAATAAATAAGATTTCTAAAAAAAAATTTGAATCATATATTTGTACTTTTTATTTTTTTCATTTTGCTGAATCGCTGAAAAATTCGCACATTTTATATATTCTCCGAGTAAGATTCTGTATTACACGTAAAAATGTTCGGTATCATAGACAGCAGATGTTTATTGAAGTCATTTAATTTATTTCACGAAAAGAAGAAACAGGCTCTTTAGCATTTTACTAAAAGTTTCGTTTATAAAAATTTCTTAATTTTTTGTCAATTTTATTATTTAAAAACAATATTTTGCGTATCCTCAATGTCATTTTTTTAAATATTTGTCTTGTCGTGAAGTTAAAAAATTCTCATCGTGCCAAACTTTTGGTTAGGAAAGTCTGTTTGAATTTTTTGTAAAACATACACAAAGTAATGTAAAATGTATAAAGAAGTCTCCTCCTAATTAACTGTACAGTACTTGAACGTCACCACCAATAATCTGATCGCTTTCGCTATTCTGTTGCAGAAAGGGACGATAGTGGTGGTAACAATAGAGGAAGCAGCATCGATCACTCAGGGAGTGGCGGAAGCGAGAGGACGTCGAGGGCGCGTTATTCGTGGCCAAGTCAAGTGGCCACCGAAACCAGTAGCAGCAGCAGCTTCGTTAAGATTGAGCTCGAGAGCCGAGGGTCGACGAGCCCGGAGGCTTCTCGACGTCTTCCTCATCCATCTCTTGTTCCTTCTCTTCACCACACCGTCCGAAAACCCGAAATACCAACAGCACTTGCCAGCTTCAATACTGACTTCTCTACCTCCCATCGAGCATCCGTGCAACCACGAAATTTCAAGAACGCTGCCATCCCTCCGGATGTTCGGTTCCCGAACAGTAGTCTGGCGGCAACGCTCGAGGACAATCGTAGCCTCAAAGTGGACTCGAGTGTTCCGATCTTTGGGTCTGCTCCGAGCAATATTCAAGAAAAGCTCCTCGTCAGTGATCCAACACTTCCATCTTCTGCTTCTCTCCGTCGTCGTCGTCGTGGCGGAGGCCAAACGAGCTCGCTAAGTCGAAGAACTGAAACCCAAGATAACTACGACGATAACAGATCAACGACGAACGTCAACGAGACGACGAATGAGAATAACGTCGAATCGAGCGTCACCAAGTCACCACGTACAATGCACCAACGACTAACGACGATGATGACAAGGCGGAGATTTCCGGATAAGGATTTTCGAAACGCAACCAAGCGTTATGAAGTTAAAATGTCAAGAGGCACTCGGGAATCGTCGAGGAACAAAGAGACTACGGTGGCGAGCAATGGCCAACCTCATTTTCATAATAGGCAAGGGGAACCCAATGCGGTTTTAGAATCAAGCGGTAAAACAATATCTGGGGTAGCAAATCACGCTCTCCATTCAGAAGCTCAACATCTTACTAATTACTCGGCAAATCTCAGACCAACTATTCATTTTGAACCGCAGGATGCCGACGACAATGAGAGGTTGCAAAGAGGTCACGGCAAACCCGTTGCAAAACATTTGACGGTTGATGAAACGATTGACAAGCCTGCGAATCATTTGCAAGATAAGCCTATTCTTGTTGGCCAGGCAATAAGAAAAGTGGAGGTCGCTCTTGGTGACGACAGTCTTGTTCATGACGATGCGATGGTAGAACAGCAACCATTAACGGTGAAATCGATGGTGGAGATCTTAGCTCGTAAACCGGAGATACATGGGTACTCGAGCGTTACCGAGGAAATTACCCGAGCGAAGCAAATCACTTCCGAATCGTCGTTGGAAATCCCAACTATCGAGAGGCCCCTTTTGAGGTTTACCGGAAGCATGTCAAATACGACCAGCCCTGATGTTGCTGCGTTGTTGGATAATCACAAAGCTATGAGGGTTCGATCGTTTCAGACTGTGAGGAGTGAACAACAGCAGCAGCAACAAGGAGCTGTGAGCTTAGAATTTCCGTCATTTCCTACCCGTTTGCCTTACGACCTTGCTGGCAAAGACAACGCCGATACTAAAGACATGCTTACAAGGATCGAAAGGCCAGCCATACCAGTGAATCAATTAACGATTCCCAAGTCCGCCAATCCTGTTGCCAAGAATCTATCGAAAGCCTCGATTAATCTCGTAGATGGTAAGCCAAAGAAAAAATACTACGAGATCAAACCTTCGTTAATAACGGAAATGGATCACGGCATGAATCTCGAAGTTACGACTACGCCGCGACGAAGTTTCGACAAGTTTTTACTACCCAGTGTGCCCAGTGCTTTCGGAAAATTCGGACCTTACTTTCTCGACGAGGAGGATCGTAGAAATGTCACCGAAAGAATCGGCAACACTGTACTACTGGACTGCAGAATTGGAATGCTAGGGGCTCGCAAGGTGAGCCAAGCATTGATAACTGACCTAATTATCACGTTAATTAATATGTCAATAATTAATTTTCGATATTTCCCACACCCGGAAGCGTTAGGAGGGATGGGCTAACTGGAGCAAAGGATGACAAAAAAATTCACATAATAGAGAGCCAATTATAAATATGAATAGGGATACCGCGAAGTATCGCATATACCGTTAGGAAAGGATGGCAATGGTCGGGTGACGGTGGAGAGTGCTAAGTCTTTTTTGCATCTGGTTTTACTCTGGAATCAGACTTCTTTCTGTCGCTCTCTGAACCCTCTTCTCTGTCTGCGGACTCTGGTGACGTCTCCACACTCCAGGATGCTTTAAATTCCTCCGAGATTCATATTTCACGGAATACGAAATGCGAAACTGATGGAAGAAATATATGAAAACCAGTTGGGCATAAGTTTGGACCCGACAGTGGTGGATGATTCACTTGAGGTTGTTCAACTTAGTTCAATCGCAAGCTTTCTGCAAGTTATCGTCAATACATTCTGTAACCAATTTCGGTGCTGTTTCCAAATTCCATAACTAATGTCTGATTACCGTTTGGATTCTTGTGGTATTTTATTAAAACAGCAAAGTGAATCTCTGTATTATTCTTCATCACGAAATTCGACTACCTCCCAAGTATAGCTGCAAAGTTAGGAACTCTTAGGGCTTGATTATTTTTCTATAAAAAAGTTTCTCGAAATTCGGCCCCTGAATTTAGGCCCCATGAATTTTCTGGATTTTTTTGTTTTATCACGTTTTTGGTTGTTTTATTTTTATTCATCTTTTTGGGAATCAATTTTTATAATCCACTTTTATGATGGTGAATGTTCGTGGGCATAACAAATTCTTTGTTACTAAATACACATCGTGAATTTTTTTATCTTACAACTTCAGTTGAAAAGTTGAGAACCTCTTAGCGTCGAACAATATCGGATCAAAATATAATTTATATGACAAATTAGTGAAAAATAAGTTGTGAATCTCTTTTTATAAAAAATCATTGAAGACCCTTTAGTATACTCGGCAAAACAGTTAAATTTTGTTCCTAAATTCGCGCTATGTTATCTACAATCTCCATCGTCAATCTCTCCAACGAATTTCGGTACGAAATTCATTCGATTTAAAAATCTCAAAACTATAGTTTTGGGATTTTCAACGTTGTAACGTCATCTGTATAGTTCAACACTTTCCAGCGTTGATAAATAAAAAAACGACGTCGAATAAGTTATAACATTGCGAAAGTCTTTTGAAAAAAATAAATAAAAATCGTCGCAGCCCATTCGGTTTATATGGCACAATAGGTAAAAACTTCTCGTACATTTACCTTTCACTATGCACTCTGCACTCTCCATCGTCAATCTCCCCACCAACGAAATTCGTAGCTTTTTTCGAATCCCATAACTAATGTCTGCTTGTCGTGCGGATTTCGTGACTCTCACAGTCCCATAGTATTTGTACACTGCCAGGCGTCACTGGCAGTAGTAACAGCAGGCAAATAAACGCAGTGGATCGCTGTGAGTTGAGTGAGTTGAGTCCACAACGAGGGAGACTCAACATGCAGCAACGAACACTAGTGCTGCTAGGATTTGGAAGTTTTCTTTTTTTTTTTTGCTACACAAACGCAGTCCATATGTATATGACCCGTTGCTCCGAGTATTTTTCTTTTTTTTACAAGCCTGTATGCATGATACCCATAAATACTGTTGGCCGGAGGTCACGTTGCCGGGATAACGAAAGGAATTACGGGGTCCGGGTTTCTGTCGGACGTGAAAGTAAATCGTGACATTCTTTTTATATAGAGAGTTTTGATTCCCTAATAAAAAAAAGTATGTGTTTCCATTTTTTTTTTCAGCTACTTTATTTCAACCGTTTGAAGCACAGTGGTGCTTATATGTAACTCTTTTTTTACAGTGTAATCAAACTTGATATTCCCAATAGATTCGAATTGAACATGGGAGGCAGATTTCCAGTACCTCACGGCAGTTTTATCAAAAAAAAAAAAACATTTTTTTTTCCTCAAATGGGTGTACTATCCTGTTTTAATTATTCGGTTTCAAGCTTAGACTGTACAGATTTATAAAAGTACATATAAATTACTAATTTCGTAAACATAAATACATAATGATGGCCCAATTAAAATTCATAAATATATTCAAAAATATTTCACTTATTTTCAAGAAAAATTATATATTTTCACTTATAATTATTATTATATATTTTCAAGGGCTCGTCCCATCCACTGTACCTAAATAAAATAAAAATAACATAAAATATGTTTCAAGTTGCGAATTCATATATAAAAATTTACAGCAGCCATTAAACAATCATTGATCATTGACTTTTAGCTGTTGTCGAGGTGATCTATAATAATTATTGTAATAATAATACTTATCGAAAACAAAGTAAGAATTAAGCTTAGAGGAATGAAGAGTGACTTGTTCTGCGTAAAACAAATTTAACGATGCACGAAGTAAACGTTGTTCCTTTAACTTTGTCCAGGTGACTTGGCTTCAACACTACAAAGACTCCTTTCGTCTCCTCACCGTCGAACGAGAGTCGTACAGCGTCGACCGAAGGATCAGCCTGAACTTTCAGTAAGCGTCTTGAGTCTCTTTCCTTTGAATGGTATTTGGGATAAACGGGCGTGAAATAAGTTCCCACAGAAACTCGACATTGCCTTGACTGAAAGATTCAGCGCATTACGTGGCATTCTTGAGAGCTCAAAGGGGCATAAAAGTCTTTGCATTTGTCATTATAACGAAGGAATATCTGGCTGTCGGGTTTTCGCTTTTCTCGGTGACTGAAGATCCATAGCCGAATTCAAAGCCAAGAAAAGCTCCGTCGTTTGATCTCGTACCAAATAGGCAGGAAAACCCCCTGTAAGATAGACATATTCAATGAATACCTACGAATTCTTCTAATATTTCTTTCCTTTGATCTCTGCTTTTTCAGATATCCTGACAATTGGAGGTTACAAATCGCTTATGCCTCGCTTAGAGACTCCGGTCTCTACAAGTGTCAGGTCGAAATCGATCAGGACAAATCGTTGGTGAAGAGGTACAACGTTATAATCACTGGTAAAGTATAACATTAGATTTAAAATTGTCAAATGTATTTTTAGAGGAGATAGTGCTGTGGATGGTGTTCAATGCGTATCACTCTTTTTATAAGGAATTCAGAAGAGATATAAAAAAATGAGTGCCTCTTCAATCCTGAAACAAAGTATTGCTTTTTTAACTGATGAAAAGTGTTTTAGAAGAAACCATGTTGACTGTTTTTTTTTTCTAATATTCTGCCAAAAGTGATGCGTATTATATCTCTATCTCCTCTTAATGATAAAATACGAATAGATGTATGCACTTATCGCATATTGTAAACAGAATTCAATGTTTGTCGCGTTTTGTTAACGCAATAAGAAAATCACTTCTATAAATATTTCGCTGACATTAACTTTGGAAAAACTATAACTGCCTGCTTAAAGATGTTCAGAGTTTTTCAATATTCTTATCTGGATTCTTCTCAGATTTACTGACTATCGCGGTTATTTTCATTATTCTTCAGACAGTATTGATTTCGCTATTAACGTCTAATACTTAGACGAATATACAAAAGGCTATACAATGTTCTTTCAAATCTTATCGTATATATTAATCAGCCATCTCTTATATGATTAGCTCCTAGAACTAAGTGTTAGTTATGCTCTGGCCGACTTTTGTGATCGGTGAGGATGGATAATCGGCTATTGGCGGCCAAATTGGATGATGTCATTCCATTATGTTAAAGTATTTTTATTTTACGTTTTGACCCTTGGTGTGGGTCCTTTTCAATGTATACATCTAAAAAGTAGACAATTAATTAACGTATAGTTCTAAGATGTGGTTATTATGTTATATCCCGATAAACTCAACAATTGATAAAGTTATTATAAAGGCGATTTTAAATCGTTTTAGTATTCAATAGTACTTACATGACTGTATTAAGTTTTAGTTTTAATTTAGCTTATAGAAGTTTGATAAAAGTAGTCGTTCCTCTTTCAGTATAACCTCAAATTGTCTCTGGATTTTTAGAAAACTCATTAGTTTTTTTAAATACTTGACAAAAATCTCGAAAAAGAAAAGGCGCAAGGAGTAAGAAAAATCTATATTTTTATACATTTAAATATTAGTCAATTGATAAAATTAAGATCTCTTCAGACTGATAACGAATCCTCAAATTTAAAGGAAACATTTACCTTCTGTGCCAAGTAGGGTAACACGCTGAAAATCAATAACAATTTTCTCGAAATTGCGAAGAGAAAAATTTCCAGATTTTATCATGTAAATATTTCAATGAGGGCGCAGATTATAACCAAAAATAGCGGGACGATGACCGAACCGAGATAGAATAAACAGCAAAGGTGAATAGGCGAAGAAGCTGACGACCTATTACCAGAAGAGCTTCAACACAGAAGGGTTGATCAATAATTGGCAATAATGAGGCGGGTCAGGTGGAAAGTTTGACTTTATTGTTCGATTCGATGGAGAATTGGAGATCGGATATTCCTTGGGGAGAATTGCTAGAATGTTTGGTCGAGACATAGTTGGTCAGGAAACTCGAAGGTAAACCTTATCCCCGGAATAATCGGGTTAGGGTTAGGCGAAGGTCAACCAGCGCAGATTCATTCCAAAGCCATTGAGGTAAGGAAGAGTGTATCACAGGGTGGAGTATAGAGAAAGCGCAAAAGGTATTGGTTATACTCCAGCTCCATCCCTGTTCTATCCCAATTCCCTTTACGTCGTCAAATCGGTGCAACGGAAGCCCGCATTCTCGTCTGTTCGGTCTGTGGGCCAGAAACAGCAGCAGCGGAACGGCAACAGTGCCGGCCAGTAATCTGATCCCGGGTGGCAGACGAGACTGAGTGAGAATAAGGTTGAGTTGGTACGAGGACGTCCCGACCGTTGGACAAAAGCTATACCACAAGTACGAGAGGGAAGCAGAAGGCAACCGGACGGATCGACATTGTTACACTTCCGGTGTGTCGCCGGGTGACGGAACAAATTCTCCAAGTCATACTGCACCACCAGTAGATCTATTCTACGCTCTATCTGCTTTATAGGATAGCACTTGGTAACTTCTTTGACTACCTCACTGAAAGTATTTTCGCCTAGTGAAGTTGGTCGATCTTTCTTCGTGATGGTCGCGTAAACTTCCATTGCTGACTCGATGGGAATCAGAAAAATCGACGGCACAAACTCACAAGCATTCGAATGCCACAGACATAGTTTCTTGGCGGTCATATCCTACAGAGTATTTTATTTCTTTACAATTGTCCGGCTAAGAAAACCTCGGAATAGCTTGAAAATGAAAGCAAAAAGTTCTGAGCCAATAGCCGCACGCTGAACGTTGATAAGTTCTGGGAAATATTTGATGTCGTTTTGATGGATCAAAATAGAAGATAAGACGAACAACCTACTTTCCGACCTTTTGATAGACGTGGCATTCTTTGGCGTTCTTTTATTACAATTAGATAGTATTACTGACCATGAAGATGGCCATTTTTTTTTTGCTTTCTCATAGAGGAAACTTTGTTTTCCCGAAAATTGCAACATGAATAAACATATTAAGCTTGGTTGGAACAGTCTAGGACTGCCAAAGAGTGCCAAAGGTTATAGAATTATTTTGAAGCTTTTACAAAGCTTCCTTTATGAGGAAGGCTAAATTGATCAACATAATCTTTCCTAAATGTATCGTCATGAAAGCTGTGAAAATAATAAAGATCCTATGTACGTTATATTCTGCAGGCATTTTGAAGGTTATTTAGATTTTTCAATTGCAATTTGTTCACTTTTAACGGATAAATAACATATGATAATTTATTTCATATGACCGAACTTGTCGGAAGTAGTAACATGAGCATTAACAGGATGTGGTCATGTTGACTGACCGATTTACCTATGCTGCGACTGGTTAAATCTTGATTGGATTGAACATAGTCGTGACTAGGCCGGTATATACATTCTGTTCTAGCTATAAACTCGGGGATCACTGTTGAATCTGTGGTGCACTCGTCAACGAGTCCAAAGCGAGTACGTGTGCCCACCGAACAGTTGCCAGTAATGTATGATGAGGATGTGGAGAGAGAACCATGACCCATCCACATGGGTACACGGTTGCTGGTTTCGCTTACTGATGATCCGAATATAACAAGCCCTGCGGAACGTGAACGTCGTTAGATAGTTCTCAACTCGGAATCCGCACAGCCGATGATAGTTCGGTTTTCAATACGGCTGCCTGCTCCGTTTCCTGACGATCGACATACATCCACTTTGAAGATGACGGCGTGAACCAACTATGAAGCGTGCAGGCTACTTGATATCGTTTCTGCGTCAGCAGTGCAACCAGTTACAGCTTGTTCGAACATAAACCGATATGTGTACGGAAACTTGACATTAGTCAAAATAGAGCCAATATTCTGGATCCGTTTCTACGACCTTTGGTAATTTCTGTTGGTATTGTAGAGGATAACTAGCATTGAAGCATATGCTCTTTATATAGAGAATCATCCATACAAATATCATCGAAATATAATAGATCGGGTAATCCTAATTTCCGAGAAGATGGATTTCCGTATTTTTTAAATAAAGAATATACGATACCATTGATCCGATTATTATGACTGGCAGCTCATATTGTTCATTGGAAGATGCTTTATTAATTCACCGCCCAAATTGTATATAATATTAATTGTTCGTACGTTGATTGCGTCATGTTTGTTTAGATTACGATAAACAAATGATCAAGAGTCGCGGTAGCGACTCGACGCCAAGTTAAAAAAGAAAATTAATGTTGCCTTCATTATAACTTTTTGAGGCCTGAAATATAAATAATAATCCGACTAATATTATAGATTATTCTTTATTATTAAAAAAATGTGTACGAAAAAAATCTCATCGGATATTAACATGTATCCGCCGATTTTATTTTCAAAACGTACTTGTGTATGTTTTTTATACACCATTTATTTGCTTCCTGGAACCACATTTATAAAAGTGGATACATTGCTTACGAAACCAATAATATCCAGAGCGAAAAATATGAGTATAATCTTTACACTTGTATGGCAATTGAGATATATTCCTTTAACATGGCGATATGCCCCATACTTGTTGAAATATGCAATAGAAAATCTATCGTATATAGCCATGAACATGGGACAAATCACCAAAATGCTAGAATATATCTCAATTACTGAGTACAGAGATTAATCACATAATTTTCTCCGTGTATATAGTCGACATCTCATCTATGCAATGAAAAGGTACGGAAAATGTCATCATATGACTATGGCGTCGCATTTTTCAAAACTTTTTCTTCCGTCAACACGTGACACGAAGCGTGAAGATCTCTATGTAAGCATCATGTGGAATTCACAGGACCTGTAAAGAACTTATATCCTTCAGACGTGTAACTTTTCATATTTCCGTTTCGAGAGCCGATCATTTTCCGCTCGGTTACTTTTATCACTTGAAAATGTACTACCTGCGAATGATGCAGAGTGAGATTCTTGAGGTCCTATTCCAGGATATGACTCCAGTGATTATAGCACGAGTAACGACACAACGTGCTGATTAAGCACGAGCTAATAAGAACAAATAATCTGTTGCCTATAACTGTAGAATTAGTAACTTTGTGGTACACTTTTCCATAAGACTAATTGCATTGCCCTGATGGGAACTCCTGGCCATTCTGACATATTTAGATTATGTGAATATTGGTACCTTTACATTACGGTGCTGTTATATTTACTTTCTTTCGAAAGCGATAGAACATGTTAATATTTTACACATGTGATTAAAAAGCACCGACGCTACGTGTATAAAATAATTGATGAAAATTCGGTGCAGCTCATAAAGAAGTTGCAGCAGATCGTTCTGGTGTTACGTTGACGCTGACGGTTTATTCCTGTAACTTCCGGGTGAATTTAAATTAAACGAAATCGTTGGGTGACCCGACCGGAGGGTTTCAACGAGGCGCATCGTAGGCGCTAGTTCGAGACTCGAGGTGACTCTCAACGCCGGAAATTAATGAAATTTCGTGACAAATTTAATTTTCGCGAGGAGGTAGAACGTCAGTTGATGCGCGAATGCGATAGGAGAATATGAGATAAAGAATTAGCAAGCAGCTGGAGTATGGCAAGCGGGCGCGAGAAGTGGTGTAATTAATTCGTAGTCGTCGAAGCTTTTGCCGTTGGGTCCACTTCCTGACCCTCGTGAATGAAAAAAGAAGAAAAATGAAGAAAAAGTACATGAGACTACTACGAGTTTTCCAGGCAAGAACTCAACACTTTTTCGAAAGTCAGGCGCGTATAAAGTCGTGTCGCAGCGAGTCATTTCCTCGTGCTACGAACAATAGCATACATACGTATAGGTGTATTATGCGAAAGGTTGAACTGGGTAATTTCTACGTGCCGGAAATTATCCGAGCTCGACGAACCAACGAGAGAACCACGGAAGGTGGGAATACGATAAAGGTTCGCGACGTGTTTTTCCAGGCGACTAAATAAACCAACCGGCACCGGTGGTGGCTGTACTATTCTCGATATCGTCATATGGACGTTCTATGCCAAGTTGACCGACCTCACGCTATTCGTCCACTTTTTCCTGTTATCCTACGACTTCCAGAAGCGTAGCAAATACTTCAACTTTCTTGACAATATTAACAAAAAATTGTCGCTTGATAAACATAAACGAATTTTTGAAATCCATCATTGAAATCTCATAAATTCATCGTGAGAAGTACAGATAAAAGTACAGAGGTAACAAAAAACTGGCTAAGCATAAAACTGTTCAGGCTGACTAATGTTGAATTCAGTACCGGATCTTCGCCGGATCTGGATCGCATTCGAAATGATAACATGTTACCTAATGAAACCTGACAGATTCCACCTCAACCTGGTCCAAATAGGAGATCGTTACATCTTAACATAAAACTAGACAGATTTAGCCAGATTTGAGCTAGATCCGAGATGTTTGCACCTTGCCATAATACCAGGGCTTGAAACGAAACATATGGTTCCGGTATTGTTTGATCCTCAAAGAAATGCATGCGTGCTGTGTTCATATTGGTTTTGATCAAGACCGACCGTATCAACCTGTTTTAGCGATTCGGTTTCGATACAAGATCGACCATATCACCTCGCTTCAGCGTTTCGGTCGCGAGGCGATTAGAAACCGACTAAACAAATAAAAAGTTGGTTGAAGCTATTACACACTGAAAAAAATGTCATTGATTCAATAAATCCATCTATTTTCGGGCTGCCAAAAACAAGCGTTATCAACTTAATTTAAATTCTAATTCCTCCAATTCCATATGAGATCGAAACAATAACTCTAAAATAAGCAAAGTAATATTTTATAATTTCAATGTTAAATGGGATTGAACGAATAAGAATTAAAGTTAATAAAAAAACACTTCTTTTTGGCAGCCCGCAATAGAATTTTTTTTCAGTGCAACATCGGCATTTTGTAAAACCTCAGGGTTAATGTCAGCCCTGTACACACGGATCATAGTGACAATTTTTTATTAAGCATTAACATCGATACTTTGTGATTTAACAATACAATTCATAAAAAGAGTTTCCGTCGACCTCGTTAAATCTTTTAACCAGACCACTTATTTCCATCTTGTCATTTTTCAAGCTTCGTCTTCCATTCTTTTATGAATGTTGCATTTATTCTCAAGGCCAGCGTGTCTTGCAATTTTTCTTCATTCATGCTGCATCGGTAAGGTGAGAAAACGAAAGCCATGTGGGAAAAGCTTCTTTCCACACCCGAGTAGAAATTCTGATACTGGTGCAACAAGGGCGGTATCAGGTAGGCCGCGGTTCCTTATCAGGCAGTGTCAAGACAACCGGTCTGGGGCCGCTGCCAAAACGTAACGTTGTGGTTGATACGGCCATGATCAGGGAGACTGTTAAGACCATGATCGGGGAACTGTTGAGGCCATAATCGGGGAAATTGCTCAGGCCGTAATCAGAATACCTGATTGAGCCGTGTTCAGACTCGCGTAAGGCTCCTACCTGGAACTTTCCAGGCAGGAGATTCATAAATAAATTAAAACGCGTGTTATGTTTTTGTTTTCTGTATTACTTTGAGTTTTTAAACTTAAAGAAACTTTCATAAAACATTTGATGTTAAACAAATATATATTCTTTTTGTACCTCTGGAAATATGAAAAATGTAGGTACTTATCTTATTTTGGAAGAAACAGAAAGCGTGCCAAACTTGCTCCGACTTCTCAATTGTAATGTTACCTTAAAAAAACTCGCGAAATTAATAATAAAGAATCGGGATGTACATCTAGTAAGGGCCGCGCACGGTTTCCTGATTACAATTAGTGTACAAGTTGGCGCTGGGGTTAATACGGAATGATAAAACGTATCTAATTAGGACCTTGTACGGCTTAACTGACCAAAGTATGCACACGAGATGGCGCTTGGGTATTATCAGACACCTCTCTCCGCACCAAATCAGATCTCTGTAAGGTATTCCACAGGAAGGCAAGCCTTAAGATTTCCCGATCGCGGCCTGACTAGTCCTCAGGCACCCGTGATAGAATTTCTACTTGGGCACTTACCTGCAATCGATTCGTATAATAGTATATTACGATTCGAGTGCGGAAAAACTTCCTCTCATGACTGTGAGTTTGCAGTTTCAATCACATGGGCTCCGAAAAAGGTTTTCCGTAGAGTAATGTACAAAATTTTACTTCCCAAGGTGTGCAAATCGTACCAAGTGTAGTAAATACTTCTACATCGCGCTTGATTCATGAAAAAATTAAAAACAAAATCGATGAAAGAATCACCACTGATTTCACTAGACTGAAGCACTCCAACGTCTTTGAGGAGGCTCCGTCAGCACAATCGGGGCAATCGTGTATTATGTTATTAAACGAGGCAGATATTGGGGCCAGACCCATTTTCGCGATTCAGAAAATTCAAGAAGATTTTCTTGTCGTGGAAGATGGGGCAAAGAGCTGAACTCTTTCAGCTGATGGATGAACTGTAAATTCACTCCGAGGACTGAACGTCCATGTCCTGCGCCGTCATCTGCGTTAATTGACACTAGTATGCCCGACACTTCTTCCGCGATACTTTGGCGAACCGCAATAGCTTTTTCTTTTGCCAGTTCAGAAATGTGAGGGCTGATTGATTGGTTACCACCTACAGCTTCGAGTATTGGGTTAATGATTTTTCGAAATTCTACATCATGAACAACGGAAAATGGTCTACCATCTAGTGTAACCATTTCCAAACATCCTTGCTGTAGAGTCTCAAAATCCATTTTGATATACGCATTTTTATACGCATTTTTCTTAATTGAAACAACATTTTTCGGGTCTGGTTCAGCCTTCCGTTTCAAAACTTCTTTTTTTCTCACCAATATTTCGAACACTGCTTGGTGGTGATTAGCAATGTGCCGCTCTTGATTTTTTGCATGCTTCTCTTTAACAAAGAAGGAATTTAATTAAAACTTTATAAATTACTTTTCTTGTATCTTTACATGATTCTGTCGTTGAAAAATTTATGAATAAGCCATTCCACGCCGAATTGACCTGGGTTTGACCTTAGAACCGCAAGATTTTATTATTACTTTTGTAACTCTGGATTTGATTTATAGGTAAGCGTAAAGTCACCAGTGAATAAACGGTTCAGTAAAACGATTTGTTTATCATGGGTTTCTATAAAATGTAATATTTGTAGACTGTCGTTGAAAATTTTAACAGACAACCAGAATGTCGAATTATATCATGCAGCTAAAAAAATATCGTGTTTTTATCATAAAGTATATGTATATAGAAACAAATACTTCATACCACAGATCCAAACACATCAGTTAATTAACAGGCTAATATAACCTACACTTTTTGTCGAATATAGGATTCTGCGACAAAATAATCGCAGTAGATAGCTATAGAATATTAGTCACATTAAAAATCTCTTACGTGATGTGCCTCACTAGATTTCTGTGAGATCTGGACCAGATTTGAAGTTTACGTGGACTTTTCATTACTCGTGATGAGAAATATTTTAGTTTTTGTTCCATTGAAATTGGTTGAACCCTTCTAAGTGAAATTGTATTATCACTTCTCGACATACCGAATTCTGGGGGTTCATTTTAGCCCCTAAAAACGTTTTTCTGCAGATAAAAAAATACGCATCTGTTAGTTTTTCAAGCGCTCCAACATAGTTGAGTTTTATCAAAATCGGAGAGGGACACTAAAGTGATGTGCCTTCTAGTACGATAAGGTGCTTCATGACTTGAGCATAAGTGTAAGTTATTTCGGTTTATATTTGACAAGTGAAAATAAATCAAAATTGCATCTGAGAGAAATGTAAAAAAACGAGTTTTGTAAAACAAGAATGATTACCACATAAGCCATGAATAACAAGAATCAAACCACATATAAAACCCGGGAGTTCGAGCTCATAAAATACATTCAGGAAATATTATAAACACAAATGAATCGAAACCTAACAAAAATTGTGAAAATAAGTAATATTTGAAAAGGACGCAAAATGTGTACGTTTTGGCACCGATGAAAAGTTTCAAACTCAAAATATAAGGTTCTTTACTGCCAAAGTCTTCCACACTATTAATGCATCAATATCTTTACAAATTCATCCCCTTTAATTATTCTCATGATTAAGCGTTCTTCTGCCGCGAATGCAATGCAAAGTCTCGCATATGATTTCTTTATATATTATTCTTTAAGTATTCAGCTTGATATTTTTAAAAATCCAAGGTTGCTTACTGGTCATTTCGAAGAATAATTAAATGTTACAAAATGATATTTTTATATAAGCTCTTATGACAGAAACTTCCAATCTCATGTTTCAGTAAAAAATGTTGATATTTAGCTCAAAGATAGCGGAAATATGAAAATCGTTACGTGTTCCCTAGACATGACGGATCACGTCAAATTAAAAAAGTAGGTTTACCCGCATATTTGAAAAAATAATCACATTTAACGGAGCTAATCATACGAGGAAATGAGGCTGTTCGTAATCTAGAAAGATGGCGTTATCGTTTGGCAACAGCACTTCATGATAGAAGCCTATAGGTATTAACAGCTGATTCGCGCGGTAGATTTGTATGTACCGAATTATATTTATGAATGGCGTATATGCTGAAGATCGGTCACATTGTACAATAATTCATTCGTCAAAGTAGTCACGTCGATAATGCGAATGCAAGCATTATCATTCTCTATGACGGGTTTCTCGGCATATCGAACTTTCTTTTCTGCAATTATATTCTCGATCCATAGTGTTCACTTGCGGTTAATAAATCTGCCCTTCCCTTTTCCATTCTCAGCTCTGACATTGTAGTTTAGACTATTTACAGCAGTCATTTTTCCCAAAACACCAAACAAGTAAACAACGGATATAAACAATCTCACATAACCTCAAATGAACGTCGCACGAGAGTTTGCACATCACTGTAAATGGCCGCCACCTACGATTCACGTTACAACATTGTCACATGTCCGACCATCTTTCCGAGCTCGTGATAGTCATAACTTGAACGAAGTCAAGCTGACATTAAAAATTACAATTTTATGTAAAAAATTAGCTTTATATAATTACATTCCTTCGTGACAAAATCTTAATTATTCCTGCAACTAATTATTATAATATACTGAGGTCATAATTTGTTACATTTAGTCACTAGGGTCCATAATTTCGGCGTAGCAGCAGAACTACCTTAAGACACGTGATATAATTCAAATCATTCTCCACTACTGTCAGTTGATGTAATAAGCTCTGTATAAGTCATTGTCACACTTTGTCATTCATTTGACGAGTGCAGAGTGCAGCAGCTAGTCGTAAAATGAGACGCTACGTTGGTACGAAACATTCCATATTACGAGTTCTCCTAAATTCTTGAAACTTCATATTACAGTTCACGTTTATTCAGCGGAACACGAAATAATGAACGAAACGTTGATTTCAAAAGTGCGCTGATGATTATATGGATTCAATATAGAACGCCCCGTATGTATGAGTTGAGCTTTCCAGTGGACGGGCGAATTGCTTTGATTAGAAAGTCCTGTATAAATAAAGGAGTCACAAACGAGACCAGCTTTTCTCCTCCAGTACCTTTCACTCGTCCTATTATATACGAATTCGCCGAGAGGTAAAGCCACGATATATAGTAAGTTGTCAATAGAGAGAAGTTCGTAGAAGGATCTCGAGATTCAGAAGTAGACGAAGTACAAACCGGCAAAAGCACGACTAAGTGACGTCCGTGAATAAATTATTTGCAGAACGAGAGTCGAGTTACGAATATTTAATACATCGTCTGGGTGTCAAAGGAAAGGAACTTGGTCATGTCGCGGATTGAAAAACTACTCTCTCCATTATTATTCACTGAATACATTTGTCTCTTTATGTAGCCGGGACTTTGTTATTTGTCATTTCCAAGATATTTTGCGTTGTCATCCTATGGCTTTGGTTATTTGCAGCTTTCGCTTGGAAATGAAAACGAGGAAATCGAGTCCTCTCTGACATTTCATGAAATGGAATAAAATGAGGGATCAAATGTTGCGGAAACTGAATTGTGCACGGGGCTGTATTCGTATATGTACAGGACATTGTGATAGACACTGCAAGATGGGTTATTCCCATGCCAACCTCTCAACCCCTCTTCACTCAGCACTTGGTTCTCTGTCGACGGATAAAGAACTTCGGAAATGAAGTTTGAACCCCTTGGCCGTTTGCTGCTGCTGCTGCTGCTGCTGCTGGTGCAGCTTCCTCATCCATAGACGACGAGTGTGCGTCCCCGTGGAAAATTTTCCACGAGCTTTGGAGGAACAAAGTTTTGAGGTCCGCGCGCTCTGGGATCGATCGACGACGTTCTCTATGTATATATAATCCTCTCCATCTATTCTCTCTTGTGTGTGTCTCTTCAATTTCTCTCTCTTTCTCTCTTTCGTCGACGACTTTTGCCAAACAATTCGCATCCGGTGGCGTCGTCGTATAGTCACGGAAAGATGATGAGCGTCCGCGCGGTCCCTGCAGAAACAGGAGCCACAGCGGATGAAGAGAAAGGCTGGAAAAAGCACCGAGAGCATAACAACGATAGTCGGGGGTTGATGAAATTGGAGAGTTGTGAAAAAAAAATGTTCAAGGGGACAAAAAAATGCTGGTTAAATTTGTATTTAACTTTTACCACTTTAATTCACCGTGTGATTGTATTCTGTAGTGTAAAGGCGAAGTGTTTGTATAACAAATAGTGTTCTGGAAAAAATTACGACCTTCTGAATCAAATGTTGTTTTAAATTGAATGCCACTCGAAATTATGCCTGGGATTGCAGTGCTTTGTGACTATTTTTCTCGTTTGTCAAGGAAACAGCCGGAATGAAATCTCGTCGACGAACGATCTGATAATGAACGACGAAGCAATTTTCGTAAACGAAATGGAAAAACCTCGACTCTGAAACGGCACAGCATTTTTTTTCATAGTTAACCGGCTACGGGAAAACTTGTGGCAATTGGAACGAGTGCAGATATGTGATATGGTAGATTGCACAATCGCGTCGAAGCGCCGACGACGACGCCAACGACGATCACGCATTGAGACTGCTACACGCGTGTGTAGATGCAACTATGCAACTGGGAGTATGTATAGCTTGTGGCGGACGTTGCATCGCAGACACACGGTGATCGATAGGCAAGGACGGTCATTATCAAGATCGATATGACGTTGTTCGCGACCCCCTACAAAAGCCATTCGTTATTGAAAGAGAGTAGCATAGATAGACGCAAGAGCGAAAGCGATGGAGAAAAGTAACAAACAAAAAAAAGGAAAAGCGCCTGACACGTGCGTTATAACACACATGTATCTTGTTTGGTATATGGGAAATGTTGGAAATACCAATCGAAAGCCTCGAGCTTTATCTTGATACTACTCCTGCTACTACTAATACCACTACTACTTTTTTTACTTCGGTCTGCAGAATCATCTATATTCCTATGATATGTAACACTAGACACTTTGAAAAATTGAACATTATCTACATCATATCACCTCTGAATCTACAGGTGTAAATAAAATACTTTAGCTTTCTTTCTTATAGAATCAGCTTCAACTTAAACTTTTTATTAATATTAAACATGGAGGAATTAGTAAGTGAAGTTTGATGTTTCATTTTGTTGATACTGAGCCAGTTGAGCCGTTTTTATTTCAAATCTCTCGGGAATTCCTTAAAATTAGCTACAACTATGGATCACTTACTACGAATTATTCCAAATCCTTTTTTTTTTCAAATTTAGAAATTGCATTTTCATAAAAATATTTATATACTACGTCCTGCACAATCGTCTATAAATCTGAACTCCTACGATGCGCAACAGTAGACACTTTGAAAAATTGAACGTTTTCAATTAATTTCACGTCAACCCTGAAGCGATAGGTGCAAATAAAATAGATTACCTGTCTTTCTCGATTACCGAATCCGCTTCTCGTTGGTCTTTTTTTAAATATTGAAGGAGAAGTAATTACACAATAAAGTTTGATGTTTTATTTTCTGTTTCGATTCCTGATGAGTTCTATGCGAAATCGGACACTTTTTTTATCCTTAGAATTTTAAATTTTTTTGCCATATTTTGTTACTCTATTACTGAACTTTTTGTCAATTATTTGCGACACATTTGGAAATTGATTTTTAAAAATTATTAATATTTTGATCATGTATGATCATATATAATGTTTTTTCCCCGTTCTGTAAAAAAAATCTTTCTTAAATTTAATATACTTCTTTTGGAAGTACCATACGCATAAACTGTGCATTAAATTTCATAAACCTTTATATTGAATTTTGATATGAACGGTATTAGAAAAAATGTAGCTTTAGATAAAATTGCGGCACAATTATTTCTGGTTTTTCCATCGCTGCAAGATATATTTCGATAAATATGTTTGAAAATTCATAGACATTACTTTTGATATATAATGAATTGGTATATTAAATTTCATAAACATTTATCTTGAATTTTCGTATGAGCGGTATTTGAAAATTCAAATACGTATGTGTTGAAAATGTAAAATTGATATAAAAACAATTTTTAAAAATATAAATATTAGTCGGACATTATTTTTTTACACAAATTATGTCATCAGAAATTGTTGGTAATCGGTTTTCGCCACAGAAAATGTATCGCTTACACTGGGGTTTGAACCTACGACCTACCTACCTAAGTACCTAATAACGCACGCACGCTACCGACTACGCTATCAACGACTTAGTAATTTTAGATATTTAAATGACATAAGAGTTGTACAACTATTATTCTCTCAGGCATACTCATAATTGACATAACAAAATATTCAGTTGATTGGAATCAGAGCGCAAAGTGGGTTGGAAATATTTTCAAGTGAACATAATTTTTGGATGCACCGAATCTTTTTGAAAATCTCGAGTAACTTATCAGAAGTCGATGCTAAGTGGCAAGTGTTAGCGATCTAGTGCGGATATTTTTCGTCATTGAAAAATGTGTATTAAATTTCAAATCAGTCACTAAAATTCCAAAGATTCATGTTGGTTTTCATGTACTAAGTTAGTAATGATTGATTTAATAACCATGTGTTGTAATTTTATATCACCGGTTTGGTAAAATCCATACGCGCATACTAAATTTACTATGCAACTATATTAATGTTTATTTCCTATAGCGAGTTTTGTAAATTTCTCACACTTTTGTGTAGCAAAAACGCAAACATTTTTCATAAAGTAATATACCCATATAGACAAAATTGCAAATACTTTATTTGGAATTTTTCAATATCAGTAACTGTAATTTGAGTAACTTTGATCTTACATTTAATGGAACAATGTATATTAAATTTCAAATCGGGTACGAAAATTCCGAAAATGTATATTGATTTTCATATACTAATTTAGTAAATGATGATTTAATAATCATCCATTGTAAATTCCAATCACCGGATTATCAAAATTGATATCTCTGTATTAAATTTACTATGCAAACATATTAATTCCGATTTCCTGTACCAAGTTTTACAAAATTCAGACACGTTTGTATAGGAAAAACGCGAACATGTTTTACAGTGCCGGATATAAACAAGTAAGATATATGTCAATGAATATCAGCAATTCAGGTATTAATTCACCCCCCCCCCCTCCCTGCTAACCTTCGCAGTTTGAACATCGATGTTCTCACGTGACGCGCGAACAACGAATTGAGAATATTGGTTCTGAGAGAGAATTCGTGATGTGGGGACTTACAGGTTACCTATCTACAATATCGATATATCTTCGGAGAGAAGTTCATTCTCCGGTTCCTCCTTCCTGTCTTACTCACTCAACTCAGGAACTCCATTCGCTGCAAAGCACCACAGCACTGCGTGCATGCGTGCCGAGCGCATGTACTATCCAGAGGGCGTTAGTACATCGGGCGTAATATATCCCGTTCCGGACGCCTCCGGCGTAACTGTGTCTCGAAGCAATTAACATTAACTCGCCAGGACGTATTCAGTGCCTCGAGCTTCTGCAGTAACTCTATGCATTCGCTTGTATAATACTATATATACTGCCCGGCTATATATATAGTCTATATATATATATATAGACTATATACATATAGCCATCGTCGCGTAGAATACCTAGCTCTCCCAAATTACTCTACCTGCGTTAATACTTCGGATCACATTTCATTGTGAATTAACGAGGAGGCTCGCTTGATTCAACGGTCGAATAAGATATCGAAGATCAGACTCGCGTGCAGTTTCTAATTCGTTTTATAATTTATTCATGGATTTAGGAAATATTTGGAATGTCTCTGCGTGCACAGTAGAAAAGAAATTTGAAATTGTTGCACTTTTAATGAAAATGTTTTGTTCTTGACACGTGTGAATACAATCACGATGTACGAGATATTCAGATTGTACCGTCAAATGTGTCGAGGCCTTGGGTGACATCACGAGAATTTGACAGTATCGACACAATACAAGATTATTTGAGAAATTCGATAATAAAGAAAAATAAAGAACATAAAGACGGCTCTCAAAAGCCATCTCACAAGCGAAATAAAATAAAAATTATGATTTTTATTGGAATGAAAACTCGGAATAAAAGCCGTTTGCAAAACATGCTTCGAAGAATCGAAGACTCAAAAAATAATAGAAATGAAGACCAGCAACTCGACTACACTGAAAGATCATGTGCAAAAGACGCATCCTCAACATTTTGAAGAACTCAGTGCAACAAATCAATTCAAGTCAAAGTAAACTTTGATACTTTGCAAGCTTGTTTATATCTCGAGTTGCGGTAGCGACTCGACGCCTAGTTACAAAAGAAAATTAATGTTGCCTTCACACGACGATTTTCTGTCTGACTTCACAGAGCATTCCCGTGCAGAAATTAGTTCGAGCAGCCGCGATTAAATAAGGGGCTTTCTTAGGTATAAACGTGGCATCCACAATAGGGAATCCACTCTAGAACCCTACTAGGCTCAACAGAGGCTGCCACGACAAAATATATAGTAAATAATGTCCAGTTCGGGGCCTAATCAGGCTCAAATGTGGAACCCTTATTAGGGTCACCCATATATATTGAGCCTCTTCATTGCCTACAAAGATACCCTTTACAGACAACTGTATAGGCAACTTTATAGACCCTTTATAATTTGATTTTTTTATATTACCGATATTCAAATAGACAAAAAAAATTGTATAATCATATAATCTCAATGGCCGAGTGAGCTAAAGCGCAGTGCAACAACATCATCCGGAGGGTCCCAGGTTCGATTCCCGTCAATGTCAAAAAATTTTTATATGTTTTTTCAGTGATTAATATGTACCATCATGTAGAGGAAGATGTAATATCTACTTTAAATGCAAGACTAATCGATTTAATAAACAAAAATTAATATTTTTCAATCAATTTTCTTTATTATTTTAGTAGGGGTTTAATAGGGCAGCCTTTATAGGCCCTAACAGGGAAATCTATAAAGGCCCCGTACTTTGAAGCGTGACTAGCCTAGTAGAGCTGTACTTAAATTTCCATACTGGGCCCCTAATAGAATTAGGAAAAACTAGAAAGGGGCAAGTAGGAGCTCCAACTATTTTTCTGCACGGGTTACTGCTACTCTATTATTCCCGACGGCGGCCACTCACCGGCCGTTTTCAAATTGTAACTCAAATTATCTTTGACCACACGTCGCGAATGAAAAATGTATCAAGTTCAATATATATATATATTTTTTCTCTTTCAAATGAGACCTGTGGCAAGGTAATGCGACAGGTAAATATTGTAAGGTAAATGTTCTAGTAATCGACAGTGTATCAGTGATCGTCAACGTGTGCTTTAAGTGTAGCAAACCTATATTCAAAGAACATAACTGCCGATTACTGGGACATTTACCTTATATATCAACAATATAATAGACACGCAATACAATCGACTATGAGACGAACCTTGAGTATTGACTCAACGTTTTCGACACGAGGCATGGTAATTTTAACAAAAGATAAACGCAATATATACGATTCGAGAAAGTATCTTGACTGAGCTCTGTCAAACGAGGAAGTGAGAATTTCAACCTCGCGCGACATCACTAATTTTATTGGTTCTAGTGTCAGACAAAAATATTGTTTTGTATCTATTACTTAAATTTGTATAGATTCAATAGTTTTGTATATAAAAGGTCTTATCCTAAAAAATAGATAAATAAATAAATAAATAAATAATCATGTATATTAGCTCATTTAAAATTGTTGCAATTCATTCAAAATATATAAATAATTTCTCTTTTATTACTTGGCGTCGCGTCTCTTGATTTGCGTAGGTGACCTGCATTGTCCCCGATTCGCAATTTTGTGGAGATGTTTGGATTGTATCTTGAAGCCAGCATTGGATTATCCCGCCGCGTTGATAGTTCAATTTCGAGTACATGTACCTGTATCGTCCAATCTCATTAATAGTAATAGATCATATCGAGTGACGACATCGTTCGGGCTCGGAACGTTATTATGCTGCCGCGATACTTGGTTACAGGCCTACTTGGTACTGCTGAAGCTTCGATTAGGTTCGACGAAATTCTTGATCGATTAGATGTATACGTTGGGGGCAGCGATTCATCGAATATGCGTTGGCAATTGTGAGCGTAAACTTGTGACGTGTATGGCCATGGGTATGCGCTCTGGGTGTAGTGTATATGTCCCATCGGGACGATCAATCTGTGCATTGACACGTTTCGATACACCCACCAACGACACGTACCTTAATGTATACCTCAGAGACCTGCTTCGCTCTCTCGCCCGTACATACTGATGAAAATGGGAAAAATTGGTATTGATAAAATTTACATTTTATAACCTCATAAATTCGTATTTATACGACAGCGATGAAACATGTTACGAAAAAAGGATCGGTAAATCTCTATTTGTCAGACGATTTATCCACTTTGTACTCGAAGACATTAATCAAATAAATTTGTCTTCAATTTCACATTCAATTGGTGTCATAAAAATTGAAAAATAACATTTTTGTAGGGTACAACTAAATTAAGAAACTATTTCGCTTGATAATATTGCACGGGAAATTTATGGATAAAAATTCGCATTATTTTTAAGAATAAATAATTTTAATTATTGTTAAGGATGCGTCGAACATATGTAGCCAAAAAAAAATTGTTTCAATTACAAATTGAGTACATGCGCAAACAGCTTGGTTAAATATGCAGCAGCCGATTAATTAGTTAGACCAACCATGTTATTCGACATGCCAATCAAGTTGTTGGTTACGCCAACCAGGACATTAGTTGAATTACTAACCAATTGATCGGTTGGTGCATATGTAAACAACCCTTTTTTTCCGTGTATTTCATTGTATTAGAGAAATCCAAAAAAACAACGTTTCAATAACATAGTAAAAAATCTATATTAATAAAATTTGAAAAGACTACGATTTGATTCAATGTATCATTAATTTAGTCATAATGTTGAACGTGGTGATAACTCCACACCATTTTTCTCTTAATCGAATGCTCATCACTGGTTGTGAAACGGTTTCTACGCGAGAAATGGTGAATGCTGTTTTTTTTTTAAAACCGCTCAACAGTTGCGCTGATATTGTCGTCCAGGGATAGAACGAAGAGGGTGCAAGCTCCGGTTGGTCTTGGCTGCCCACCCAACCCTCGGCAAGAGTGTGGGTCGTTCTGGATCGCTGGAAAGCCGGGAAACACGGCGGGACGTTCCTGGATAGTCGAGAGCAGGGCGCAGCTCCCATCAAATTTGCATAGCGGTCTCGCCCACCCGAGAATTGCAGTCAGGAAGTTGCTCTGAATCCTAATAGCGGTTTTCCCGATGAAAAGAATCATTCGTACCATTCCGAAAGCGTCGGAGGTATGCGATCTGCATGGTGAATTCAGTAGTACTGCCTCGCGTCCCCCAAAATTTTCACCAAGTTGAACTTGTTCACCGGGCAGTTATACAGCCAAACCCGTTAAAGTCTAACCCGCCGAGAGTCTGGTGACGCAGTTAGCACAGCTTCCACAGCCTGTTCCTCCTATTTCCGAATTTTCAAATGTTCACGGTTTTTCGTGGTAACACAATACCACCGAAAAGAAATAATTGCTGATGGACAGTTTTATGAATAAAATTTGTTATAAGTCTTACGACCCATTTTTAATACGAGACTTTCGACGAGATGAGACTTTTCAAGTATACTTTTGGAGGCCGATTCCATTCAAATACTTAGAATTTTTTTATTTAGCATCTTAAAGCGATTATAATTTTTGTGGAAAACAAAATTAAACTCTTATAAAACTTGTATAGACCTGTTTGTTTTTATAAATTTCACCACGATAATAGGGTTGTAATTGATACAGTTGTTGACTAAATTCCAGCTGAAGCCTTCACGCCGATCTAAAGTTACAGATGTAGTAAAAAGAAAATCATCGAATTAGGACCTGATTAGTGATAATGGCCCAATAACCCACCAATCTTAGTGATAACTATACTTTTGGAGAAATGTTCAATTCAAGTGCTTTAAATTTGATCGACGTTATACGTTAACGTCGATCAAATTTAAAGCACTTGAATTGAACAGCTTCCACAGCCTGTTCCTCCTATTTCCGAATTTTCAAATGTTCACGGTTTTTCGTGGTAACACAATACCACCGAAAAGAAATAATTGCTGATGGACAGTTTTATGAATAAAATTTGTTATAAGTCTTACGACCCATTTTTAATACGAGACTTTCGACGAGATGAGACTTTTCAAGTATACTTTTGGAGGCCGATTCCATTCAAATACTTAGAATTTTTTTATTTAGCATCTTAAAGCGATTATAATTTTTGTGGAAAACAAAATTAAACTCTTATAAAACTTGTATAGACCTGTTTGTTTTTATAAATTTCACCACGATAATAGGGTTGTAATTGATACAGTTGTTGACTAAATTCCAGCTGAAGCCTTCACGCCGATCTAAAGTTACAGATGTAGTAAAAAGAAAATCATCGAATTAGGACCTGATTAGTGATAATGGCCCAATAACCCACCAATCTTAGTGATAACTATACTTTTGGAGAAATGTTCAATTCAAGTGCTTTAAATTTGATCGACGTTAACGTATTTTAATAAATAGCGAAATTTTCATAAATCATGAAGGACACAACTAATTTTAATTCCTTGACACCGAAGCGCCTTCCCGGTTGGGAAATAAAATTTGCTTCAAAATTCGAATGATTTTCTGAATAAAAATAGTGAAATAAACGCAATTGTTAAAAACTCAGTTTATATATTTTTCCTGATACTTTTGCTGATACTTTTTTTCATGAAATTGAATTTTTGGATTCATTTTAAACTGAATTTAACTGTTCATAAAATGTGTTTCAGAATTTTTCAATTACAGTTAAACAGGATATTTCGAACAACAACTGTTTCTGTTATGGTCCGGAAATAATCTGGTATTGCATTTAGCACAAGCTCCACATCCTCCTATTTACAAATTTTCATGTAGTCACGTTTTATCTCGGTAACTCAATGCCTTCGTAACTCAAAATTTAGCCGATGGACAGTTTTATGAATGGGGGATAGTTGGGAGGGGTTTGAAGATCCGGGACACGCAGAAACCGCATCGAGAAAAACGGTATGAGAGAGGACCGAACGTGGCCGCAATAGGGAATATGTGCTTCGTTGGTATGAGCACTAAATCTCTTTGATACTATGTACAGGGTTCAGCTATATGGCATTTCCGTCGTGAGTGAAACGAGGGGGTGAGGAGTTGTGCAGGGAAGAAGCAATACAGAGACGGCTGGTTGGAAGTGAGACGAGATCGAATGCGAAGTGTCAGCGCTATATACCGATCAATGAAATCCCACGTTGTACAAGATTAAACGTATCAACCAATTCGCAACGATTACCATTGGCCACCATTGGCTGCTATCGTACGGATTGTTGTTTACTATATCTGATAAATCTTTTCTCTCTCTCTCCCTTTTTTTTTCACGATCGCAACTCCAACCTGCACACCCCGAAGCTCAATTCGCTGATGTAGAGTAGCATTTGTGGGAGGCAGGCAGGCAGAAACAAAATAACAGCAGAAGCAGAGCAACAGTCTATCTCGTGGGATTACCTTTCGCTTGAATGTGGTTCATTTTTTTTCTATCGTGACATTTTCGCTTTTCCTCTACGTGTCTCTTGAGCCCCAGATTTTTCTCTATTTTACTAACTTGTTCTGATTCTCCTTTGTTTTTGTTTCTTTTGCAGCTCCGATTTTGACGATAACCGATGACTCGGGACGACCGGTTTCCGGTGAGAGACACCTCAAAGCTGGGAGTGCACTGAAGCTGAGATGCGAGGCGAGGGATGTCATGCAGAGGCTCAACGAGTCAGTGCTCTGGATGAGAGGCGACGAAACTCTCACCAAAGATGTCAGGTTTGTATGTTGGCAAACATAATATGCATTCATGACGTTTTAGGCTGGAGTGATGGAGTTCGGGAGATATCAAAACCACATGTGGCATAACAGTGAACTAAAAGTTAGATCAGATAATTTGTTTGATTAACGTGCCATTGACTACGAAATAATAGCATGAACACTGAGAGAAATTGATATGGTCCTGGTAACTATTCAGTGATAATTATATTTTATTAGTCCAGGTCACTATCTTCGTAGTTACATTAATAGTAACGTAGTTACGTTAACAGTGTAGAGAGTTAATGTAACTATGAAAATAGTCACCTGGACTAATAAAATGAAATTATCACTGAATAATTAACAGGACCATCTCAATTTCGCTGTATGGAGAAAGTCCAGATAGAATCCGATAGGAAATTGTCAGTTTCTGGTGATTTCGAGTTCCAATTCCACCTATGATTCAGATCACAGTTTATGGAACAATTAATAAACCAAACCACCGAGAAAATTTAAAGCTTGCACATTTGCTTGCTCATTCTTTTCCATATCTTAGAAAGCTAGCTATCTGAAGAACTATCTTAATCAATTTTGGCTTCGTCATGGTGAAAATATTGTGCACGGTAAAAAATAATAAGTTGCCAAAACCAAAATATTGGTTGATACAATCAATTATTCTAATTCCCCTACAACTCAGCTTTGTTATGAGAGCAAGAAGAATTGGTTGCACGAGTCAAGATTCATTGGTAGATAATCCATGAGTTTCGGTAACCAACTTTATCCTAACTTTACTTACTCGATTGGTTGACACTACCATTCGAGTATCGTACCCGAAAGCAACGGTATAGGCTTGAATATCAAATTACGTGTTGTTTCTAATCTTGTTATTGTTTGTAGTACGAAACTAGTCGCGTGTACCACGAAATGTCCTTATCAGTATTATCAAGCACCGTAAATCTTGCCCCGAAAGGCATGATAGAAGCTTTGGGAAATATCGTTTTTGAGATTATGGCTATACCCTTAGAATGGTATCCTCAAATATCAGATTCGCTGTGCTTACTATCGGACGCGAACTAATCGTGAATAGTTGAGTTTTCTATTCGAAGAATTCGCGACAATAAATTCATCGGTTTCCTCAACTAATTTTTGAGAGCTCAGATACAACAAATTGAAAACGTAATTGTCACAACCAATCTTTACTTTCCGTGTGATAGGTGCAAAATCAGCAATTTAGAAAAACATTTGAAAATCCATAGATTTTGAAATTCGTTGTCAGTATGACACAAATTCAACGCCGGCGAAACTATGTCGTAAGTGCATGGATCTATCTATTTTAATGAATTTTTCGATGATCATAGGCTTATAGCACCTTCCGTTGCGGGCTGAATTTCAGCTCAATCTTTCAAGCTGTCCTCGAGTTATAAAAGTTTTATCGAATGCATAAAACATGTTGCGTTTGAAAAAAAATCCCGCAGTTTTCGTCCATTTCCTGATTTTGCCATATGCAAAACCGACTAACCTTAGTTGCATGACAACACTTATGAAAACAATGTCAGATCGATAGCTTAGAATTTATGTGATGTAATATGCTTACCTCCTTTCTGCGTTTTCGGATTGTTTTTTTATTTTCTTAAAATATGAAGGATAGTACCAATTTTGTTTAACGATGATGAAAGGGTAGAAACTATTCCTTCGGCTTACCAAATTTCCCTCTGATAGCTCGAAGCATTCCATAGTTATACACTGGAAAAAAAATGTTTGAATGAACTAAATCGGCATACACGTTCATTCAAACGAATTTTTCCTTAGGACAACCAAATGTTTAGTTTCTTAAACAATTATTCAGTTGTTCAAAACATATTTGTCGTGACCAAAATATTCGTTATAACAACGAAAAATTCGTTTGCACGAGGGTGTACGCCAATTTAGTTCATTCGAAATCGTTTTTTCTCAGTATACAATTTTTTTTTACCTAAACTACACTTTTCTCGACGTTTCATGCAATTATTCTAACATTACAACCTTCATGTGTTCTTTTTCAAACATAAACTCTAAGAGCAAGCAAAAAGCATGAAGTGCTCGCCGTTTCTACTTGGTAATTTATACCTGTGAAATGTATTCTACATGTTCTGCACCAAAATCATAAATATTTCACATATATTTTATGCGTAAGTTTCACCAACATTAATTTTCATGTGTGGTGCACGAGTTCAGGATTTTTGGAGTTTACCTCAAACACGAAAGTGAAACTAGTGAGCTTATGTGAATTATGTTAATTTCTAGTTAGATGATAATCCTACAGTGCGTACCTTGTAGGAAATTAGCATGTCATGATCTATTTCACTTTCTCATCGTTTAACAAATAGGTATATAGAACTTTGCATAACTAAACGATAAATTTAACTGTACTCGTCACTAAACTATAGTGCCGAATCTCGGCAGGAGCGTTGTCTGACCTGATCCCTAGGACTTCCATAGTTCAGTGTGGATATTATTCTCACGAACAGAAGCGTGACTATCGCCTCGACACTCGCAGGCCAAATAGAAAGACACACGGAGACACGTTGGTCCATGGGGATTAAGATGAAGTCTGTTCCGTTTCTGGGAAGCGTGAGATAATTCCAGGCGAGGGTTGCGCCGTGGCAACTACTATAGATATTGCCCTTCAACGTCGGCAATTGTGCATACGTTGCAAATATTCTCCTGGGAAACTCTGTCGCTTGGAACACTTCAGCGAAATATCAATAATAGTACATAGCATATATAACACGTAGTTATTACTTGTACGCGTTGCTTGTACTTCACGCTTGAGTTCAACGAGATGTTCTGAAATGTGTACTTTATGTGCTTTCAGTGAAAATCGAACAACGGAAATTGAGAACGAGAAGGAAATCACCGTGGTAGTCAGCACCCTTCTTGTCCAATATGCTATACCTAAACATGCGGGCAACTACAGCTGCGTGGTGCCCGAAAAAGCGCGAACCACCATAGCCGTTCACGTGCTCAATGGTAAGATAAGTTATTCTATTAATATTGTGAGCAAAATTTCACCAAAAACGGTAAAGCGACGGTAAGATTTATTTTTTATGCACCTTGTAACTTTTACAACCTTCGCTGTTAGTGAAATAACGGCACTGTTATAGAAAGAAGTGTATTAGTTGATTTTTATTATAATTTCAAAACATGCAACATATTTTTATTACAACCGGGCGAATAATATTTAATGACAATTAGAGATTTTATTCGTCTTATAACTTTGCATTTTTACATATAAATTGATAAAGCACTTCTCAGAAATGACAAAATGTGAAATCCAGCAAATGAGAAATAAAAGTGTTGGTTTCAGTAACTTCAACGGAGGTGGGCTGTTCAAAATATATGTTTAGCAACGGACCATATAACATGTTTATTAAGTAAAAATTATATTTTCGTCCCCCAATCCACCTGACTACTTTCGTCCCCTATGCACTGAGAAAATAAAGTTTAAGTTAACTAAATCGGCGTACACCCTCGTTCAAACGAATTTTTCGTTAGGACAACCAAATGTTAATTTCTTCAACAATTATTAGATTCAATTGTCTAAAACGTACTTACGGTAACCAAATTATTTATCATACTAACTGAAAATACGTTTGTACGCCGATTTAGGACTTTCAAATTTTTTTTTCTCAGTGTGCACTTCTCCTAACAGATTTTTCTATAAGAAATACGATTGACAAAGATGTAACTAAAATGTTCAAAGCCCAAATCCCGTCATTAGCAAATGTTGTGGCTTGAATAACAATTATAATAACACTTCGGTCTATAATGAACACGGAATTACGAAGCTGCAATATTCACCGACCGGAGTGGCCAATATAGATATATAGTGATAGTATGGTGCATATTGGATAGATTTGGTGAACTTCGTGTCAAGGATCGTCCGCCAGGCATGTTGGTATTTAACGATGTATCGCGTATCTCCGAAAGTTGATACTTGCGACTAAGACGTGCCTTACGGTAGCACGTGTAAGCAACTACGAAGCATGGAAAGCGAGCAACGCTCGCTTGTGGAAAACGTAATCTTTGATTACACTGTAGCTCAAATTTGATACTCTATTTCTTGACATCGATCGTGAAGATGATTTTCTTCCAAACAATTGTTCCCGTAACTATAGGAAACAATTATATTCACTGCTAAAAATATTTAAGGTACAATTACTACATAGTGCAGGAAGTTCTTTTACAGTAACGGGTATATAAATTTACTACACGAATTTCCTACACGGGTTCAATAAAAATACGATACATTAAATGGCTATACAGTACATGAATTTCCCAAATATTCTGTACAGCATTCTTTACGTAGATGAGACAACCAAATTTATTTTGAAAATGTAATATACTTATGGCCGTGAAGAAAAATATTAGGGTTGCCAAAAGATAACTTAGGGCCCTATCGGACTTTAATGTGGACACCATAAAAGGGAGTTCCATATCACTCCCAATTAGGGACCTACTAAGGAATCTGTAGGGTTTCATGTCGATATTTAATGGGGCTATATTAGGGCAATTAATGAAGGGCCCAGTCAGGCTTAATCATGGCACCAAGTAAATAAATCAATAATAATTTCACCACGTAAGGGCCGACACAAGGTAATTCTACGTTGCTACGGCGTAGTTTAATAAGGGCTTGATAGGGTAATTACTTAAGGGCCCAATCAGGCTTCATCATGATACCAAGTAAACTAATTAATCATAATTTTACCAAATAAGGATCTCATAAGGCCATGGTGAAATTTAATAAGGCCTTGATAAGTTAATTAATTAAAGGCCCAGTCAGGCTTAACCATGGCATAAAGTAAACAAATCAATAATAAATTTGCCAGATGAGGATCTTATATGGCAATCCGAGGTTTCCATGGCAAAATTGGTGGTCACCTATCAACTAATGACGGCAAAGTCAGCCAGGTGGTCACCCATTCTAATACTGGCCCTCAGATCAGTCAGACAGTCACGCACCTAGATACAAACGAACTAATTCGCGCAAACGATAAAACAAGCAATTTTGTGGAATATAATTATAGATGACAACGATACAATGTACCCTATTCGATATAACCAATTTCTGTAAAAAAATAACTGAATGTGCTTTTATTTTTACACATCAGACGCAGTCATGTAAATCTATCAAGTTGTGACTATATTGCATTCATTTTATTTCAGATTACAGTCATTCAAATAGACAAAAAAAATTGCATATTCATATGAATTGAATGACCAAGAGAGCTAAGGCGCAGCGCAACTACACCATCCGGAGGGTTCTAGGTTCGATTTCCGTCGATGTAAAAAACAAATGTAATATGTTTTTTCAGCGATTAATATGTACCATCGTGTAGAGAAAGACAAAATATCTAATTAAAAGTGCAGCATTACTCAACTAAATAATAACAAATATATATTTTTTAATTAAATTTCTTTATTATTTTAGTAAGGACTTAATAGGGCAGCCTTAAAAGGTCCTCATTATTTTTTGCCTTTAAAGGTCCCGAAGAAAAAAGCGTGACCATCATTTGTGAAACCCTATGAGGCTTCCACATAAGGCCTCTAAGAGAATTAGGGAATATTAATCGGGGCCTTGGAAAAAAACCCTGTTAAGATTTCTTCACGGGATGTAGTTCATTTTGACTCCCGATTGCCCACAGACCCCAAAGACGACAGTATGTGTTTTACTAGCATCGCGCGAATACCCCTATGAAAATAAAGTACATTTGGAAATATATAATTTTTATACTAAATGTATTTGTGCCGAAAATGGTATATGTCGGATATATGCGAAATATATGAGGCATTCCATACCAACTCGGTCAACGGCTGCACCTCATAATTTTTTTTTGCGCGATAATTTTTTATGTTATTCTTCCAACTGAAAAATGCATGCAGAAATTTTTTCAGATTTCTTTTGATCGAAATTTTTGAGTTATGAATAATTAATGCTATCTAAAAAACGCCCTAATTTGAAATGCCAAAAAATTCTCAAAAATTCGATGATGAACAACAACATTTGATCAGAAGGAAAATGAGAATGGAGATCTTTTTAAATTTTTTTTTGTTTTCGTTGTGTAATATTAATTAAAGGTATTTCAATCGTTAAGAAAGACACCTCGATTTTAAAAACTCCTTAAAAAACTAAGATTTACTTTATTTACTTATTTATTTATTATTATTATTCCGAAAAAAAATTATCTGCCGGCGAGTTCTATGTGAAAAGGTACATATGGAGGTCCAGACGTGTGTCTGGACCTCCTTTTGCAAGTTTAATAAAATAATCTGATTTTTTTGAGAATATGTATATATATGTATTAGCGTGTCATGACAGCATTTTTGCGATTTTTCTCAAATTTTTTAATCGAAGCGTTGTCTATTTAACCTTTAAAAAACCTTTGAATAATGTTATAAAATGGAAAAAAAAAATAGCAGGAGGCCTCGACCCACTCTGGCCTATGATTCAAATGTTTTGTCGCACATTAGTATTGTTGAGAATCTTTTAAGTTTTTACAATTAGGGCCTGTTTTAGATAGCTTTAAATATTTATAACTCAGAAATTACGATTAAAAAAAAATCTGAAAAAATGTCTGCATGCATTGTTCAGTTAGAAGAATAACAAAAAATTATCGCGAAAAAGAAAAATATGAGGGTCAGCCGTTGATCGAGTTGGTATGGAATGCCCCATATGCAAGTGAAAAATGTATGTGAGGTATATCCAAAACATATAAAAATGTATTATCCGGTGAAAAGTTGGTTATATCAGGAATATTTTTGGATATATTTCATTTTTCGTGGAGGTATGCCTATTTCTATTAGGACAATGTTTTCTAAAACTGTTCACGGAGAAAAGGGTGTAGTTGTAGGAACTACGGAATTGATACGTGCCAACCAACAGGCATGGTAAAATATGGCATTAGCAAGTTATTGCGTGTCAGAACCAACCGATTGGTAATGCCAACTAACCGATTGATGTCAACCAACCGATTGGTAATGCCAACCAAACTAAATCTAACGCTCTAAGCATTTAAAGGTTAGCTTTGTCAACTAACCCGTTTTCTCCGTGTTAATGATATCTTAACAGAAATTGGTACACAGGTTCTGTTTTGTAAAATAATAATCATTCGCATATATTTCACAATTCTTTATTTACTCAATTTGTTTATTAATTACACTAATTTTTGCAGTCCGGAGTCGTTTAATTTTTTGTACAGGAACAACATACATATTTCATTTAGTATAAAAGCAATGTAATTAGCTAAACTTAAAAAACAAAACTATTTAATTGTCTATTGTTTAGGTAATATCCGCGCAGTAGTTAATTTCCCTCTACAATTCTTATTTCTTTTCTGCCCAATTTTCTTTATTAATTACACTAATTTTTACAGTCGGGTGTCGTTTAATTTTTTGTGCAGAAACCACATACATATTACATTTAATATACAAGCAGTATAATTAGCTAAGCTTAAAAAACAAAAGTATTTAATTGTCTATGTATTTAATTGTAACCGTGAGGGTCACATGTATACAGATGTAGTCCGTGTTTACATTCTCGACGAAACGTGACGTAGCACCGTGAGGCGAATTCAAGACCGGCTATATCGGCATAGGTTTTCCGCAGTTTTCCTATACCCTTAGTAGAAATGCTGCGGCGAATGCGATATAGAGGGGAAGTCGGATGCGGCCGCACTCTGGGGGGACTAAGGGCTCACTTAAGTAGAACCTAGGAAACCCGTCAGCCTCCCTGTAAGAAGCCTAGTGGCCTCCATGAAAGACACAGGGCTGGTGTAGGAGGGACAGACGAGGAAATGGGGAGTACAATGCGTCTTGGGCCTGCGTGCATAGCTACTTAAAAGCCCCCAATGAATACCATACCATACCATACCATAATTGTCTATTGTTTGGGTAATATCCGCGGAGTAGTTAATTACTCTCTACACGGAAGAAATAAAAAGTAGTTGTAAAAACGGATTTATCGGTCACGACAATCAATCGAAATAGTTAGAATAGTGCCAACTACTCGGTCGGTTGAAGAAACTATAACCTCATTGGTAGAGTATCGATAGTAACAATAAAAAAAATCATAACCTCAACTCACCGGTTGGTTGGCGTAACGTATCATTTGGATTGCATAGCAACCGTGATAGTTGTAGGAATCAAGTTGTTGGTCATACGTACTATTTTTGCTACCAATCGAAAAAAGTGGAGACTACGATTCCGATTTAGTTTCAGTAACTAACACGCGGCACAGCATATGCTGGGATTGGTAGCCAGAACTACTTTTTTCTTTCTGTGTACAATTTTTATTTCTTTTCTGCCCCTCATTGCTTCATATTGTAAGAAAATTACAATCCGAATGACTGGGAGGCGGCTAATTAGTGGGCTAACAAAAATCGTTATATTATGCCGCTCCCCAAATTTGCTGCCCTAGGCCATGACCTACTTAATACATAGTCTATGGGTGAATCCGCCGGTGCGATAAAAAATGTAAATAGGGAAGAAAAAAAAGTGGCGATTGCTCGTAAGATCGAGGCCCGAGTGTTGCTGTCAGAAGCCGTTTTTTTTTTTTTTTTGTGACATAGGTTTAAGTACCAAATAGATTGCTGCTGAACTGCCGCTTAATTTCCCCCGAAATACGGTGCCTTGAACCATAAACTCTCAAGACAAGCCAAAAGGTGTCCACGAAATTTGGATAAATGAGGGGTAAAAATAAACGAGGAACGTGGTTACTTGGCCGTTGGTGGCGTAACAGCGTCGTTACGATGGCGCCAGCAGCAAATGACAGAAGCAGGGTAGTCTGCGCGATGCCACGAATTAAAGCTCGCCGAGAGAACGAGAGGGAGAGAGAAAGTCACGGGCTCTCGTCGTGCCACGAGGGATGCTGTGTGTGCGGTTGCTGCGGCTGCCACTCCCTTTCAATTAGACACTCGGTTGGATCAAACCCCGCCCACCCAGCTGCGCGACGATTAGGATCCCTACCGAGATTCCACGAGCTGCTTTTTGTTATTACAATATTTCACGACTCTTATTGCTCCGAGGGTTTCGTCTTTTTCAAATCTTCGTCTATCCCAAACGGTTGCTCCATATAATCCAATAGAAACCTTCTCTCGAGCATTATTATACTGGATACATTTTTTTTCACATAGTAGTACCACATTAGAACTATTTTCATTAACGTTTATGTAGAAATATTCTCGGTACTGTCGCTGTTAAAAGTGTTATGAAATGTACAGGTTTAATGCACAAAGTCATATAAAATCCAACGAAATATAAAAAAATCTAAATTATAATTAACTTAGATAAAATATGAAAATGTAATGAACTCATACAGTTAATTAATTTGCTTTACAAGGATAATCATACATTTTTATGATTTTTATATAATATAATTAAACGTTCATGGTGGTGTATTTTATAACAAGTTCACAATATAATTACAGCATTTGTATTAAATTAGCCAATCGCCTATGGAAATATAATTAGATTGTTGATTATTGAAAATTAATATCTTGAAATTGTATTATCAAATTCTTGTTTCGAGTATTCCAAGACCGGAAGGAAAGTTCACAGGTTTGTATTGAAAATTCAAAGATCTGAAAGAAATTCAACCACTCGTATTACAATAATAGTTGGTGGCAGCACCGATAGGTGGCGACGCAGTCAATAGTTTCTCGCAAGTAAATCGAGGCGTCAGACTCGATAATACTCGAGCCTCTTGCGAACTAATTCCGACTGTCAGAGCTGATTGAATCGTGCTATACAAACGTTACATGATGTAACTGATAGTTTATCTTTATTTACAACACAACCGTCATAAATAACCACTGGATTACGTCACTGCAATATACTGAGAGAAAAAGTTTCATTGATTCGAAGAAATAGATAAATTACATTGTTTTTAATGAAATGTTACTTTGAATTTCAATGAGAACATTTCATTGTCTTTGAAGAAACGAGTTCATTGTTTCAGCATGTTGAAAAACGGTTCTTTCTTTTAAGGAAAATTTTCCTTGGTTCAATGTCACTACATTTTATTGAATTTATGATCATACAAAGAAAATATAGTATTAGATTGAATACATTATTTCATTGATTTCAAAGAAATGCTTCATAGGTTAGGATTTTAGAGAAATTCGTTTGTATCAAGGAAACTTTTTCTCTCGGTGTATGCGAAGTGTAGCAATCTCGAGATAACACCACAAGAAATGGATTTCTGTAGCCAAATAAAAAAATGAATATGAAAATATGCACCTCTGTATCCCCTAGTTATAATATATAATTTTTTAGTAAAATTCAGATATGTGTAATGTCAATTTAATATACTGGAATATATTTAGAAACTATATATGTAAATTATTTTTTTCTTAAAACCACTGACTTTAATTAATCTCTGTTTCTAGGGACTACGAATTGTTAATTAAATATTTATTTGCTATTAAATGCGTTTTTCCTGCAAACGAATAAAGGGTTTGAAAAAAAAACTCACGAAGAAACTCGTTCTGGAGAAAAGTGCCTACAGGAAGTAACGAGCGGAAGACCTTGTGGCACTCGATCCCAAGAACCGTTGCACGAGCTTGGAACGAGAGTTTTCTCAGGGAACATATAGAAACGAATATAAAACAGACGGGAGCAGGCCATTGTCATTTCCTCTGCTGTTTCTGTTAGTCCTCTTCTTTTTTTTTGTGGCTCATCCGCACTCTTCTTTCTTTTACCTCGTATTACTTCAGTAAAGAGGAAAATTCCCTATCGCAGAGTCACAAGCTCCTCTCGCTATATCGTCTTTATGTCCTCTCGTCGTTGAGACCTCTCAGCTCGAAGGATAAGCAGGCGAAAATGCGCAGTGAGAAGGTCCAAGGCTGCGCTATTCTAGATACGTATTTGCAGCAACAGAAGAAAAAGAAATACTTTACGGATTTTCGAATGACTAATGTGTCAAGATTAGCTTAATTTAACGGGAAACATTTTTAGGACTCAGAGAATAAGAAGTAATCCAAAACAATTAAATGGAATTTAGGACTGCGTATTTCCATATTTAATCTGACTATGATGCCAATATTTTTTTAGAGTTCCTAGCATCTATATCATGAACTCCTGCAGTTCACTTCTTTTCAAGGGCTTAATTACGAGAAAATTTTTTAAACATATGGGGTAAAACACGTCGAAGCGGCCACACAAATTTTTCATTTCAATAAAAAGTTTTCAAATTTCTTGAGCATGTTGGTCTGGCTGAAAACAAAAATTGGAAATTTTTTCAGATTTTTTTATTGCATATTTCAGCCGTTACAAATAACTGAAAATAATAATCGTTAATTTTTTAACGCCAAAACTACGGCTCTCGCAAAAAAATCATATTAACAAAAAATTTAAGGTATCTAACGTTCTTTTCAACAAATTTTTTTGCAAATTTTCCTACTCCGTTTTATGCTATTTTTCAATTAAATAATATTTCAATATTTTTTTTCTCCGAAACTGCGTTCTCTATTCAGATGAGATTTTTACATTTTGTTCCTTAATATGTTAAGAATCTGCAAAAAAATTGGCGAGATGGGCGGCGACTTCGTTCCATAGTTACAGCTCTTTGAATGATCAAACATAACGGTAATCTAATGTGTAATTGCTCTCTGCGTTCAACAGGGTTGAGACTGTCAATAGAAAAAATCTAAAGCCCCCATCACTTGTTTATTTTTTTTGTTATTTTAAATTTTTTATTTTTTTTAAATTAGGTTAATTGGCAAATTCCCCCGTACCTGTTGTCCACACTTTGTGTTCACAACGCAGAACGATGGTCGTGTAACATTGAGCACATGAATATTGAACTCAAGAGACTTTCACCACGTTTTGTCAATTTTCGATTGATCAGAAAAGAGCACGATGATGAATTACGTGTCATCAGGAAAAAAGTTTCAATTCCATCAGTCGATAAAATAAATGTATTAAAAAACCCAAAAATTGAAGAGGGAAAAATATCCGATGCAAAAAATACAGTGCGGGCTTTAGAATTATTATGTAGACAGTCTGTTGAACGTACAGAGCAATTACACATTAGATTGCCCTGGTATTCGATTGTTTGAAGAGCTGTAACAGTGGAATGAAATTGCCGCCCATCTCGCCAATTTTTTCTCAGATTCTAGACATATTAAGGAACAAAATATAAAAATTTCAGCCGAATCGGGAACGCAGTTTTGGAGAAAAAAAATATTATAATTTTATTCGATTGAAAAATAGCATAAAACAGAGTAGGAAGATTTTGCAAAAAATGTATTGAAAAGAACGTTAAATACCTTAAATTTTTTGTTTATGTGATTTTTTTGCGACAGCTGTAGTTTTGGCGTTAAAAAATTAACGATTATTATTTTCAGTTTTTTGTAACGGCTGAAATATGCAATAAAAAAATCTGAAAAAATTTCCAATTTTTGTTTTCAGCCAGACCAACATCATCAACAAATTTGAAAACTTTTTATTGAAATGAAAAATTTGTGTGGCCGCCTTGACGTGTTTTACCCCATATATCAAATTAATATATGGCAAATTATGTTGAATTATTATTAGCATTATTTGCCTTGTTTTTCGTACCATCAAAATCAAATATGATCCTAGACGCTCTTTCCCATGTGGAAATTCCAACTCGCCATCACCTATAAATCGACTAGTTTTCTTATTTTCTGTACAAGATCTAGGTCGGAAAACTAGCTAGATCCGAGCGCTTTGTGTAATTTCTCGCTGTCTAGACGTTGTACAGAAAAACTGTCTAGAATCTGGCTAAGATCCTATTAATTCGCCTAGTAAACTTAGCTAGTGATTAGCCAGTACGAAAATCGATTAACCCTATAGCATAAAATTGACTAGGTGCTAGACCGGATTTCTCTATTGAACCCAGATACCGGTTAAATAGCCTAGGATAAATAAGAACCAGAATTAATATAAACTGTCATTTATTGCGTCAGCACGTAACAGGGAAGCTGTTTAACACCACTAAAACAGGGAACACTATTTAATAACGTACGTAATCACTTTTTCATTAATAATCAAATATCTCGATAAGGCGTATCACAAAAAACAAAAAAATATAAATTTTTCACGTCATACAAAACAAAACAAAAATCGTAGTCCTCTAGAACGTATTTTTTGGTACCTTTCACAAACATGCACGTGCCACTCTACATAATAATAACTCGCTGCGCACCGTGTCACGACTAAACCCTGTATCGGAATGTCCCTGTATCGGAAAACGCCCGCGTAGCGCCAAATACAAATATTCAAGTAAAACTAGGTTGACACTAGATGGCCTCGGCATCTATACGTGTTTGCTAGATATATTATGTCTAGCCTCTGGTCAGGTAAGCTGTGCCATGAAAGCTACATAGATCCTAGATGGCCTGGGCATACGTGTATGCTAGATATATTATGTCTAGCCTCCGGTTAGGTAAGTTGTGCCATGAAAGCTACATAGATCCTAGATGGCCTGGCCATACGTGTATGCTAGATATATTATGTCTAGCCTCTGGTCAGATAAGCTGTGCCATAAAAGCTAGATAGATCCTAGATGGCCTGGGCATATGTGTATACTAGATACATTATGTCTAGTCTCTAGTCAGGTAAGCTGTGCCATGAAAGCTAGACAGATCCTAGATAGATATGCATGCTATTTATCAGTGCATTCTGGCTAGATTATGTCCAGTCGCACTACAGAAAAACTTGATAGAAAAAACTAGCTAGACGGTAGATTCAAACCATTTTATCCCCAACAGATTTCCACACGGGTTAAATCGAAGCGTTGTCTATTTAACGTTTAAAAAACCTTTGAATAATGTTTTAAAATGGAAAAAAAAATAACAGGAGGTCTCAGCCCACTCTGGCCTCTGATTCAAACGTTTTGTTGCACATCATAGTATTTTTGAGAATTTTCTGAGTTTTTTAAAATTAGGGCGTTTTTTAGATAGCTTTAATTATTTATAACTTAGAAATGTCGATAAAAAAAAAATCTGAAAAAATTTTTGCATGCATTTTTTAGTTGGAAGAATAACATAAAAAATTATCGCGAAAAAATATGAGGGGTAGCGGTTGACCGAGTTGGTATGGAATGCCCTATATGCTTTATATTTCACAGGAATGTAATATGAATGGAAACGCTTTGGCATCCGTTCCAATTGCAATCAAAAACTTACACGAAACATAAAAAAATTACGTATTACTGAACCTTTCGAAAACCAATATGGCCGCACTTGATATTTCAACAGACCTTTGCAGTAAGATATAATCGTTTATACAACTTGAATATTTCAAATCAGACTGGACGTCAATTCTTCGATGTTTTCCGCATATTCCGAAACCATCAGAATGTCGATTACACACGCCGTATTTACGTATAGTGTAAACTGCGTTCGCGTAGTTTGTGTGCTTTCGCCAAATGCTCCGAGCACTTTCCACGCGATCGCAGTTTACACTATTTCAAGATCTAGCTTGTGTAATCGATATTCTGATGGTTCTGGAATATTCGGAAAACATCGAAAAATTGACGTCCGGCCTGATTTGACATATATGTGTTTCAGAAACGATTATATCTTACAGCGAAAGCCTGTTGGCATATCCTCGGTGGCCATATTGGTTTTCGGAAGATTCAGTAATATGCGACTTTTTCCTTTTCGCGGATGTTTATGACCGCAATTGGACCGGACACCGAATGGTTTATGTTCATATTACATTCCTGTAAAATATAAAGCAGATACGTAGCATAATAACGATGAATAGTATATACTAAGAAATAGCCCATATTTACCAACCAATGTCGGTAAAAAAATCTACTCCAGCATCCCCTTAAGACATCCGGATAACCTACTGCTCAAAAAATAGGACAAGGGACTCTGAGACCTGAATAAACAAATTGAAAAACAACTAATAAAATGTGATGTAGCCAAATACCTATTTGATTGACTCTCAACATATTTGAATAACCTAATCTTAATACAGTCTTAATGCAAGTTTAAAAGAAATGGATAACATTGAATGCATAAGGATGAAAAAAAAAATCTTTCCAATATCTCAAAAACACCTGACCGGAAAGATACTAATTATCAATAAGAGTAAAAGATTTTATTGATTGTGCAAAAGTCTCTTGAGGCCACTTCTTTTTCTAACTTTACAATGTCATAAAATTTTATTTTGTAATGAAAATTAAAGATATGATAAATAAAGATAATAAGATAAAATAAAATCTAACTGCTAATGGGCCTTTCTACCCGTTCCGACATGAATTTGACCTCGACTTCTCCGATTTGGCTCATTATTTTTTACAGGCTTAGTTGGACCCTCCACTGCACAATTTTTTTTTTAAATATAATATAAATAAATATAAATAAAAAAGCATAAAAACTGTAAGAAGGAAAATCTTCCCCACTCTGACTATAAGCTAGATAATTTTGTTATTGAACAAAGTATTTTTCAGAATTTTAACAGATTTTTAAATTATGCGGTTTTCTACGTCACTTCAAAAATATATTTAAAGAAAATGGACTTAAAAAAAAATAAAGAAAATAAAATTTGTGCAGTTGAGGGTCCAACTAAGCCTGTAAAAAATAATGAGCCAAATCGGAAAGGTCGAGGTCAAATCCAGGTCGAAACGGGGTGGAATGCCCCTAATATAGCATGAGTAAGTGCGACAGGGACATTGCTACATCCTACATTATTATTTGTCGAGTAAAAGACGCGTTTACATGAAAAAAATTAAGAAGTATATTTTTTCAAGCTGACAATTTCCGGTGTTCAGAAAAGTGTCGAACATTCAAGAATAAGCATTTCTTTAAGTGAGTTAATACAATCTTCTTCACTTGCAGTAAATTCCAGAACTGATACGCTCTGATCAGACACAATAGTTCTTAAATCTCCCGCGTGGCACGACAAACACAAAAGCAATTGATTATTGATCTAGCTGCACAAAACAATCCGAACAATCTCGTCTTTTCCATCCATTCTTATGTACATTACTATAGATATTGAAATAAAGAGAGCATGAGAAAGCCTCGATTTCCCTACCTCTTGAAATGTTCAAGACTATATCACCGTGGGTGAAAGAATAAAGGCTGAATTCAACACGAGATGTTTCATCGCTTGGCGTAAACGCGCCAGCAACAAATCGGATTTCCCGAGACGGATTCACTATTGGATTCCTTATATCGGCGAGCCTGGAGCTTCTCGAAACATTCTTACATTTCATCTATACATTTATGATATATAAATACGTGAAAAACGCTGTACTATAGAATTTCACGGTACAATGAAGACTGAACGGTCAGTTTGAGTGAAATTGAAAAAAATTGTGCAGCATTAGGATGAAAAAGCGTTAGCACTAAACGAAACAATTTGCGTGTATTATTAAAGAACGGTTGAGTCTTATTGCTTCACATAAATTGTGAGGATAATAACGTCGGGGCCATTTCCTTGTGAGAGATAAGAAGAAACGAGCTTGAGACGATGAAAACAGTGGTATTTTCGTGGAAAAAAAAAGATTTTTGATATTCGGCGTGCGAAGGTGCCGTAACGGCCGAAGCATTGCGTGACCCGACTTGATTAGAGTTGCGAGGCCAACGAGCGACACGGTATTCTAATTGGTTCCTCTCTCTAGATTCTGATGCTCGCTCTTGGGACCTTATAGCCTCTACTAGGCGACCGCCGAGGTCTCGCCCTAACCGGCAGTATAGTGCCATGAGTAGCTAAGAAGCTAAGAAAGAGAAATTACGGGATCACGTCGCGACGGCTGGCGTCCTCGAGCTAATCTCCCATTCCTTAGGAAGGATCTCTGGCTCTTTTCCTCTCGGTCTGCTTCTCCGCCTCTTTGTATCCTCCAGCAGACTGTCTTTCGTCTTTACTCTTCTCAGACTCCAACTAAACCCTCCGTCACGTGCAGCGGTTTTCTTGTTCCAGCAAATGATGGAATCGTTGAATGGCTATTTAACGAAAATAATTGTAGTTATGAACTCCTGAAAGGTAATTATGTTCTACTGCGCCGAGAATTCTGTGGCATAGAGGTGAATATTTTACTAATTTTCAGATAAAGTAATTCAGTGCAGACCTAAAGCATGAACTTGTCAAGTAGAATGGACGTACCATTTGTGGCCATTCTCTCTTTTAATGCTAAATATTAAAATTAACTGTGCTTAAAATATACTGCAAGGGTACCTAGTGAAATAATATTTCGATAGACAACATTTTCTGCTGTTTGCGACTCATTTCATAGCGACGCAGCTGATCAAACGGTTCTGGCACAACCTTACCAAAAAAGTTTTACAAACGGTTGGTAAGAAATCCTATCATATACACTAATATCGGCTAATTCTGAAGAAAAACATGTATACATTAAAAAACATCGTTTGATTGTTCGATGGAGATGTACATTCGTGAAGAATAGCCTAAAATATACTGTAAATACGATATGGCCAAATATAGCACAACAAAAGTATCATTGTGCTATTTGTGGCGCCCGTTGTTTCCGTTTTTGTCCAGTCCTGTTCCGAATGTTATTTAAAAAAATTAATTATTATTTAATATTATTGCAATAGGTACATTATTATGAAACTATAAGAATATTACTATATAGGAATATATTCTTATAATTTCTGATTGATTCTAAGTTATTTATTATTTTTACAGACGAGTATGGGCTGAATAAAAAAGAATAAAAAGAGGAAAAACAGGACGCCGAGCAAAATGAAAAGATTAAAAGACAATTTTTTTATTATCATGAACAAAATATTAAAAAGGCTCTGAAGGCTATTCTCCCAATATTGTGATCCACGAGAAATCGATGGATGAAGTTTTGGACACGATGCCTCTTTGGCTACGAAATCGAGAAAATCAAAACACGACCGACCGAACGAATATACGCCTTCGGCCATAACGTCGGATAAATGGATCGAAATAATGCAGGCCACGGAGAAAGCAAAAAAACGACGAAAAGGAGAGAAAACGAATTAGAAGAGCAGAGAGAGTAGCGAAAATGGAAATAAACAAAAAGATTAAAGCCGAGAAATGAGAGAAAACACAACGAAAAAGCAGAACTGCAAAAACACAAGTTAATAAAAAGAAATAAAATAATCGCGGCTTACCATCGACGTTATATGACCTTCTATCAGAATATATTCTATGTTGTATTATTGTTATATATTTTCTATAGAAATATATTGTTTGTTGCACAAAATTAATAATAGGCCACAAATAGCACTATGACGGGCAAAAAGTAGCATTCCTTGCTACTTACGGTGAACTAAGGAGTTCGCTGATTATTTACTGTTTTCTCGATTAATTATGATGAAAATGAACATTCATTCATAATAATTCTATTACAACATTCGAATAACATCGATCAAAGTGTTACGTGCTCGTATCGATTTATTTAAAATTAATCTTCAAATAAATACATAAGTAGATTATTGCTTAAAGTGGCCACAAATGGTACGTCTACCCTATGCGAAAAAGGGTGGATAATATATCTGCGGAACATAAAACTTTTTGTAGTAGAATGTATTTATTACATATTGGAATATTTTTGTAGAAGGGTGTAATAACCAAGCGGAGAGTTTGGGAAAATGTAGATATTGGCGTAGCAGATGGACTGACGAAGTATCGAAGAGAGATAATATATGGCGATCACCGAGAATCGAACCAGATTATTCAGATACTGTGTGAGAGCGCTAACCATAGCGCTAATGTGACCTATATTTTTTTTTGATTCGAATCATCCTCTTATGTGCAATGTAGAGCCGTCACAAGGGATTATGTGACGCATTCCGCACTTAATGGGCAGACTGTCATTCGCCTTTACTATTTTCAGACTCGAGCTAAACCCTCTGTTACGTCTAGCCGTTTCTTGTTCCAGTAAATGATGGAATCGTTAAATCTCTATTTAACGAAATAGTTGTAGTTATGAACTCCTAAGAGGTAGTTAATATTTTACGGTACTGAGAAGTCTCTAAAGAATAGAGGTGAACGTTTTACTAATTTTCGGGTAAAATCCTTTAGTGCAGACGTGAACATTTCGAGAAGCACAGGTATGTGGAAAGATATTCTCAGAATGCAAAACTTTTCGTCGTAGAATATATTTATTATATATCTGAATAGTTTTTTAAAAAGAAATATCAGGTGCATTTCGTACTTAATGAACAGACTGTCATTCGTCTTTACTCTTATCAGACTCGAACTAAACCCTCTGTCACGCGTACCGGTTTTCATATTCCAGCATATGATGGAATCGTTAAATGTCCATTTAACGAAGTAATTATAGTTATAAACTCCTGAGAGGTAGTTGTTAATATTTTACTGTACTGAGAAGTCTCTATGGAATAGAGGCGAAAATTGTAGTAATTTTAGGGTGAAATTCTTCAGTGTAGACGTAAAACCTGAAATTGTGGAGTAGCACAGGTATGTGGAAAAAAGGATGTTGAAATTTACTATTTCGGGATTTTGAATATTTTTATAGATGGTCATATGTGACAAATTTCGTACTATAAGTGGACTGCTATGGCTGCGTGTCATCCAGATATGGACTCATCATTTTCTGGAAGAGATTTGGTCTGTCGGAACATCTACAAATTATCTCAGATTTTTTGTATTTTTCATCCAGAATCAAATGCTCATTTTTGAAAAGTTTTTTTTTATTCACTGCACGTTGAAAACGATATATTGTACAGGAAAATTGTACCAACATAAAATGTTGGGCTTTTATGGAGCCTTCAATAAAAAAAAGAATCATGGGCACTCAGAAGCAGTTTCATACAATTTTAGGTGAAATAAAGTAATAAAATGTTCGCCGAGGTGAACGCTTTGACAGAAACATAAAAAACGGAAATGTAATAATAAAACACAATACCAAAAAGGACAAAAAAATGCATTGAAAGAAAAAAAGCCGGGGGCGAGGTTTGGATCATATCGCTTGGCAGTCTCAACTCCATAAAATACAGAGAACAATTTTATTGTTTAACACGATTAGATTGATAATATGATTCAAGGCCACAACGTTTTAAAAAATGTTCACCGTAACTGCAAATATTACAAGACTCCGGCTTGTATTCAGATGGCAGCTTCGGGGGCGTCCATTAATCACGTGATGCGTTTTTATCAAATTGTTTACCCCCTCCCCCCCCGTTCGTGATCAGCCGTGATATTTCGACAGACCCATCCCCCCCTGGCTCGTTATCACGTGCTTTTTTCGTTACCCGACAGATGTAAAAAGGATAAAATAAATATCTCATAGAATTTATGCTGTTTTAATTATATTTTAGTTGCATACAATTCACAATCCGCTTATATAATATCTGCTTATTACTAACTTTGGTATCGTCAGACAGATCTCATATTAAAAGTAAATAAGTGACTAGTATCCGAAGCAATTACTAGTTTGCCACTAGTCATGGGCTACCCACGGATTCTCGATACTCCTTTACACGCTTACAAAAGCTTCATCTTGCAACGTATTACTTTTAACCTGCACGTCCTCCAACTCGTCTTCGTCGTTCTCTTCGTCACTAACCCGTTCAATGTTTTTTTTTAATTTTTCTTGCGCAGAGTTTTGTGGGCAGCAACGGCTTTTTTTGTACAAAAGTATTACCCACATTCTTGGCATGTACTACTTGCGAGCAATTGAGTATTTGACAGTAGACTCGGGCAACACAATGCGCATTTCTTGGAACTGCGAAACGATTTCGAATCATCATAGAATCTACTCGGTAATATTAGAAAATAATGTATCGAGAAATGTACGTGACCTTGACCCAAGACGCCTCCCCTCTCCCATGTGATCATTCATGATGATTTTTAGTACCCACCCCCCCCCCCCCCCCCCTACCTTCCAGATTCTCACGTGATTAATGGACGCCCCCTTCTCCAGATGATAATCTGCGAACATATTTGGAAGATATATATTAGAACATATTTGGTTATGATGAACGCTCCTTCGAATAAGCATACTCCAAATCATTTTTAGCAGCCCAGTTCTTATTATTTATGTTAATAATTCCAGCGATTCAATATAGCCACATATTACATTATTATTACATTTGTAATTTTTTAAATAAAATTGTAATTTTTAATGTCAGCTTGACTTCGTTCAAGTTATGATTATCACGATCTCGGAAAGATGGTTGGACATGTGACAACGTTGTAACGTGAATTGTAGGTGGCGGCCATTAACAGTGATGTGCAAACTCTCGTGCGAAGTTCATGCGAGGTTATATGAGATTGTTTATGTCCGTTGTTTACTCAAGGTTATGATTTGGTGTTTCGGGAAAAATGACTGCTGTAAATAGTCTAAACTACAATGTAAGAGCTGAGAATGGAAAAGGGAAGGGCAGATTTATTAACCGCAAGCGAAAACTGTGGATCGAGGATATAATTGCAGAAAAGAAAGCTCGATATGCCGAGAAACCCGTGATAGAGAATGATAATGCTTGCATTCGCATTATCGACGTGGCTACTTTAGCGAATGAATTATTGTACAATGTGACCGATCTTCAGCATATACGCCGTTCATAAATATAATTCGGTACATACAAATCTACCACGCGAATCAGCTGTTAATACCTATAGGCTTCTATCATGAAGCGCTGTTGCCAAACGCCGACGCCATCTTTCTAGATTACGAATAGCCTCATCTCCTCGTATGATTAGCTCCGTTAAATGTGATTATTTCTTCAAATATGCGGGTAAACCTACGTTTTTTTTATTTGACGTGATCCGTAATGTCTAGGGAACACGTAAAGCTTTTCATTTTTGCGCTATCTTTGATCTAAATATCAAATTTTTTTACTGAAACATGAGATTGGAAGTTTCTGTCATAAGAGCCTATATAAAAATATCATTTTGTAACATTTAATTATTCTTCGAAATGACCGATAAGCAACCTTGGATTTCTTTTAATATCAAGCTGAATACTTAAAGAATAATATATAAAGAAATCATGTGCGAGACTTTGCATTGCATTCGCGGCAGAATTACCTTAATAGAGATTTTAATCGTGTTCTTGTGATCTTGTGTGATGGAAAATACATATTGTAGCATCAAAAGAAATTGGAATTCAGGTCACGAACAAACTAGCTGTACGAAAAATATCTCATAGCATAGACGCGTGCCGAAGACGAAGATATACACCGATAAATCTATTAGATTGGTGAAAAAAAGCCTCAAGGGCCGTTTATATCGTCAGAACGTGAATTTTTATGAAGTATGAGTCAAAATAATATAAATAATAATAAAATAACATAATTAATAAGAAATAGACTGCGCTAAACGGTTTGGAGAATATTTGTTTCGGAGGGGCGTTCAACGTAAGCAAATATGTTTTTAGTATTTTTTCAGACTACGAATGGGATCGCGGAGATTTCTCGTTGATTTCGGTGCTTCAAAATCTTTGTCATCTGCAGAAGCTGACAGCTGAATATCTTATTTTTTTAATTACAAGGAGCCTTGTAATAATTACAATTGAGCTTAAAATCTTGTAAAACGTTATTTCAGTATTATCGTATTAAAAATGCATTAAAAATTGAAGACTAAAGTCTTTTTAATTAATTTAAATCCCTACTTGAGAAGACCGTAGGGTCTCCGACAGGAATATGGAAAAAGTAGTCCGGAATGGAGTCCTAAATGGAGTTCTGAATGCAGTCTGGGCAGTTCAGGCGGGAGTCCCGGAAGGGATACAGGATGGACTTCGGGATCGGATCAAATACCGAAGTCCACCCTGGAATCTATCCAAGATTATCAACACTGCATTCAAGACGCTATCTGGGACGCCACCCGGGCCTCCATCCGAGACTCCATCTCGGACTGCCTTTCTCTGCACGGAATAATTTTTGAAAATTTAAATCTCTCTTAATGTGCAGAATTCAAAAGCAAAAAAAATACTTTAGCGGCCCAAAATCATTCTCTGTTTAAAGGATCAACGCACTTAATTTTTTATATAATACTAGTGGCAGAACATGTGAGATATCTGTAAATGAATATCATATCGATGATATTCATTTCCCTTAAGGAGGGTGGATACCCAACTCAAAATGATAAACATGCTCTCAAATTTTTGGAGGATATTCGTAGATAAAAATTACATCTCTATGCCAAATTTCATGTCAATCATCTAGATGGTTATCGAGAAATTAATTATTGAAATTACACTCTTATGCATGGGCAACATAGCGAAAACTATACGTACCTTCAACGTTATGCTCGAAAGTATAATAAAAATGATAAACAATTGTTGATAACAGAACCAAATCATTAATTGTATTTTCGAAAAGAACTTTTACGAAAGCCGAAATGATTCGTCTGCTTGGTTGCCGAGAAAACGTAAAAACAAAACTGCTGGAATAGTACAATAATGTACGACAGTGAACGCGCGTCACGGACTTCTCTCTCGCACACTACGTCCCCGGCAAACCGTGCACCTCCCCGCCAGCAAGACGGTATCCAACCTCCTTAAGGGGATGCTGGAGTAGATTTTTCTATCGACTTTGGTCGGTAAGTTTCCCGATTAGGACACAGATGGCGCTGACGTAGTAACTTTACTTTTGGCAAAAGATGCTGACTCTCCCGAAATTCAATATGGCCGCACACGATATGGCAACAGACCTTTGCTGTTAGATATAATTGTTTCTGGAAATTAGTTATGTCAAATCAGACCGGACGTCGATTCTGTGATGATCTCTGAATATTCCAAAACCATCAGAATGTGGACTACACAAGCCAAATCCATATATAGTGTATACTACGTTCGTGTTGCAAAGGTTCGGAGCTTTTCCAAAAGTAAACAAACTACGTCGGCGCCACCTGTTTCCGAATGGGGAAACTTCATTTGCGCTCTTCTTGACCTATTCTGATCGCGTACTTTACAAACTACGTACGCTTCTTTTATGCTATTTATGCCAATATATTTATGCCAATCCAAAAGTCTTAAAAAATGCGACGTACCTCATAGAAACGGCGTCCACGCTCATCTTTTGAATGTGATGTTTAGAAATGCTTATATAGGACGAAATAGGTGGTGTTGACAGTTCGAGCGGCCATATTGGTTTTCGGTAGCTTTACAAAATTACGATTTTCTTTATTTTTCAAGCGTTTTCATCCATAATTCGAGCGGACGCCGATGCACCTATGTTGATATTATAATCCTGTGCAATTTGAATCATATTTGTAATATTTTGACATCTTAGTTTGTAAACTGCGAAACCGAACCTTTTTACCGACCAAAGGCGGTAAAAAAATCTACTCCAGCATCCCCTTAAGAGCATATTGTATTACAACGGAGCACATCGATGTCCAATATTTATTTGATAGAAAATACAAGTATACGAATAGTATAAATTGGCCAGCATTTCAAAATCAATATTAAAAATTCCTTGATAAACTACTGCAAACTGTTCGACGACAGAGATCTCGGGTAGAAAATAATAGTCCAGGATAGAGTCCAGGATGGTGTCTCGGATGAAGTCCGGGATGGAATCCGGGCAGTCCGGGCGAGAGTACCGAATGGACTCTCGGGTGGACTTTGGCATTTGATCCGATCCCAAAGTCCGTACTGGAGTCCATAACTCCATCCGGGATTCCGTCCGGGACACGACACTCGCCCAGACCTCGTCCAGGACGACGCAAGAGTCTCGGCAATTCGATGGCAGAGTCCATCCTGATTTCCATTATGGACTCCATCCTGGCCTACGTCTGGGTCTCCATCCAGGATCGCATCCGGGACTCCATCAAAGATCGGGCCCGGATCTCCATCCAGGACCACGTCCATCCAGGTTCGCGTCCGGGACGCCATCCTGGACGATCCAAGAATCTCGACCTTCCTGTTGCAGAGTCCATCCTGTTGTCCATGTTGAACACCCGGGAGTCCGGTAGTTCGCAGTCTAAAAATAGCAAGAAAGGTTAGGTTACGTTGATCGCCTCTGTGAAGAAATATACCCGATACCATTTCTAGCAGCTTAATTCTTATTACTTATGGTGATGATTTGTACATACCTCATGAATATTCACGTGCGGATGTTGTAAAAGGCCTTTGAGTCTTCTTTTCAATGTTTCAATACATTTATCGGTGTATCTTAGCCTTCGGTATGCGTACCATACTACAAGATGTTGTTCGTGTAGTTAGTTTCTTCGTTGCTCGATTCCATTTAGTTTGATGTTACGACTTGTCATTTTCGGTAAGTAACGCAAGATTTGTAATAAAGTCTCTCGTGTATAAATCTGTATGAAAGTCTCTCAATGTTATTCGATATGTTGACAAACGACAAAGAAGCAGAGACAACGTCTTGTCGATGCGCTCTAATCTTGTTAGTTGCCAGATGAAATTTGGAAACTGTCACACGTACGAATTTATTTACTGGAGACATTATTCGTGTTCTTGCGTTACTTACTGAAAATTACAAGTAGTAGCATCAAACTAATTGGAATCGAGCAACGAAGAAACCAACTACACGAACAACATCTTGTTGTATGGGACGCGTACCGAAGACTAAGATAAACCGATAAATGTATTAATCATTGAAAAGATGACTCAAAGGCCTTTTACAACATCTGCACGTGAATATTCTTTAGGTATGTACAAATTATCACCATAAGTAATAAGAATTAAGATGCTAGGAATGTTATCGGGTATATTTATTCGCAGTGGCGATCAACATAACCTAACCTTTCTTGCAATTTTTTAGACTACGAACTGCCGGACTCCCGGGAGTCCAACATGGACTATGCAACAGGCCGGCCGAGATTCTCGGATCGTCCAGGATGGCGTCCCGAATGCGATCCTTGATGGACACCCATAAGTAGTCCAGGATGGAGTCCATAATGGAAACCAGGATGGACTCTGCCATCGAATTGCCGAGACTCTTGCGTCATCCTGAACGAGGTTTGGACGAGTTTCGTGTCCCGGAAGGAATCCCGGATGGGGTCCCAGATAGAGTGATGGACTCCAGTACGGACTTTCGGATCGGATCAAATGCCAAAGTCTATTCGTCGAGTCTTTTCGGTTCTCCCGCTTGGACGGCCCGGATTCCATCCCGGACTCCGTCCCGGATTCCATCCGAGAACCCATCCTGGACTCTATCCTGGACTATTTTTTTTCTGCGCAGGTACCAATTAGCCAAGTTTATTTGGAAATAAAAAAGTCATAACAAAGTGAAAGAATAACCTGAAATATAAGTGTCTTGAGGGAAGATGAACAAGATAACAAAAAAGGGACAAAGAAAAGGTTATCAAGGTTGAAAGATCGATAGACCGATGTTGCGAATATCGTGGTAGGTGTATATAAGTATACTTCAGTATACAGTACAGCAGTGGGTTTGAAAACGAGTTTCCACGAGTAGTAAATCACACCGATGAAGTGCGAAGATCGTACGATTTCTTCTTGGCACATCTCTAACCCTCTCACCCTAGTGGGGTGCAGGGTACACCACCGCACTCGAGCGCTCGTTCTCAGTTCAGACCATGTGGCGAGGTAGTAGTGGCGGCAGTGCTGGTGGCGGCGTCGGCGGTATTTCATTGAAAAATGCCAACCCCTCGCCACGCTCGTTGAACGCACGAGCTTGGAAAGGTTTGGGTGAGTGAATGTAGGAGCGCGCACGGTCGTCTACAAAGGCGTAGGGCGGACGTGAAACGAATGTCTGGATTAGAAGAGGTTACGGAGATTCCGTCGACGACTGGATTTTTTTTTATTTTAAGGATTTGGTGACGAATAAAGAAAATTGCTGGATGGGCCAACGTGGTCGACTATAGTGTGGTGAAAATTGTAAGAATACAGAAAGTAGAGAAACGAGTGATGCACGCAGTGAAAGAAAACAAAGAAAAACGATAATGCCGAGGTTCGAGTAATTCGTCAGAGGTCTAAAATTTTCCAGAGTGTCAAAAGATGGAGGTGGTTAAAATGTGTCCATTTAGAAAACTCAAAAATAGTACACTAAAATAATATAAGTCTCTTGTTTTATTTCGTTGACTTAACACTGTGATGACTGGATTTTTAAACTTTATTTTAAGAACTTGAAGACGAAGAAAGAAAATTGCCGGGTGGGAAAATGTGGTCGACTACAATATGGTGAAAATTGAAAGAATAAAGAAAATAGAGAGACGAGTTACACATTTTCAGACTTTCCATGTGGAAACTCAAACCTTCGTTTACACTTTAAAAGATGGAGGTGGTTAAAATTTGCCGATTTCGAACACTCAAGTGAAGAACACTAAAAGAATATAAGTCTCTTGTTTTATTTCGTTGGCTTAACACTGTCCCTGGGAATGACTTACTTAGACTTCAAGGCCACAATCAGTAAAGAGGGTCTGTAACGTATTGCTGTCACACTTCGTTGAATCCAAATGGATAAAATCTGCCAGCTTAGCGGACTGGATGGAAATATTTGGTCGACCACAGTATGATGATTTTCTGAATTGAACGATGAAATCAAAAATAGGGAGAAAAAAAAGTGCATGCCATGTAAGAAAGAGAGAAAAACAACAACAATATGGAGGTTCAAGCAATTTGTCAGAGACCTTGAGAATTTCGGACTTTCTATGTCGAAACTTAGACCTCCGTTAACCCTTTGAATGCAGGAAATGTTTAGTACTAGAACACTCGAAGATTATGAGACGTTCGTTTTATTCCGTTGGCTCAACATCGTTCCGGTTAATCCCGTGCAGAAATCTAGTCGGGCGAAAGAATATATAGGGTCATGTTACAACCCATAAAGTCTTCCCTAATATCATTCTAGGTTCAAATCGGGCCATCCAAATCGGGCCCCAGTAAGTAAGCCTCAATGGGTCCAGTTTGGATTTTGCCAGGTATTCCACAATAGGCATGACAAATTAGGGCCTTGCTACAATTCGCCAGAGTTAACCAGACCCATCCAACTACTAACCGTCAGAGTCAGCCAGGTACACTGAGAAAAAAATATAGTTGAATGGACTAATTTAGCGTTCACCCTCGTCCAAATTAATTTTTCGTTAGGACAACCAAATGTTTAGTTCGTTCAATAATCGTCAGATTCAGTTGTCTAAAATTTATTTGCGGTAACCAAAATATTTGTTACACGACCAAAAAATTGAGCGGGGGTGTACGCTAAATTAGTCCACTCAACTATATTTTTTTCTCGGTGTAGTACTGCCCCATGCTGGTACAGACCCTCGAGTCAGTCAGACAGTCATCCACCCAAATACTAACGAACTAATTCGCGCAAACAATGAAATAACCATCAACTTCGTTGAATATATTTATAGATGGTAACAACGTACCCTATTCGACATAAGCGATTGCCGTGAAAAATAACTGAACGTGTTTTTATTGTTACCACATCAGGCGCAATCACATAAATCTAAAAAGTTCTTACAATATTACACTAATTTCATTTTATATATCATAACCGACAATCAAATTGACAAAAAAAATTGTTTAACCATATAATCTGAATACCAGTTTAATTATTGGAAGTTTATTCTGGTACCATATATGATCGCGGAAGCTTTAAAAATGATGTATTACTGCTTTATTTTTTAGCTAACCAAATTGACGTATAAAGGACTGATAATCCCTAACAAATCGCCAAATAATGGGGTTCTTTTGAACAGTGGAACTATCCTGCAGATCCAAAATATATACAAAACTCGAGACGAAAACAGAATAAAAATAAAAGGAACAGTGAGGAGTGTTAAAACATTTATGTACATATATCCATTCGACTCATCAATTTTTTAACTGTGACGCGTAAAAAAACGCACACGAAGAGAAATTTCGGTGTCATGACAACAAAAAACGGTGACAACAAAAATCGTTTTGTTAGGATAACACCAAAAATTGGTCAGCCCAGCAAAAAGATTTGTCTGCCTAACGTAACGATTTTTGTTGTCACCGTTTTATGTTGTCATGATACATAAATTTCTCTCCGTGCCGGACCTGACGATACTTCAGGCACTTTTAATTAATTTCTGCTCGGGTAGCTCCGGCTTTGTAACGACAAACTTTGCAGTTGTACGTCAATTCGTTGAGAAGTCTTACAACAGACTGCGAATCAAAAACTGCCGTCATGAAATTGACCGGTCGAAAAATAACTGTATACGAAAACACATGATGACTACCTACACATTTCAACATGAAGCTGTTACGTTCAAAATATGTCAATCTTTTGTGTAATTTTGCGATATATCTCAGACAGTTTCCATTCAAATCGATGATTCGAATGCGACTACGAATATTCCGACCTTCCTAGATTTGTCAGCGGTAAGCCGTATATTCGACAAGGTCGATAACTTTCGAGATGACATTGGCAGGTGGCAGATTGAAAAACAAAAAACTATCGAAAAAAAGACAATCGGAATCGTGTGCGCACGGAGAATTGATGAGATCCCCAGACTTTAGTACATAGAATTCAAATCAAGAATTCAAATGCGAAACGTTATGTTCGATCTTTCATAAATCGTTATCGATATGCAACAAATTGTATAGAGCCAATGTCAATCGTGGTGGTGAACTTGACAGGTGACATCGGTAGAACCAGATTCAAATTCTGCGATCGTCCATATATCACCGAAATAGTACTAACTGACATAGTTGTCTCTGTCAGTTTATTTGTATAAAGACTGATTTTAAGGGGAGGGAGTTAGGTCAAAAAAACTGAATTTGAAAATTCAATATCATCCATATTCTCTTGCGTATAAAAATGGTCAGTGAACTCTGTTGTTGGTACTTGATGAAAGGATTTTTTACTGTTGTCTGACTTGCATATGCCTTTCAGTATTAACTTAAGCAAAGATCTTAGGTTTTCCACTCTACGCGTGATTCAGACCAAACTGCTAGGCAGATTGGGCTAGTTGACGTCTCATTTTCTTCTTTCCAAAAAGATACACCGGCTAAGCGGAGCAAAATATTTTTTTTCATCCTGAAAGCAAAGTTAATCAATCATTTAGGAAATATAAATAAATTTATTATAAATTATGCTACTTAAAAACTATTACCTTTTATTAACATTTGCTCCGCTTAGCCAGTGTATCTTTTTATGAAGAAGAAAATGAGACGTCAACCAGTCCAATCTGCCTAGCAGTTTGGTCTGAATCACGCGCAGAATCCCATGTACGAATCTCAAACCGGCTGGGTCTTGGCGCAGTACCGTTGCCAACGTTGACGGTACTGGCGAGTAATACTGGGGAGGTATTGTAACATTACAGACTCAACGCTGGCGCAACGTTGGGATGATCATACCGGTCCTATGTTTGCCCCTTGGTATTGGCATGGTACTGGCTAGCGGTACTGGTGAAGTACGTTGGGCCAGTACTGGACCAGAGTTGAACCGTAGTCCCGAGGAGAATCTTCAGTCTGTACAGTGCCAGTAAGGTTTTTCTAACGATGCCGGTGCTGGCAACTAATTCTGGTAAGGTACAACCGATACTGAAGAGGTATTGACTGAACGATGGCACAACTCCGGGATGATCATACCGGTCCAACGCTTACCTCACGGTATTGCGCCGACACTGAGTGTGAGCCGTTGGGCCGAGGTCCAGTTTCAGAAGCGAGCCAGTACCGAACCAGAACCGAATATTAATATTCATATTATTATTAAATTTATATATTACATAATAAAAATATGTTATGATATTAATTATATTGGTAATATTATTTTAGTAATATTAAAAAAAGAAAAAAAGTGATTCCTTTACAATTACAATTTTTCCGTGATGCTCCCTGAGAAGTGATGTGTGGGGATTTGAACCTAAGACCTATCGACCTACCTAACTACCTATCTACCTAAGAACGTACACGCTAACCACTAGACCAAACCGACTATATGGATTTCTGATACTAGACTTTCATAAAGGTTGCTTCGAGTATAACAATCACAGAAATATAGACGGATTTGAGTAAAAATATGCCACCCGGTATTTTCGAGGTCGCTGATTACGAATCTGATCTCAAAATTGAGAGATTCAAAATGGCGGAGCCAATATGGCGGACCGAAAATGCTAAAAGTAACGTGGTGTGAATAAGACTCCGTACCCGAAAGCTATTTATGTCGTTGACTACGAACCTTAACTGCACATTAGGAAATTCGAAATGGCGAATCCAATATGGCGGACCAGATATTAAAAACCGTTTCGATTTAGATGAAACTCAACACCCATAGGTTTTCGCAGTCCCTGATAACGAATCTGAATACGAAATTCACGAATTAAGTCACGGGTCCAAGATGGCGTATCGAAATGCAGAATTTCAAAATGGCAGACCAAAATGTAAACCGTAACTAAATTTCAATCAGAGACTGGATACGTAAAGGATTTCGATGTTACTTTATACGAATATGAATACAATTTTCGGCCAGCGTTGGGACAGTGTAACTCCAGTACTCTAACGAGTCTTGGATATCCGTCGACAATATTATAAAGTCTGTATAAAACATAAATTTCGGTGCAGTATAATGCCAGTACTTAGTTGTATGTCAGGCTGATACTAGCAAAGTTTGCTCTATAACAATAAAATAAGTTTCGGCCTAGTCCGGGCCCAGCACTCGGACAGCTCTCGGCGGTGTTCCGGCAATATATTCAACCAGTACAACGCACACCTGTTGGAACAGTATTACCCCAGTACTCAGTCGAATGCCAGGTTAGTATTGGCAAAATTTGCTTGCCGACAAAAAGACGAGTTTCGGCGAAGAGGGCTCCCAGTACTTGGACGACTTTCGCCGGTGGTCTGGAAATATATTCAGCCAGTACGAAGGACAACTGTCGGAACAGTATTATTTCAGTACTCAGTCGCATGTCAGGGTGGTACTGGCAAAGTTTGCTCGCTGACAATAAGATGAGTTTCGGCCTAGTCCGGGTCCAGCACTCGGACAGCTCTCGGCGGTGTTCCGGCAATATATTCAGCCAGTACAACGCACAACTGTTGGGACAGTATTACCCCAGTACTCCGTCGAATGCGAGGCTAGTATTGGCAAAGTTTGCTTGCCGACAAAAAAACAAGCTTCGGCGAAGTCCGCTCCCAGTACTTGGACGACTTTCGCCGGCGGTCTGGAAATATATTCAGTCAGTACGAAGGACAACTGTCGAAACAGTATTATTCCAGTACTCAGTCGTATGTCAGGGTGGTACTGGCAAAGTTTGCTCGACGACAATAAGATGAGTTTCAGCCTAGTCCGGATCCAGCACTCGGACGGCTCTCGGCGGTGTTCCGGCAATATTTTCAGCCAGTACAACGCACAACTGTTGGGATAGCATTACCCCAGTATTCTGTCGAATGCCAGGCTAGTATTGGCAAAGTTTGCTTGCCGACGTTAAGACGAATTTCGTTGAAGCCCACGCCCAGTACTTGGACGAACCCCGGCTGAGTGCCGTCCATGTTATCATGGACGTACTGGCCACAAGTACTGACGCAGCATGGTGCCAATTGTTAATCGGTGATGTGACAACACTGTCCAACGCCACTTGGCGGCCAATTCCGTTTTAGTACTGGACCGTATTGGCAACTCTGGCAGTATATCAGAATTCGTACATGGGCAAAATAGAATGTTTATCGAGGGACAGGTTTTAACAAAAAAACGGAATGCTTTTATCGAACCAATGCCTTCCTCTGAAATAGGCATTTTCAAAATCGCGCTGCCTACTGGCTTAGGCATTATATTCGCATTAATGCTATTTCTGAAAAGTGCATGATATTGCCAATTCGTAACCGTACATACGTTATCAGCCTTTTGCATATGTAAGCATTGCTGATGGATAGAAAGAAGCGAGACGATTTATGTATCAGTAGAGCAAAAAAAAAACGAATAATATTAATGAAAAAAGTTGTCAAGCGAAAAATACATTTTTTTTGTATTATGAAAATAAAATACGTTTACAAACCAGAAGATTCCAATTTCTTTCTTGAGCTAATACTTAAAAGTAATCTTGAGGCATGCGACGGAAAGACTATAATATTCTAGTATCCCATTAAAGGAAATCCCATACAAATAACCCAAAACCCACACCTTACTTTGACTTCAGATTCGTAATTAGTTCAAGATTCAAAACCATCCAGCAATGCAGTTATGCGATACGTGTAACACGTATCGCACCAGTATGGTCACATTGCTGGACGACATGTCTGGCGACAGCTATAATAATTTACTCGGCAACTATATGACAGCTTTCTTACAAGCCATGGCCAGTACTGATTCAACTGGTAGGCCGAGTGTTGGTGATATTTTTTAGCCAGTAAGAACAATAAGTGTTGGGGCGTTATGACCCCAATACTGAGTCACAAGCCAGGCTGGTACTGGCAAAGTTTGCTCACCGACAATAAGACGAATTTTGTCCTAGTCCGCGCCCAGTACTCAGACGACTATCGGCAGTGTTCTTGCAATATTTTTAGTCAGGACAAAGCACAACTGTCGAGACAGTATTATTCCCGTACTCAGTCGCATGTCAAGCTAGTACTGGCAAAGTTTGTTCGCCGACAATAAGACGAGTTTTGGTCAAGTCCGTGCCCCGTACTTGGACGGCATTCGTCGGTGGTCCGGCAATTTTTTCAGCCAGTGCAAAGCACAACTGTCGGGACAGTACTGCCCCAGTACTCAGACGCATGCCAGGCTAGTATTGGCAAAGTTTGCTCACCGACAATAAGACGAGATTTGGCCAAGTCCGCGCCCAGTACTCCGACGACTTTCACCGGTGCTCCGGCAACATTTTCAGCCAGCACAAAGGACAACTGTTGGGACAGAATTACCCCAATATTGAGTCCTAAGCCAGACTGGTACTGGCAAAATTTGCTCACCGACAATAAGATGAGTTTTGTCCTAGTCCGCGCCCAGTACTCAGACGACTATCGGCGATGTGCCGGCAATATTGTCAGCCAGCACAAAGCACAACTGTCGGGACAGTACTGCCCCAGTACTCAGACGCATGCCAGGCTAGTATTGGCAAAGTTTGCTCACCGACAATAAGACGAGTTTTGGCCAAGTCCGCGCCCAGTACTGCGACGACTTTCACCGGTGCTCCGGCAACATTTTCAGCCAGCACAAAGGACAACTGCTGGGATAGTATTACCCCAATATTGAGTCGTAAGCCAGACTGGTACTGGCAAATTTTGCTCGCCGACAATAAGACGAGTTTTGTCCTAATCCGCGCCCAGTACTCAGACGACTATCGGCGATGTGCCGGCAATATTGTCAGCCAGCACAAAGCACAACTGTCGGGACAGTACTGCCCCAGTACTCAGACGCATGCCAGGCTAGTATTGGCAAAGTTTGCTCACCGACAATAAGACGAGTTTTGGGGAAGTCCGCGCCCAGTACTCCGACGACTTTCACCAGTGCTCCGGCAACATTTTCAGCCAGCACAAAGGACAACTGTTGGGACAGTATTACCCCAATATTGAGTTGCCAGCCAGACTGGTACTGGCAAAATTTGCTCACCGACAATAAGACGAGTTTTGTCCCAGTCCGCGCCCAGTACTCAGACGACTATCGGCGGTGTCCCGGCAATATTGTCAGCCAGTACAAAGCACAACTGTCGGGACAGTACTGCCCCAGTACTCAGACGCATACCAGGTTAGTACTGGCGCAGTTTGCTTGCCAACAATAAGACGAGTTTCGTCCAAGTCCGTGCCCAGTACTTGGACGACCGCTGGCTGAGTGCCGTATATTTTGTCTTGGAAGTACTGGCCACCACTACTGGCGCGGTACGGAGCCAGAGGTTGATCAGTACTGTAACAGCACTGCTCAACGACACTTGGCGGCCGATCCCGTTCCAGTACTGGACCGTATTGGTAACTCTGGCAGTATACCTGAATTCGTACATGGGATAAGTTGAAAACCAAGTTTCGGCAAATGGCATCTAAAGTTTATGACTTTGGGGCATCTTAGTACCTTTAATGAACAAAATAAAAATATTATTTGCAAGTCAGATTTCAGAATATTAGTAATTATTTTATAAATAAATGTTTTTTTATTAACAAATAAATAAGTAAATGAATGCATAATATTTTTAAAGACCTGAGAATAACACGGGGATGATCGCTTTTATTGACAACATCACTGACAATTTGTCCAGTGTTGAAACATTCAGAAATATACTGCAAACACATTAAATCACCACTTCAAAGGAAATAATACATATTTGAACACTTCTGATGATTGTTGATTCTGTTTTAAACAATGTTAATTTTAAAAAAACAGCAAATAGCCAATGGAATTACGCTAATAACATAGTATGAACAAAAAATAAAAACGTCAATTAGAGGTTATGCTGTTCGAGTGTAGCAGAAATGAATTTCCCGGCAGTAACACGCTGCGCATGCGATATGCATCAAACTATCATAGCGCATGCCCCGTTATACGCGCAAATTCAAATCTCATCGCGACATCACACTGTCAACGCATCATTTATATCGCGTTTCACTAATTGTTTTAAAAAATGCTAAACAGATAAAAACATTTTTACAAATACCTAATTCATGTTTTTATCTATAGAAAAAAATCAATTCCTTATTCTTTTCATGGTATGGCTTCAATCGCCTTTTACCGCCCATCCCACCCTTCCTCCTATCACTCCCTACCCGCACTTCCTCTCCCTCCCTACCCGCAGCCGACTTAGCTACACTGTACCGCATTCGCCATGAACACGGGGAAACTGCGGAAAACCCGTGCTGGTACAGACGGCCATATATTCTTCTGATCTCCCGGTGTATATACGAAAGTAAAGTACTTAAGTGTAGACACCGAGGTCTCAGAAAAACTGACCTCCCGCTCACTGATTGATATGCCAGCCGGTGCACGGCTAAGCGGTCACCCATCCAAGTTAAGGCCGCAAACAATGCTGCTTAACAAGTGGGACTGCCAGAGCCGTACACCGACCGCACAACCATTAGTGTCGGTTATAGAAAAAAAAAAAAAAATATATATATATCATTAAAAAACAGGCATATTGCAGAAATCGGCAATTTTTCGGCTTTATGTCTACGATTTTGAAGGTTCAGAAATCACACTTAACTAAACAAAGCTGCAGAAAGTGAAAAAAAAGAAAATTATTAAATAAAAATTTTCGAGGTGATGTTGACAGGTGACAGATTGGAAAACAAAAGACTATCGAAATCGAGAGCGAGCGGTGAAGCGATGATATTTAGAGACTCCAGACTTTATTATATATAATTAGAGATTTAGTTATATGACAATTAATATGCGGTATATGCATCCAAGCTTCCAATACCGGTACAGTAATTTTCATACAACAATTTTTTTCAGTGTAGTAAGGCTATGCTTAGATTTCCATACTGGGGCCCTAATAGAATTGAGGCAAAATAGAAATGGCCAAGAGCCCCAACTATTTTTCTGCACGGGATGTCTCAGACTTCACGGCCACAATCAATAAAGAGTGTCTGCAAAGTATGCTATCATACTTCATTGACCTGCGTTTGAATCTAAATGGGTAAAATCTGCCAATCTGGAGGAGTCAATGGAGGTTTTCAATTTCGATTTGGGATTACCTTCGTTTCTCTGTCTCCATTTTGCTATAAACTGAAAAATAGGAGGTCGCAAAAGAATTGCGTCAATCAGATATACGACAAACGCCCACTATTTCAACCAGACAAGAATAATTTCCACCACTTACTTCACAGGGGCGGCAACAGTCGAAGTATACGCTAACCATGTCTGTGACAATTTTATTGTTTTAGGCGAATTACCGGCAGCAGTACAACACGGCAGTGGGGTGTCTACTGCTGTGCTCAATCTCTGGCTCATTCATCTGACGGCGAGCTACGGTTTCTTCAGATGACGTTTCTAAGGTATGTTGATTAATAGCCGAGATAAAAAATTAAGCATTTACCACGGTGTCAGTTTCTTATTTTACCCTATAACCCGGATCATTAATTTGGCTACTGTTATAAATTAAGATAGGTCATTACTTGGTTTAACCTTTTAACTGGCAATATATTAATTCATATAAAAAAATGTAAATGTTGGACACTTTACTGAATCAAGATAGTGGAAAAGGGTAAATTAAAAAATCTCAGTATTTTTCATTCTTACATGTAAATGTGTTTTTCGTTCATAAAAAATTTAGGCATTATTTCTAATGACATTCGACTGTTTATCGAATTTTCCCGCAATTGTTACGTCGTTACATTGTCTTTTTATGAGTGTGACAGATTGGATTTACATGTCGTTACTTTTTTAAATAAAAGAATGTCATATTTTACTAGCAGTCGAGACTCTATGCATAGGTTATTATAGCGGCACCATCAAATCAGTTCTATCTACAAGATTTTTCGGGTTCAATATTAATTTTTTTTACATTTTAGGTAAAGGCTCAGAAAGTTTTAGGTTCAATTTCATTACTAAAACCACATTTTAAGCATGGAAGCCACTTAATAAATTCAGTGAATGCTTTTCTTAAAATCTAGGACACCCAAAACATGTTTTTGAATAAAAATCCCGGAGTGAATTTTTTCCCGATTTCAATATTTTTTCTTTTTGCATACCTCTTACGTGATGAGAAAGTAAAACCAGTACAATGTAAATTAGCTTCGCGAGAAAATTGCATTAGTTTGCAGCTAACGTTTGGTTTTTACTTATCGTATACATTCTCTGTTTTTAACGAAGTTATAGTTACATTAGCTAATCTAACGTCAAGCTACGTATTTCCTTACAAGGTTTCCAGGATAATTGATTGCAGAACGATCACTTAAGCTACTTTTATAACGAGAAAGTAGGGCGAGAGTAGATAGCCCAAAGAACTACACAAAAATGTATCGAATACCCGTAGCAGACCATCTTTTCCCCGCTCGCATCACCGTAATTATCCCTTAACGCTGGCTGCTTCACAAATTTCTTCTTCAGGCTCCCCTTTTCCTCTTCGCGGTGCACAGCACTACAATCTTTGACTCGTTAATTTATCAGCGCGCTACAGATTCTTTAGATTATACTATCAACGTAATTTATTACTTGAAGATTTGATCAACTTTAATAATAAAATAGGACGGCAAGGAAACTTAGAAAAAAAGTGGAGATAATGTTAAGAACGAGGTAATCATTTGTTTCTCCTCCATAAAATCAGCGAGACGACGCGCTTTTAGTATATATTCTGTACAACGCTACTTATCCCGACCTACTAAAGAACAAAGATGTAAGAATACCCTTTTTCTTTACTCGTGCATGCAAAATCCTCGTTTGCCCACCGTTTACAGACATGCAAAATGGCCGGTTGATGCACTATTGTGCAAAACATTTTGCGTACTAGTGCCAAATCGGCCATTTTGCATGTCTGTGAACGGTGGGCAAACGAGGATTTTGCATGCACGAGTAAAGAAAAATATGGTCAAATACACGAGGCCAAAGGATCGGTCTGCAGTGCGCAAAACGCTCCTTTGGCCTCTTGTATCGAAATATACTATTTTATTTTGTCATATAAGTCGGAATATCAATCCTAATATCATTTTATTATAAAAAGGGCAACACTGGCTCGACAAACTTTTGTAAGCCATTTCGCAAACATTGAGTAAATCCATGACCAACAATCAGTACACTGGGTGTATTGGCTCAGAATAAGTGCCAGTGCTGGATTAGCACCGGCCGAACTATACGGAGCCAGGACCCACGTGAACGAAAATATTTATCGTAACAATGTCGGAATGATCACACAAGTATCCTACTCTTCGTGCCATCATCGGTGCAATATTGTCTCGTACATGGATCCCATTCCGTTGAGCAATTCTGATTAGATACTGGTGGAAGTTGGGTGTTGGATTTGTCTCAATATTGATGTGAACATCGTCCCGACACTGACCATTCATGAGCCATTTATAACCGTTAGGCGGCATCGAGTTGAAGATGGCACCAAAAACAAGACCGGTTTGATCATCTCGTCATTGCCTTAGTAACCATTCTGATTTGACCATACACTGGCTCCGGATCATTTGCCAGTACTGGCATCTTTGATGCCGGTGCATCAGCAGCATTGATACTAAACCAATGGTAAGCTAGCACTGGTACTAAACTAGTGCTGAACCAATACTGGTACTAAACCAGTGTTAAGTCAGTAGTGGTACAAAACCAGTGTTAAGTCAGTAGTGGTACAAAACCAGTGTTAAGCCGGTACTGGTACTAAATCAGTGCTGAGCCAGTACTGGTACTAAACTAGTGCTAAGCCAGTACTGGCAACTTTGGTACGTAAAGCTGGCGCGAATGACCTAGTTTCCATTGTTTGCTTATTTTGATATTACAGTCCGATCGAAAAATTACCGCATTTCGAATACATTTTGTAAATTTTATAAGAACTGTTTCTCGATATTGGGATTATACTATGAAATCACAATTTTTCTGATAAACAGGCATGCGCCTTGACGTTTTTTTTTTGTTGCTGAATTAGCCTACAGAGATATTTTGGAACTTCAATTAACATAGGACAGAGCTATCATATTTGTTATTGGCATAAAATTATTGTCTTGATATTACCAGGGTAAAGTTACGAATTCCAGAGAGTTTTTCAATTTCACGTAAAAAATTCAACGCATACCGTGAAAGTATCTTTGCCTCGCTAATTTGTCAGTTAGCTATAGAGTCCTCAGATTACGCTCTCAACGTAATTTATTACTCAAAGATTTGATCAACTTTAATAATAAAATGGAGCGGCAAAGAAACTTAGCAAAAAGTGTAGGTAATATTAAGAACGATATCCTCCCTCGTTTCTTGCGTAAAATCAGCGAGACGACGCGCTTTCACTATATACCTTATCCTCTGTGCAACGCTACTTTTCCGGGCTCCCTACTTACTCCCGTCTCTTTTTTTTGTTGCAAACCACTATCTCGCTCTCTCTTGCCCGTACTTTTCTCAGGCTCTCCCTAATCCGAGTTTCAGATGAGTTTTCCACCGGTGCCCGGATAGTAGGAGTCCAGGAAGGTCCGCGGCGTGTGCGCGCGCTCATCGACTTATAAAAAGCTCGCGAGAAGTTTTCGGGTTAACGTAAAACCTTCGGCAGTTTACTAAAAAAAAAGAAGGAGGAGGTAGGGGATGACAAGTAAAAGGCAGCTAGGCTCGCTATGCTAGTCTCGGTGTACCGGAAGTTCAACCTACCCCCACCGTTCTCGTCTCCTTTCCTTGAGCCCATTAACGAAACTCGATGCCTCGTATCGGCCATGTAATCCTCGAATCTCTCCATCCCTCGATCTTCGGTACTCCTCGCTTCGCATGCCATAAACCCTCGTTCACGAAACGTCCATGACTTCATTTACGCTACCGATCCTCATCTTGCGCTCATGAATACATTTCCTCTCTCCCATTAGAAGCGTAGGACTTTCAGATGACTTTTTAGTTTCTTTAATTTGTCTTAATGTATTATTGATACGTGCAACATAGCTGTTTGTTTATTTTATAATATATGCTTAACAGATTTTTATTTGGATACAAACTAAAATTAGTAGAAATCAAAGTTGAGTGATATTTCAGAAATTAAAAGATGTGTATACGTCAAAAATTTTCATAGTATCTACGTAAAGAAAAAGGAAGACAGCCGAAGTTTTCCAGCGAAAACTAAATAAAAGCCATAAGTAGTTATATGAAGTTATATTATATAAAGTTTGCAGGAGATATTCAAGCGTTGTTGTGACAGGTGTGAAAGAAATACACTAATTGGATTGTTGAATGTGAAAAATGATGTTGGTTGATTTAACAAAAAACAGAATACGAACACCGCCAAAAAATATCCCGTGCTGATGCATCAAGTGACTCTACGAGGAAAAGACCCAAAAATTTCGTTCTCTCTTTTTTGGTGAAAGCTCACAGAGCTCTTCACTCAGAACCGGAGTCTTCACCTTTTTTATAAAATGGGGTAGGATTATGCTACGAAGAACGACATTGAAGCGATTCCGCGATAATATAGGTAATCCCGACGTTGAGTCCAGGGAAAAATACTCACGTTTTTAATATATTTTAATATTAGACAGAAATATTCGTCTTGGTAGCACAAAAATGTAATAAATCCATAGTAAATGCTACATTGCAATTCTTATATTTGTAAGAAAAAGTTTTTGTCCATATTTATTTTGTTGATTTCATAGGAAAATATTTCACATTATCTTGTTTAACAAATTTTTATTTTCTTTGTTCGAACACTGTAACTTTCTTTGAAAAAATTGTCAAAAACATTTTTTTTCAAACTACAAAAATGTTATATTTAATTTAATATTTACAGTTTATCAGCAGACAGAAAAAATAGTTAATTATTCGAAAAAATTGAGAACCACATCAAATTATAATCATTAGCTACACTGTAAAAAAAACCTTCTTAAAATTAATATACTTTTGTATTGGAATCACCATATGCATAAACTGTGCCTTAAATTTCATAAACCTTTATATTGAATATTCATATGAACGGTATTGAAAAAAATATAGCTTTCGATAACATTACAGCACAATTGTTTCTGGTTTTTCCACCGCTGCAAAATATTTTTCAATGAATATGTTTGGAAATTCATAGACCTTACTTTTGATATTTAATAACCTTGTATATTAAATTTCATGTTATGTATATATGGTATGAGCGGTATCTGAAAATTCGAGTACATATGTGTTGGAAATTTAAAATGGACATAAAAACAATAGAAAAAATATAAATATTAGTCGGACATTATTTTTGTACACAAATTATGTCATCAGAAATTGTTGGGAATTGGTTTTCGCCACAAAACATTTTTCGGTTAAACTGGGGTTTGAACCTACGACCTACCTATCTAAGTACCTAACAACGCACGGACGCTACCGACTACGCTATCAACGACTTAGTAATTTTGAATATCTAAATGACATAAGAGTTGTACAACTATTATTCTTTCAAGCATACTTATAATGGACATAACAAAATGTTAATTGATTACAATCAGAGCGCAAAGTGGGTTGGAAATATTTTTAAGTGAACATAATTTTTGGATGAACGGAATCTTTTTGAAAATCTCGAGTAACTTATCAGAAGTTGATGCTAAGTGGTAAGTGTTAGCGATCTAGTGCGGGTTTTGTTCGTTATTGGAAAACGTGTATTAAATTTCAAATCACCCGTGAAGAACAATATTAGGGTTGCCCTAAGATAACATAGGACCCTATCAGGCTTTAATGTGGACACCATAAAAGGGAGTTCCATATCACTCCCAATTAGGGACCTACTAAGGAAACTGTAGGGTTTCATGCCGATATTTAATGGGGCTATATTAGGGCAATGAATTAAGGGCCCAGTCAGGCTTAATCATGGCACCAAGTAAATAAATCAATAATAGTTTCACCATGTAAGGGCCTCATAAGGCAATTCTAGGTTGCCACGGCGAAGTTTAATAAGGGCTTGATAAGTTAATTAATTAAAGGCCCAGCCAGGCTTAACCATGGCATAAAGTAAACAAATCAATAATAAATTTGCCAGATGAGGATCTTATATGGCAATCCGAGGTTTCCATGGCAAAATTGGTGGTCACCTATCCAACTAATCAACGTCAAAGTCAGCCAGGTGGTCACCCATTCTAATACTGGCCCTCAGGTCAGTCAGAGAGTCACGCACCTAGATACAAACGAACTAATTCGCGCAAACGATAAAACAAGCAATTTTGGGGAATATAATTATAGATGACAACAACGATACAATGTACCCTATTCGATATAACCAATTTCTGTAAAAAAATAACTGAATGTGCTTTTATTTTTACACATGAGAAGCAGTCATGTAAATCTATCAAGTTCTGACTATATTACATTAATTTTATTTCATATTTCATATTACAGTCATTCAAATAGACAGAAAAAATTGCATATTCATATGATTTAAATGGCCAAGAGAGCTAAGGCGCAGCGCAACTACACCATCCGGAGTGTTCTAGGTTCAATTCCCGTCAATGTAAAAAAAAAATGTAATATGTTTTTTCAGCGATTAATATGTACCATCGTGTAGAGAAAGACGAAATATCTAATTAAAAGTGCAGCATTACTCAACTAAATAATAACAAATATATATTTTTAAATTAAATTACTTTATTATTTTAGTAAGGACTTAATAGGGCAGCCTTAAAAGGTCCTCATTATTTTGCCTTTAAAGGCCCCTAGCATTTAGCCTTTAAAGGTCCCGAAGAAAAAAGCGTGACCATCATTTGCGAAACCCTATGAGGCTTCCACATAAGGCTCCTAAGAGAATTAGGGAATATTAATCGAGGCCTTGGAAGAACCCTGATAAGATTTCTTCACGGGCAGTCACTAAAATTCCAAAAGTTCATTTTGATTTTCATGTACTAATTTAGTAATGATTGATTTAGTAACCATGTGTTATGATTTTATATTACCGGTTTGGTAAAATCCATATACGCATACCAAATTTAAACGCGTTGAATCGGACACAAAACCGGAGAGGTATAGTTAACGTTTCGTGATAACCATTTCAAACATGTTACAAAAGTACACGTCAGCCGACAGATGATTTTTGTTTTTTTTTCTATTTGATTGTTCGCCACGAAGGTATTTCTAAATTTTACGAAGGTTAGAGCGCGCACTTCCTTTTTTCAAACAATTCAAAACGGCAACACATACGTACACGCACACGCAACCGAACACACACGCATACACACACATGGACATTTTTTTTCTACGTCACTTTTCTGGACGTTTTGGACAATTCTAAGGAACCTGACATAAAAATCCTGAAATTTTTTTTTTCATGAAAGCAAAACTTCCTCTTGAGGAAGCAAAAATAGAACGTCCTCATTGTTTTTAACTTTTTACAAATATACCTCTATGACAAAGCACGTTCTTCGATTTTGCCTTTCTCATGACAGAATCTTTGTGAAAAATATAAAACAAGGAGGAAGCAATATACAAGGTTCTACTTCCTCGTTCTAAATTAACATAAAAAAGTTAAGTTTAGCGAAATTTCAGCCGTCAAGAAATAATAACGAAAAATTTAAATTCTTATATAATCCGAACCCTTCGACCGATCTCCAGTAAATTAAGTATTACTGAATATGATTCTGTTTATGGACAACATTTGGGCTCGCTAGTTCATGTCTTTCAAAAGTCAATGCAATATCGTAAATTTTTAGAAAATTTCAAAACTCCATAAAATTCGTACTGCTTTTCCGATTTTTACCAGACAACATTAAATGAACCTGCACTTATGAAAAACTATTTTGCGTAGCATCGTTAATATTATGAAAGATAAAGCAAACATATACTTTGTTAAGTAAAAAAATCCGTAAAATTTAAATTTCTGTAAAAATTTTACCAAAAGTTGCAACAACCAAAGACGGATTGCTAATTCACTTGTGTGCTAAATTTCAGCTCAATCGGTTGAACAGTTCTTGAGTTATCGGCCATTGAATTTTCGAAACTGTATACGCACACACGCAATCACATTCCTACATACCTACAGATATTTTTTTCTGGACCATTTTGGTCGACGTTTTGAACAATGCTGAATATGACATAAAAAAACTCGGAGCTTTTTTTTGTTCAAGAAAACAATGCTTCCCGAGTCGAAATTGTTACCCTCCTTTTAACCTAAAATGACTGAGATCTACTGACTTAGTCTGAACGGTGAAAGAAATGAGTCTGCAGGGTGAAAGGAGGGTATCCAGCATAGATTAACATTTGAATTTCAGTCTATCAGACTCCTTAAATGGCAGAAAGTAGACATCTCGACTTAACGGAGGATCACGGAGGGTGAAGCAGACCCTAAAAAACCTTCATAGAACCTACCACAAAATCTCCCAGACCCTCCATTAAGCCTACTGCTGAATCTCCCAGACCCTCCGCTGAGCCTACCACAGGAACCCCCATACCCTTAGTTGACCCTGCGAAAGTGCCTTCCACATACACTATTATACCCTCCGTTAACCCAAACATCAATGGAAGTATAATTATTTATGTTATGAATATAAGAAACAAATTCAGAAAGACAAAAGCGTTTATTAATCTTTTTATAATGTCATAGATATAATATATTTTTATTTAATATCAACAATATTTCTATATGCATTTTCTTTTCGTTAAAAGAAACAATCTCTATTTAAGACATATAACATTTGAAGGTGATGTGAGATACCAACGAAGTCAAAAAATTGTTTCCTATTTTCTTAGAAATTATTAATATCGCTTCTTTAAAATTGAAGACAAAATCAAATTGGATTCAGATACATCTGAATCTTTTTGCAGGAGAATCTGATCGATTTTAGTCCGAAATATGAATCGTCTAAGAAAGTAAGGAAAAAAATAAAGAATCATTTTTCGCTTCTTACAAAGCTACCTCTATGAGGAAGTATGTTATTCAATTTTTGGCTTCCTCATAGAGGAAGCTTTATAAAATGCGAAAAATAATGATGAAGCAATGTGCAAGGTTCTACTTTGCATCCTTGTTTTAATTAGATAAATATACATGTTGTGGATTGGCTTTTTCTATTTCGTTATTGCGTTATTTCGTGATTATTAGAGCGTTCCCGAAGTGAATGTGATAATGTATATTTTTAAAAATAATTCAACATTCCATAAAATCAAAAATTTCATACCATTCGTCACTAAATTATACATACATAATGGCTGAATATTGTTTCATTTATATACAAAATTTGAGCTCGCTATCTTAAGTTTTGCAAAAGTTACAATAGAGCGATAATGTCAATTTTTTGAAAAATTCAAAACATCATAAAATTTTTACGGCTCAACCGATCTTAACCAAATTCAATAGCGATCACCGGCATATGAAAGCTCAAATTCATACCAATTTTTAGATCAATATCTCGAAAATTGAAAGAATTATCGCGTAAACAGACATTTTTCAAAAATTTAAAACACGCGTAATAATTTAACGATGAAGTGGATTTTAACAAAAATTTGTATGGACGATAAGGCTTGATCCCTCTATCTATGGTCCAAATTTCAGCTTGATATCTCAAGGCCTTCTCGAGTTATAAAGGTTTACATTTTTCGATTGTGTAACATACACACACACACACACATACACACGCACGCACGCACGCACGCACGCACGCACGCACGCACGCACGCACACACACACACACACACACACACACACACATACAGACATTTTTTCTAAATCACTTTTCTCGATGTTTTGGACCATTCTGAGTGTACTGACATGAAAATCTCGAAAAAAAAAATTTTCACGAAAACAAAGCTTCCTCTATGAGGAAGCAAAAATGGGAATAGAAAAAGATTATTCGCTCGAAGCCTCAAGAAAGATATAGCTTTGTCAGTACAATCACAGTACAATTACATGTGAAGAAAGTATGATAATGAGTAAGAAACTTTTTCTGGATTTATCGTAACGAGTGAATTGGTTTGCATTTCTTAAAATATATTACTCACGCCAATAAGATGTTGAACTCTTCGTGAGTTTTCATCAGGACACTTTTTTCCTATGTTTGCCGCTTAAGTAGGGTTATCTGGATTTCAATAGGTTACATAGGGCTCAACAGGGGTTCTATACCTCATTTAGGGTGAGTAGGTCGTAGGAGGGTCTATGGATAGGGCGAGTATGCCGTCGGAGGCTCTACACGGAGTGAGGAAGACTCTACGAACGGTGGTATATAACGGTTGAACCTCCAAGCAGGGTCACTGTCGGCTGTACGGAGGGTGAAACCGGCGTCGACTTTTGCCCCGTCAAAGGATCCGGGATTCCCGGAGGGCTAACCGAGGGTTAAAATTTTGACTCGAGTTCCTCTGTGAGAATGCCAAAATGAGTTTCCAACTCTCTACCAGCGTGGTCAATTACAACTTACTATTTCGAGGAACTCTCCAGTTCAATAAGTTAAAAATATTTGACTTTCACCCATACATACGTTCATAAATCTGACTTTTTTACGTTTTTGAATATTCGGAAAACATTTACATGAAAATCGGAAAAAAATGGTTAAAGCAACGCTTTCCGCTTCGAGAAAGCGATATAGCAAATCGGAAACGTAGTGAATAGGATATTGAACAAAAACCACCGGACGCATGAAGTAAAAAAAATGTTCCACCTCACCCATATATCCTCAATTGATGTGCTATTCAGCTCTGGCATCGGATACTCTATCTTTATCAGATGTTTGGTACAGAGAGTCAGAATGAGTATACTCATACACATATCTCATTGCGGCCCATTATTAAACGCTAACGAATGTTATCGGGTGTTGGACGAGACACCGTCACGTGAGTATGTACTGGCATCAGCCTTTATCTCTCGCTGTTATATGTAATAACAAATCTCGACGAGTAACAGCACTGTGCAAGATAATTTTGCGAGTTGATGGGGGGAAAGAGTGAGTGAGCCCATAGCGAACGTATGACACTGGGCTTTTCCCGGAAACTATAGTTTACACGCTCGTATGGAGACCTGCAACCGCGTCCTGTATCGAGAGGACGATGGGCTTTTAGGGAACGCGGGAACAGAGCCCGCTTTCATTATCAGCCATCATAGATCACTCCGGTGAGCTCGGTGACGTCATATCCGCCCATTCCTCATCGCAAATCACTGAGGCTCAGCAGCAAGCCGCTGCATCAGATGCTCCTACGCACCCACACGCACTGCGCAAAAGCCCTACAGTGTAGACTGTCCCGCCGAATACATAGAACCAAAGAAATCCAACTGCCTCCCCATCCGGCACTGGTCACGGTTACGACAACGAGATATGTGCTATAGATCTTGTCATTCGCTGCTCGACATGTCAACGACACACAAAAATAGGCTGGTTTTGTTATTGTTGATCCAATTGGATAGAAATACATGAAATCGCTTGCTGAATAAATTTGATTTAGTTTTAACAGTAACCTAAATTTTAACTAGTATTACATTCAACATTTTCAGAGTCAAACATTTGTCACTTTATATTCTTCTTGACCTATCGATTCCTTTTTTAATATTTAGCTAATCCAAAAAAGCAATTTCCAGATTCGTGTTAACAAATTGAAGAAGTTCACACAATATACTCTCTAATTATTTGGCTAACTATAAAAAAAACATTTACGAAGTTCACAAACAATAGGCCCAATAGACGGAAAGCTGCACTTAAACGCAAAGCTAAGTTCCAAATTCTTGCTTATAGCTTAACTATTAACTCCCCTGTGTTGAAATAACCTCTGAACAGTATGAACGATAAATAATCTCAAAATTTTCTATAATATATTTTGATTTCCAAAAATTTTTTCCGACACAAACCCGTAGTTACCCACACACATTACGCAAAAGTCCTGTAGGGCCATTCCACCGAATACATAGAACCAACTAAATTCACCTGCCTCATCATCCAGCATCGATCACGTATACAACAACGACTATAAATTTTATCACTCGTCGCTCGACGTGTTAACGACACACAAAAATAGGCTTTTTTGTTATTGCTGATTCGGTTGGATAGATCTTTATACATGAAATTTCGCCAATTTAGACATTGTAAAAAAAATCTTTTTCAAAATTAATATACTTGTATTGGAAGTACCATATGCATAAACTGTGTATTAAATTTCACAAACATTTATATTGAATTTTCATATAAATGGTATTGAAAAACAATGTACCAATTAAATAATATTACCGCACAATTCCTTTGTAAACTATATTTGCAAAGCAGTATCTTAAAATTCAAGCACATATGCGTTGGAAATTGATAATGGGCTTAAAAACAATCTTAAAAAATAGAACTATTACGCGTGCATTATTTTTTCAGACATATTATGTCATTAGAAATTATTGGGTATTGGTTTTCGGCAAAGAAAATTTTTCACCTACACCGGGGTTTAAAACTACGACTTACCTACCTAAATACCTAACACCCACGTACACTATCAACAACTTAGTAATTTTGCATATCTAAATTTTCAATTGATTACAATCAGAGCGTGATGTGTGTTTGGAAATATTTTCAAGTGAGAAATTTAATGAAATAATTAGTAAGATAAGTATAAATACATATAAATTTCAAATAAAAAAAAATTTAAAAAAATCAAATATGTTGATTTTCATGTACTTATTTACTAATCATTGATTTAGTAACCATGTATTGTAATTTTATAAGACCGGATTGGTAAAATTCATAGACGCATACTAACTTTACTATACAACTATATTAATGTTTATTTCCTATAGCGAGTTCTGTAAATTTCTCACACTTTTGGGTCGGAAAAACGAAAACATGTTTCAAAAAGTAATACACCCATGTGGACAAAATTGGGAGTACTTTGTTGGGCATTATTCGATATTAGTAACTGAAATTTTGATAACTTTGATCTTATATTTAATGTGACAATGTATATTAAATTTCAAATCGGGTACGAAAATTCCAAACATGCATGTTGATTTTCATGTACTAATTTAGTAATTAATGATTTAATAATCATGTGTTGTAATTTCCAGTCACCGGATTACCGAAATTCTGTATTAAATTTACTATGCAAACATATCCATTTCGATTTCCTCTACCGAGTTTAACAAAATTCATACACGTTTGTATCGGAAAAACGCGAACATTTTTTACAATGCAATTTATAAGTTACCAATTTTGTATTGTTCGTTTAATTGTAGACTTTGTAGATAAAGATTCTTAGTTACTTATATGAATATCTGAATGGGCATTTATCACTGGTAAATAATCTGGCAGAATTTTTATCTGAGCCTTAATAACTGAATGGCCGTGCAAAAACGAACTAACTAAAGCTTTAAGATAAGAGTTTTTAATTTTTTTTAAACGCCACGTTTTTGTGACTCCAGATGTCGATGGCACACAATAATAGGTTATTCTTGTTGTTGATGACCAAGGTCAGTAAAAAAACGTAAAGTTTCCGAATTTACTTTTTTTGTGTAATGTATTTTTCATCCATGTTTAAAACTTAGACATCGGGAATCTTATCGATGTCTACGTGTAAGTGAACATCCGAGGAAGCATTATTATCATTAATAATTAATTTTGCAGATGTTTTATGGAAATATCAGTTAAAAACTAATGCAAAAATAAAAAACTGTAGGGAAAACTTTAAACAAAGTCTTCAATAAGCTTAACGATTCTATCCTATAAAAGACAACCCCTTACTTGCAAATTAAGCAACGACTTTGAAATGTTCTTTACTTTGCATAACAGCTAAAAAGAACTGTTCTATAACGAGTAAAAAAACGTTTAAAAAGCGCTATTTATATCTACTGTATTTGCAAGAGGATTTTCGGTACATCCTGTGAAATGCGATTACGAGGGAGTATCGAATAATAAACCAAACCGATAAATCTCGAGGCGCGCGGTTAGTGCAGATAGAGTCTGGTGGGCCGGATTATAGAATTCTTATTTTCGCGAGAACCGTGAGCGCGTTATCCAACATCAAGTGATTCACGACGTGGGAAATCAAGTGGAATGCCGTCGTCGGCAAGCCAGCTTGGTCTCCTTCCCACGTCTCGTTTTTTTTTCTTTTTCTTTTTCTCCGGCTTTTTACTTTCTCCGCACTCTGTCTCCCCTCCTTTCCTCACTCCCTGTTATCTCTTTCTCTTCAGGCATAAGTTATTCGCCAATTTGACCCCATCCCTGACAACCGCACAGACGACAGTTTATGCTTCAATAAAATTCTCCAGAATCGCTTCCACTTTCCTATCAGTGTCACATAGAGATTTCGTTGAATAAATGTTGATGACTCGAGACATTTTGCTACATCTCGCTTCTCAACGATACACTACACTTTGTTGTTAAATTAAATATTTTATGCGAGCGGAGAAGAAACAAAAAAATGTTCAGTAGTAATACCCCTCGAGCTTCAAAATTATCGGGTATTTCCCGATAACTTCGTTGCATACAAACAAGAGTGTCAAGTTGTGCAGGTTAAAAAATCCCGAGCGCTTGCGCGAGGGATTTTTCTGCACAACTGAATGTGTAAATACATTATGGGTAAATAACGTTATGTTTTACATAAATTTATATTTTTCTGAAAAAAAATTGCTTCATTTAGAATATTAATTTTGTAATCATAAAGAAACAAAGAATGTCCAATTATTTTTCCACAATTAGTATTTAATATTCACTCAAATACCATGTTGTTAGAACGGCATATGCACATACCTGCAAAAATGGTATGCATTTTTTTTATTGCAATACTTTTTCTTTTTACATACTTCGCATATGATGAGCAAGTAAAAACATCGAAATATAACGTAGCCTCAATTATATGCAATATTTTAATGACTTTGTGGGACTTTTTTCTTTTCATTTTTCCGCATATACGGAGGAATATAGCCGTACGTTTATTTTGCAGTTAATATCGCGTAGAATCAGCATCAGAGGATGGAAAATACCGAATAATTTACCTCGCGTACGCTCACTTTCACATTTATTTTATTTGCACAACGAGCTTTGATCTACGAGCTGATTAGTGTTCCTCTGCTACCACTAGACATACACGCCGTGTACTGCAACATATAACTGAAAAAAGTGCAAAAATATTCGGTTGCATGCACACCAGAGGATTTTAGCGCAACGTAAGTAGAATGAGCGCGGCATTGGTCAGACACTCTGGCTTCTGATGACCCGCGGTTGGATCATGTAGAGCCGCACTAACCGCACCAACTCATTAACTCCCATCCAGTCTTCTTCTATTGTGTAATATATACGGTAGCTTTCATATTATACATATGTAATAAGCTATGAGAGGTTTCTCATTTAGCCAACGCTTCATTAACCAACCGTATGTACATGGTAAAGAATCATTTCGAGTTAAACTATCACGAAAGTTCTTTTCCACTCTTATTGAACGTAACGACAAGCACAGAAACTACTACAATATGTTTTTCGTTTCCTGTTAAGCGTTTTTCAATTAACTTTTTATATATTTTTCAATGTAGATAGAAAAGTAATATTTTATTTTTCTAATCAAACGATATATCGTTTCACTGTGATATAGCGTCAATGTTAAAGTTTATTATTAAAAACATAGAAAAAATTGAAAAAGCAGAGTGCCTCGTACAAAACATACCTATAACAGTGATTGATTTTTTTCCGTTCAATTAAAACTGTGTAGGAAATCGAATTCAGCTCCAACCGTCGAATAGAATGGGAAATAATTTGCCGGTGCTTTTCAGAAGAAGAGGCTTGTGGCTATAAAAATTATAGGGTTGCATGATCCCAACCTTAAAAAAAATAGTGGGTAACATATTGTTACGAATATGAAGATAGGAATTACAGATCCACTCGGTATGACATTGGACAAACAAACAAACAACAGGTTAGACTACGAAGTCAGTCTTAACGTGACTTTTCAAGCAAACAGACGGATGACATTTCACATTCATAAACAATATAAATAATTATAATCAATAATGTCCGCCCCAAAACCAAATATACGCTTTATTCATTCGCTCGGTCATAACAATATCTTGCATTATCGATATAAATACTGTTGTCGGTTTATTCGTTCTCTGATCGGCTGTCGGATTAACTGAAATTTCTGCTAACCGATGAGCAGCTTCAGACGTGTTAACGTATTTTGACAGTTCTCGGGCGTGCGAGGTTTGAAGGTTTGTTAAGGTTATTTCGAGAAGGGCACTGCTACTTTGTCGCGTAAAGACGCTTAAGAAAAATTCTTAAAGTCCGACAGAGCGAATTGAGTTGAAGTGTGATGCATAAGAAAAGAGTGCCGTACGTCAGTCGAACTCTTTGGTGTGCAGGAAAAAAATCGTCGACGACACAAGTAATTGAACGGAAAGCTCTTAGATTCTAAAAAAAATTGATCTCTGGCTCTAGTACATGAGGCAGAGACCAAGGAAAGGCTGAGAAAAAAAGCGGCAGAGAGGAAACAATGGTAAAAATAAAATATGTAAGCTAATTTTCGTGATTGTAATTTTTTATGCACAAATTGGTATATCCAATTAAAATGCACTAATGTGATAGAAAGCTTTTATAGAAGAGACAGATAGGTAGAAGCAAAAATAGAAGCAAAGACAGAGGCCGGCAGGTAAAGGAGTAGTTCATTTTTTCCTTCCCCATATAGGGAGCTTTGATTTTATTTCCATCGTCCAATAATTCGCTTCAGTGGAAAATGTTCACACTGTTAAAAAAATGTATTCTAAATTTACAACACATGCGCATGAAGTTTTTTTTACCAAAACCGTTTATGAAATTTCAACTGCGATGTTCAATTTTACAACACTGGTATATCAAATTTACCGTTCCTGCATTGTAATTTTACAACACATCTGTTTTGTAAAACTCAACGTCGCAGTTGAAATTTCATAAACGGTTTTGGTAAAAAATCTTCATACACATGTGTTGTAAATGTACAACATCTGTGTTGTAAATTTAAAATTGGTGTAAACACAATTAAAAAAAATATATAATTATTACTCGGGCATTATTTTTTCAGACATATTATGTCATTAGAAATCATTGGCTATTGGTTTTCGCCAAAGAACATTTTTCGCCTACCCAGGGGTTTGAACCTATGACCTACCCATCTAAGTACCTAACAATGCACGCACGCTACCAACTACACTATCAACGACTTAGTAGTTTTGGATATAAAACGGTATAAGAGTTATACAACTATTATTCTCTTAACCGTACTTATCATTGACATATTAAAATGTTCAATTGATTGCAGTCAGAGCGTGAAGTGTGTACGGAAATATTTTCAAGTGAAAATAATGCATAACGCACCCTACTCATAATCTTTAGGTTGCCGGTTCGAATCCTGCTGTTACCATTCTTTTTATTGATTTTAATACCTACATCAATGTTACATGTAAACTTCATAAAACCTGCGTCTATCGACAGATATTAATTTTTTACTATTATTGATATTTTCAACAGCGTAATACCAACTTCTATTACAGTAGCAGAACACGAATGCAAGAAATTGCGTTCATACGTTTCACTAAAAGTATAACAAATTTCAACCACTGTTTTTTTTGTAAAGTTTAAATTCCGTACAGAAATTACAAAAAATTGTCATTAATTTATGACTATACTCGAGAAGATTTGTGAACTCCAACGTCATATTGTATTTCTAAAATACTGAAACTACACAAAGGACGTTCTTACTTTTTCAATACAATTGTTGAAATTATTCACAATGCATTATATTCATGCGTTATATTCATTGGATATAACGCATGAAAAAAAAACTTTGGAAATCTTAATGAATTGGAGTGGAAAAATAATAATTTTGCGAAAAAATGATTTTCAGTACAAACATGACTTGCGCGACCTCTAAATATTTGTTTAAAAATTCAAAGCTGTGTGTTGTAATGTTACTATACCGATACTAAAATTACCGCCATGTGTTGTAAATTTACAACACAATGTATGTTAATTCTCATTTACTACACAAAGTTTGTGAATTTAATATACATTGCGTTGTAAATTTCAATATTCGTGTTATACATTTACTATACCTATATTAAAATTATCTCCATGTGTTGTAATGTTACTATACCGATACTAAAATTACCGCCGTAAGTTGTAAAGTTACTATACATATAGTAAAATTACGGGTTATTTGGAAATTTACAACACAATTTATATTAGTTCTCATTTACTACACAAAGTTTGTGAATTTAATATACACTTGAATAGTAATTTCCAATATTTGTGTTGTAAATTTCATTTTTTTTAACAGTGCAGTTAGCAAAAAATGTAATAAAATAATTTACTATGAACTGGGAAAGCTCGCGGCGCACGCGTTTCGGCTAGTATAATAAAAACTCCGTTATGTTGAGTTAATTGAGGTTCCCCTTAAATTTTGTGAGCATAGCACTATGTTGCGAAAAGCAGTGGTTCATTTTTTACTATTTTCCTCGAGGGTTGAAGAGGAATGGTAAAATTCTTCCTTTTCTTGAAAATGCTTTATTGACATGAGATAACATAGTGAAACACTTAAATACATATGAGGCTCTGTCAAGCTTTTTTTCCCTTGAATATCTCTAATATTCCTGATAAACAGCCATATTTTACTACCACCTGTGAGGACATTTTATAAATATTAAAAAAAAATTTATCTCAAGAATTTAGGATTGATATATACATTTACAAATTATATATATGTTGCAACGAAAAAATCACAGTATACAATTTTTTTATCTACAAAGTTGTCGATTTATTCGATCTCTGATTGGTCATCGGTATTGACAGACACACTGGCATCGGAATTAAGTTCACGTATTGAAATTTTATGTTTATGTCAAATGTCAAAACTGATAGAAAGGGACTTGGGCGCTAAAGCGTCCGAGTGCACTAATCGTAGTATAATGGTAAAAAGTTACACTTTAGTGAACGATCGAATGCATTTATCTTCACATTTACAACAACGAAAGAGTCTTTTTATTTAGCAAAATAATAAAATTATAAATTGTGCGACGATGTCCAACATATTTGATTTTACTTCAAATTTCATACAATTCACAGGGGTGATTGTGAAATAAAGAGAAAAGTCAGAAGCGCAGAGACCGAATGTTTAACGAATAAAAAAAACGGAATATTTTTTTTGTATTAAACAAATGAGGGAAAAAATAATTTTCGATTTTTTACGAAAATATTTCAATTCTACGACTTCGGTATTTTTGTAGCTTCAGCCACGCACATATGTCTGCAAAAACAGTATAATTTATTTCTCTCTATATTATAAAAGTATGTTTTTGTGGGACGAATATTATTGGTTAAAACTCTGTGGTATTCACTTTAGCAATCCATCACATGTCTATTCTCTTTTAAAGTCCGATCAAGACTGACATTGGTAGTCAAAACTATCAGCGGTTCGTTCGTCAAATGTGTACGACATTTGACGAACGAACCGCTGACCGTGTGGACCGATAATTTCTTATTTTCATATTCGTACAGGGTGGCCGCGGTCAGGGAAAACTGGGGAAAGTTAGGGGAAAAAAATTGGTCAGGGAAAGTCAGGGAATATCAAAATTGGTTAGGGAAAAAATTAATTCGCGTCAAATCTCCCATAAGAAGATAAAAAGTACATAAATGGAAGTTTAAAAATAAAAATTAGAAAAATGATGAACAAAAAAAAAACAAAAATAAATTAATTAATTAGAAATAAATAAAAATCATTCTGCCCATGTAAAACCATAGAGTAAACGAGAACCTAAGGAGTGTCGCAGTTTGTGACGGCACCATTTACGAATTACTATTGGCTGTTTCTGGTGTTACGTCCCGACGCACCTTCACCCCAAAAATAGGCAATCCTCCGAGCACCGCTGTATGTCCCGGAAAAGGGCCGTGCAGTCGGTGGTCGACAAGTAGGAAAATTAGGAAAAGGGCCCTGCAGTCAGTGGTCGATACGCAAGAAAAATTAGGAAAAGGCTGCAGCATAGTAGGGGTGTGAGGCCCTCCGCTAGTCCGCAAACTAGAGGAAGCTCCACGCAAGTCTAAGGAAGTTGGAGATGGTGATCTTCGACCAACCAGAGGCAAGAAGCTCATCCTCTCTCACAGTTAAAAATTACTCGCTAGCTCTAAGACTAAGAAAATTTTTTTGGAAGTGGGAGACGGGAGTTTTTCCAGCCAATTAGAGCATAAAGAAACTGCCCTCTCTCAATCCTGCGTAACACCGAAGGTTCGCAGCATTAGTATATAAGGACCAGATTTTTGTATTTTAGTCAGTTCATATTTTTCCAAATCACCGATCAACATTCACTAGAAGAAGTTTGTACAACAGAGCAAATAAAAGTGTGGTAAGCCAACCTGGACTTACCCATGTACGAATTCAGGTATACTGCCAGAGTTACCAATACGGTCCAGTACTGGAACGGGATCGACCGCCAAGTGTCGTTGAGCAGTGCTGTTACAGTACTGATCAACCTCTGGCTCCGTACCGCGCCAGTAGTGGTGGCCAGTACTTCCAAGACAAAATATACGGCACTCAGCCAGCGGTCGTCCAAGTACTGGGCACGGACTTGGACGAAACTCGTCTTATTGTTGGCAAGCAAACTGCGCCAGTACTAACCTGGTATGCGTCTGAGTACTGGGGCAGTACTGTCCCGACAGTTGTGCTTTGTACTGGCTGACAATATTGCCGGGACACGGCGGATAGTCGTCTGAGTACTGGGCGCGGACTGGGACAAAACTCGTCTTATTGTCGGTGAGCAAATTTTGCCAGTACCAGTCTGGCATGCGTCTGAGTACTGGGGCAGTACTGTCCCGACAGTTGTGCTTTGTGCTGGCTGACAATATTGCCGGCACATCGCCGATAGTCGTCTGAGTACTGGGCGCGGATTAGGACAAAACTCGTCTTATTGTCGGTGAGCAAACTTTGCCAATACTAGCCTCGCATTCGACGGAGTACTGGGGTAATACTGTCCCAACAGTTGTGCGTTGTACTGGCTGAATATATTGCCGGAACACCGCCGAGAGCTGTCCGAGTGCTGGACCCGGACTAGGCCGAAACTCATCTTATTGTCAGCGAGCAAACTTTGCCAGTACCACCCTGACATGCGACTGAGTACTGAAATAATACTGTTCCGACAGTTGTCCTTCGTACTGGCTGAATATATTTCCAGACCACCGGCGAAAGTCGTCCAAGTACTGGGAGCCCACTTCGCCGAAACTCGTCTTTTTGTCGGCAAGCAAATTTTGCCAATACTAACCTGGCATTCGACTGAGTACTGGGGTAATACTGTCCCAACAGGTGTGCGTTGTACTGGTTGAATATATTGCCGGAACACCGCCGAGAGCTGTCCGAGTGCTGGGCCCGGACTAGGCCGAAACTTATTTTATTGTTATAGAGCAAACTTTGCTAGTATCAGCCTGACATACAACTAAGTACTGGCATTATACTGCACCGAAATTTATGTTTTATACAGACTTTATAATATTGTCGACGGATATCCAAGACTCGTTAGAGTACTGGAGTTACACTGTCCCAACGCTGGCCGAAAATTGTATTCATATTCGTATAAAGTAACATCGAAATCCTTTACGTATCCAGTCTCTGATTGAAATTTAGTTACGGTTTACATTTTGGTCTGCCATTTTGAAATTCTGCATTTCGATACGCCATCTTGGACCCGTGACTTAATTCGTGAATTTCGTATTCAGATTCGTTATCAGGGACTGCGAAAACCTATGGGTGTTGAGTTTCATCTAAATCGAAACGGTTTTTAATATCTGGTCCGCCATATTGGATTCGCCATTTCGAATTTCCTAATGTGCAGTTAAGGTTCGTAGTCAACGACATAAATAGCTTTCGGGTACGGAGTCTTATTCACACCACGTTACTTTTAGCATTTTCGGTCCGCCATATTGGCTCCGCCATTTTGAATCTCTCAATTTTGAGATCAGATTCGTAATCAGCGACCTCGAAAATACCGGGTGGCATATTTTTACTCAAATCCGTCTATATTTCTGTGATTGTTATACTCGAAGCAACCTTTATGAAAGTCTAGTATCAGAAATCCATATAGTCGGTTTGGTCTAGTGGTTAGCGTGTACGTTCTTAGGTAGATAGGTAGTTAGGTAGGTCCATAGGTCTTAGGTTCAAATCCCCACACATCACTTCTCAGGGAGCATCACGGAAAAATTGTAATTGTAAAGGAATCACTTTTTTTCTTTTTTTAATATTACTAAAATAATATTACCAATATAATTAATATCATAACATATTTTTATTATGTAATATATAAATTTAATAATAATATGAATATTAATATTCGGTTCTGGTTCGGTACTGGCTCGCTTCTGAAACTGGACCTCGGCCCAACGGCTCACACTCAGTGTCGGCGCAATACCGTGAGGTAAGCGTTGGACCGGTATGATCATCCCGGAGTTGTGCCATCGTTCAGTCAATACCTCTTCAGTAGCGGTTGTACCTTACCAGAATTAGTTGCCAGCACCGGCATCGTTAGAAAAACCTTACTGGCACTGTACAGACTGAAGATTCTCCTCGGGACTACGGTTCAACTCTGGTCCAGTACTGGCCCAACGTACTTCACCAGTACCGCTAGCCAGTACCATGCCAATACCAAGGGGCAAACATAGGACCGGTATGATCATCCCAACGTTGCGCCAGCGTTGAGTCTGTAATGTTACAATACCTCCCCAGTATTACTCGCCAGTACCGTCAACGTTGGCAACGGTACTGCGCCAAGACCCAGCCGGTTTGAGATTCGTACATGGGTAGAAGAATTATTTGAGTTCTTCATTCTTGAATTGACTAGAGTCTTGCGCGTACCGCCGCGATTTCTCTAAGTCCTTTCAAAAAACCTCACGACTTGGAGTTTGCGCGGACCACCGCGAGCTCTCACGTACACAAAGACTGAGTTTTGCGCGGACCACCGCAATTTCTCACTAAGTCTTAATAAGCTGATGAGTACAGAGTTCTGCGCGGACCGCCGCGATTTCTCCAAACTCAAAAGTTTGTAAACACATTACACACAACAAATTCTTGATTCAATTTTTACTTCAAATGGGAAAATCTCGCTCTGGTGGTAGGAAAAACTACCTAAGAAAGCTTAACTCCGAATTGAACGGTTATTCGAGAAACCGCTTACACGGGTATTTAACAACAGACTATTTGAACTCACTTAACATCAACTCGACCCCTTGTACTTCCTACAAACTCACAAAAATCGATTACACCATTCAATTCCTTAAATCAAAGTATATTCCAGTCACTGATCCACGGTTCAATTTTTACTGTAAAAAGGAATCTCAAAAATTAATTGCTCAATAAATCCAATTCTAAATCAATTCAAATCGTTCTAGCCCGAATCCCGGATTAATTAGCTTTGGCTAAGGTCCAAAACAAGGCAATTGTATTTGTTGTGTTACCCGGACGTAACACTGGAATGGTGGGGGAAGCCGCCTATGCTAAAATAGCGCGTCAGAAACCGGACCAGCATCAGAAATAGGGCCGTTTACCTTACTGCTAATTACAATTTTTATATAATTTTTCAATTGAACCCGGTTGACAATACCTTATGCGGATTTTTTTAACACGATTCTGCTCGGTATACATTGCCAGCTGGTATATATCATACAGACACTCTCAGATTCTTACACGGACACTGATTTATGAAGTATCGATGTGTGTTTGTGAGTGTCCGTGGGTGTGGCTGTGATTGTCCAATGGATTTTCAGAACTTGTAATATATTATTATATAGATTATCACGATATATGTATAAATGGATCCCGAGGCTTTCCGGCTGCATATATTGCATTGCCAGCGTGCATATTGCACATATCATGGCTCCAGGTCAAGCGTAGCTTTTTCCTCATGAATAACAAGCTGTTTGAACAAGATAAAAAGATTAGTCAATCGCCCCTCGTCCAATTTATCGACTTTATCAATACAGCGAATTAAAGTTTCAGCTTGAGCTCGTCGTTTCATTATTACATTACCTATAAATTGTATTATTTAATGAAAAGAGCACTTTATCAGTCGACGGATTTTTTTTTCTCAGTTGTACGTGTACCTAATATTCTCATTTTGCAATCACTTTATCGTCGCGCGTTAATCCATTTTTTTAATGGACCCGTTCTGCATTAGTCTACATGTGGTAGGAATAAAAAATTGTTGTTTCGCATTCTTGAATTACGCGAGAGTGCGAGATCGCATCAGCATCGCCTATCAATCAATTAGCCAAACATAGTGTGAACGAGATACCGTGTATTACATACAATGCTGCTACGGCTCTGTCAACCGTATAATTAAGCCTTGGTTTAGTGTAGTTTTTTTTTACTCTGGCCACCACATGTAAAACCACGGCCGGAAAAGTTGGGGTACCGAATATACACTACGCTCCACTGGTTCGATGAAAAATTTGGTCATCCGAGCGTGCGAATAGCCATAGGTATATTAAGAGACTACGATATATAATTACTCGAACATACTATAACTAAGTGAAGGCTTCAGCCAGCCACGAAAAAAAATGTATATATGCAAATTTCAGTTTATTTCGTTTTTTTAATGGAAAAAAATGCTCACTTTTTCACTGTGAATACCAGAACTTTAGCCAGCCATGAAAAAAATGTTCATTTTTTCACTTTAGGTGGCCATGAAATATAAATTTATATATGAAAATTTCAATCGATTTCGTTACTTTATGGAAAAGAATGACGATTTTTGCACTGTTAATTTCGTGATTAAATTAGTGCATTCCTATATGTCAGAAATTTTATGTTAGTTCGATAGCATTTATTTCAGAATTCTTAGAAATTTCTAATTGAGGATAATGAACTTGCAGATATCGTCATTTGACCGCTAGAATATACGACACCCACAGAGTCCATTTTTTCGTGGATCCAACGCATATTTCTATACATTCTGGACAATTATACGTGAAAAAGAAACTTGCACGGAAAAAGTTTTCTTTTTTTTCAACAGAAACTAAAAATTTAGCTACAGGTACATTTAAAAAATTGAAACAGAATATGTAACTACTATTACATTTAAAAAATCAACGAAAAAAAATTGTAACTTCACATTCTTCTTGTCTTACTTTCTTTCGTTAATACATAACTAATAACAAAAAACAAGTTCAAAATGTGCGGTAAAAAAAACAAGGCAAGTTCACTGAAAGTACTCTGAAATTATTTGGCTACCCATAAAAAACGTATACAAGGTTCACGAAAAAGAGACCCAACGGACAGAAAATGTCCCATATACAGCGAACAAAATAGTTTCATGACAATTTTTATCCGACTCTCTCCGTGCATAAATTTAGTTCTGCAGTTATGATATAAAACTCTAAAACGGCCCTTAAACGCAGAACTAACTCCTAAATTCTGTATATGGCTAAACCATTGATTATCCCGTGCGATGCGTTCGGGCGATAAATTATCTCATCATTTTCCAAAAATATGCTTTTCCAATAATTTTATTAAAAAAACATTTTAATGTCTTAGAATGATTAAAAAATATTCCCACCTTCTTTCCATCAATAAGTCAATCTTGTATTATTAATTCTAGCACCATCAGCACTAAACAATCCTCGATTTAGTCCATCGAATTTAATGATAGTACACTGCATATATAATACCATTTTGTAGTACGATATTGAGTATTGAGAAGCTCTGAAACGGCTGACGTTCACGACGACCGAATAAAAGATTCAATCGGATTAGACGAAAATGGAAAAATTATCAATACCAGCGGATCTTGCAAAGGGGTGGATGCTCGTACTAGGGTTACAGTATATATAGGTGGAAGATATAGCCTCCGCGCATTCTCGTGGCTCGTCAATTGGTGGAATATAGCTGCTGTTGCGAGATGCAACTATGGAACTTTTACGGTTGGTCGGTGGACGCGGAAGCCCTCAAACTCCGCGCTTCGGAACTCCGCGCGCGCCCGGACGGGTGGTAATTGAAATCGCGCGTCGGTAAATCGCGACCACCGTGGGGCTCCAAGCGAAAGCGGTGTGGCCGCGGCTTTCAATGCTCGGCTTGACGGTTTTCTCTGCCGGCACACATTAATAACTGCACCCATACATTGTTACTACACGTATACGCCCAAACTCGTGCAAAACGTGTATATATATATACGTGTGGGCATGAATTCGTGAGCCTATGGGACGTGTAGCGTCGATGGAAATTGGCGAATTTAATCAAACGTTCCGGCATTTATTGATTTATTAAATCGGCAACGGCGTATAGCTCGTTGAGAATAACGAATTGACTCTTTCTACCACGCGTAGGTATATCGCCAGCGATTTTTCCTTCGCCTATTCCCAGGCCATGCCAGCCACGAGAAAACGGTCTTCATATTCCTCGATTATCTGAATTATTGGAATCGAGATTGCAGGAAGTACATACGAATTTTAAAGTTTTTCGATATATAGACTGTTAAAGCAGAAACACTGTGCATAATACCAGAACTTTTTGTTTAAATTATTTTCCATATATTTCACTCAGTCTAAAACGAATTTTCAGGATACTTCAAGTAGTCCAAGACGTTAAAAAAAGTCGTTTAAAAAAGTGAGCGTCGGCGTGAGTATGAGTGTGAGTGTGAGTGTGAGGTGTGAGGTGTGAGATGTGAGTGTGAGTGTGAGTGTGAGTGTGAGTGTGAGTGTGAGTGTGAGTGTGAGTGTGAGTGTGAGTGTGAGTGTGTGAGTGTGTGAGTGTGAGTGTGAGTGTGAGTGTGAGTGGGAGTGTGAGTGTGAGTGTGAGTGTGAGTGTTACGTCCGTGCTATTTAAAGCACAATTTTCTGTACTACTTGCGTCAAAGGTTGACATTATATGCTTTTAACCTGTCCCTATAAAGACACTGTTCCGTACTAGTGCGCAAAAAGCTGTGAATATCGGATTCTGCGCATGCGTCAGTAGTTTCACTAACATAGGTGTACATAGGTTCTGCACATCGGTTAAAGGCACGAAAAGTCGCATTTTTTTTACACAATTAGTACAGAATAGTGAATACTCCATTGCAATGTAAAAAAAATCTACTTGAAATTTAATGTACAAGTACTCGAAGTTTTATGCATAAACTAGTATAGTAAATATAATATACAAGTGTGATGTAAAAGTATGGTACAGCGAATTCAATAATTTACTTTAATTTTACAGTAGAAGTACTTGAAATTAATGTAGTTTTACTTTAATTTTAACGTAAAACTACATTCATTTCATAACACAGTTGTACGATAAATTTAGATGACGAATTTATGCGTAAAAACTTACAGTCTTTTCTAACAGTGTATTTATGGCATCAACAAAGTTAAAAGATCACATGGTCCCAACTCTGGTTTCGATAGTGTTACGATAATGTGAAAATCTAAGATTATTAAAAATAATTATTATTTCTGTAGTTACTTTAAGTATTTTTCTTATTGTCCTCACAGTCATATTTCGGTACGTTGGGAATGACCGGGATGACCTCTTCTCACAAGTACATTTATGAGATATCCGCATCTTTTCACGTGCACGAAAACTTCCCGGTCCCCAGACTCGCCCGAGGCAAACTTTTTCCGAATCGATCTTTCCACCGCACACGTTTCGCAGTGTCTCGAGATTCGTATCGAAACATAGGTACGAGAAACACCGTATATCTATCTCCCATCGTTCCGAGATGGGCGCACCGGCACTGTATATATAAATACTGCAGGAGGCGTTCAGCGTCGAGGCTCTAGCTGAACAAACTTGGCCCCGAGCTTTATTCGCCTCTGAAGACTGAAGTACGTTTACTAAAGTATAGGCACTCCCTTCCACCCTCTCGCCCCCATACCACCCTATACTTCGAACTCGACTCTACGCTCTTGTGCAAAGTGCACTCGAATAAGTTGCACTCGAGCCTATATATATTTTATAGCTATACTTATAGTTCGGATTTAGTGGTGTATCCATCGGTGAATCGACGCGAAACTTTTCATCTGAAAAATCGAGAGGTGGTTGTAAGCCCTCTCTAAAGACTCGTTCTCGGTACGATTACATTCGCACGGTTTTATGCAATCATACCATATTCACCCAACAATAAAACTGTATTATTCGCATATTTATCTGGAAATGAGAATTAACACCGGAAATTGATTTTGTTTTAATCACCTTACTTTTTCCTAGTAAATGGCCCAGGGGCACCGAAATGTATTTTTTTTTTTCAAGAATTAACAGTAAATAATTTTATTTTGTATAATAATGAAATTGAAAAAGCGCTTCAAAAGTGGAAAAACGCCAATATCCTTGGTAAAAGAACCTCCAAAAAAGTCGAACCAGTAAAAATATACATAGAAAAAAAAATCCGAGAAAAAAAACATCATGAAAAAGTGGCAATCGAAATAAAATAGTTGATTTTTTTTCTGTTGTTATTTCTAAACCTGGGATTTAATTTTACGGATATTTTTTCCTAGATTCGAAGCCACAACCGTAATGATAGATTCGAGAATATTGTACGTGGGAATTTTGCATCCTGCTCTGGAATCAAACTACATTACACGCGAACAGGATAGTTATCATCAGCTGGGGGCAAGGCATGCGCTGAACGATTTCTTCGAATGTTTATTTACCGTTTCCTGCCTACCGTGTCTGTACAATTTGCAATACCGAAAGGTTACCAGCTGGAATAATATTGGTAGCAAACGCCATTGTCTCGTTTCCTAGTTGTTTTGAAATACGCAGTCTTTTCATTCCCCGCATGAATAAAATACTAAAATTTAAATATTTAAGTATTGTGTTTGCTACAAAATAAAAATCAAATACAAATTTGTTCTACTATTAAATAAAGGTTTTTGTCCACATACGTCCGATGACACTTTATGTTAATTTTTCAGAAAATTTTCTGTCCATTTCTACACTGTAAAAAATGTTCGCGGTTTTCCTATACAAACGTGTATGAATTTTGTAGAACTTGGTATAGGAAGTCGGAATTAATATGTTTGCATAGTAAATTTAATACAGACATATGAATTTTGATAAACCGGCGATTGGAAATTACAACACATGATTATTAAATCATCATTTACTAAATTACTATATGAAAATCAATATGCACTTTTCGGAATTTTCGTACCCGATTTGAAATTTAATATACATTGTTCCATTAAATGTGAGATCAAAATTACTCAAATTACAGTTACTGGTATTGGAAAATACCAAGTAAAGTATTTGCAATTTTGTCTATATGGGTATATTCCTTTATAAAAAATGTTTGCGTTTTTGCTGCACCAAAGTTGTTGCATAGTAGTTGCATAGTAAATTTAGTATGCGTGTATGGATTTTACCACACCGGTGATATAAAATTACCACACATGGTTACTAAGCCAATCATTACTGAATTAGTACATGAAAATCAACATGAATTTTTGGAATTTTAGTAACTGATTTAAAATTTAATACACATTTTTCAATAACGAAAAAGAAATCCGCACTAGATCGCTAACACCTACCACTTAGCATCGACTTCTGATAAGTTACTCGAGATTTTCAAAAAGATTCCGTTTATCCAGAAATTATGTTCATTTGAAAATATTTTCAACTAACTTTGCGCTCTGATTGCAATCAATTGAATATTTTGTTATGTCAATTATGAGTATGCTTGAGAGAATAATAGTTGTACAACTCTTATGTCATTTAGATATCCAAAATTACTAAGTCGTTGATAGCGTAGTCGGTAGCGTGCGTGCGTTGTTAGATACTTAGGTAGGTAGGTCGTAGGTTCAAACCCCAGTGTAAGCGAAAAATTTTCTGTGGCGAAAACCAATTCCCAACAATTTCTGATGACACAATTTGTGTAAAAAAATAATGTCCGACTGATATTTATATTTTTTAAAATTGTTTTTATGTCCATTTTAAATTTCCAACTCATATGTATTTGAATTTTCAGATACCGCTCATATGAAAATTCAACATAAATGTTTATGAAATTTAATATATAAAGTCATTAAATATCAAAAGTAATGTCTATGAATTTTCAAATATATTCATTCGAAAAATATCTTGCAGCGATGAAAAAACCAGAAACAATTGTGCCGTATTGTTATCGAAAGCTACATTTTATCCAATACCGTTCATATGAAAATTCAATATAAAGGTTTATGAAATTTAATGCACAGTTTATGCATATGGTACTTCCAATACAAGTATATTAATTTTAAGAAAGATTTTTTTTACAGTGTAGCTTTACATTACGTATTTTAAAATCATTTTTGTTATTTTTCAGTTACATTAGAATCTTACCAAAAAATTATTATGTATTATTGAAATAATTTCCGATTAACATTTTTTACGATTAACAATCGTGGTAAGCGAAAATTCTAAGAATTAATGTAAATATTTCTGTTTCAGTTATCGGAGAATCAGCAACTCAAAATTTTGAGTATCCCGATGTTATCATGGCTCTGGTCAGTCTGACCAACGGATGAACCCTGCACGAGTCAGATGAACATTATTGATTTTTGCAACAAGTTGACGCTGTCGAATGTCGTCATAATAAATAACTGTGCGAAAGAGACTCCAAAGAAATAGTAAAAAGAGTTCGGAGTGAAGTATCACACTTTTATTGTCGGCGGTATCGACTTCAGAAAAGTACAGTCGGTATATCGAGGACCACATAACATGGACACACAACAACAGAGATTGGAGGGTGTATATTCAGCCGGAGAAAAATTGTCGGTTATTTGTCTTGGAATAAGAAGCAGACAGTTCGCCAATTCGATTTAAGATGTTTGCGACGTGTTCTGAGCTCGACAAATTTATCACCGATATGCAAGGCGCTTCGGAAAAGTCGTGTCAGTGCATATGTACCTGGGCTGCCGAGAATATTTTATACAACAAATCGAAATACCTTCTTTCTTTTGTTCAGCGCACTTCTCACGAAATATCTGAAATTCTGCGCTGAATCATTTCAGTAGTGGATACCCTCGACTTTGCTACCCGTCGTCCAGTACGCGTACTGACACAAACAATAGGTCAAGAAAGCAACGTCATTGCGTTTTGCATCTACGTGTAACGAAAGGGTCGAGATATCGTCCGTCGACGTGGTTATCACGACGATTTATCAGTCCCCATATAGGAAACATAGTTCGCGTTAGGACATGCGATGGAATGCATACGCGACGAGTTATACCTCCTCAGGTGGCTCCTGTTTGGTCAGAAATGGCAATAGGGTGCTACATATCCGGATATATTTGTATGGACACTTTTACCATTTGAAGGGCAGAAAAAAGCTCGTTATAATTTGCTTACACAGCGTAAATATTACTTCCATGAACTGCCTTAACATTTGTTTGAGGTTTATGAATGGATAATCAAAAAATAGACGCAGGGTGAATGTTAAGTGACCACCAACAGCATTGATTTCGAATCTGTAATGTAAGCGCACCAATCGCTGGACATGCAGAGATAATTGAATTAACATCTCTCTTTCACACGGTACATCTAGTCACTGGGATATGTGCAGCCATTGGGCCGTTTTTGTTTAATATTTTATGCAGTGATATCAAATCTTGCGAGGAGGTTTCATGATTAAGTTAAGAATATTTGCCACACCGATCAAATCAGTGTTGATTTTTTTATAATCGTTTCTGTGAAATTTTATCCATTAAATAACAGTACTAGGAGATCATTTATATTATTTGTACTTAATCAAGAGGCATAATAGAAATGGGTTTTCAAAAAAGGTCAACAGTTATTCCTAAGAAGGCACATTTTTTAAAAGTTTTTTTCCTGGCAATGATCAGTAATTCATTGTGGTTTTTATGGCTTCTTTTATTTTTCGAAAGGTGTTCGACAAATAGTGCGTTTGAATATTTAACGGTGTTAATAGTTAATAAAATAACAGTCTGTGATTTATTCTGCAAAGAAAACCTTCACAAAATAATGTCTATAATTATTAAACGGTTAACACAGTCGAATATCTAGGTGGTCAATATGTAGACAATGTTTTATGAAACCGAATGATTAATTCTGCATTTAAATTCGTGAAAGCTTATGGATTATTCTTGGAAAATCTGGCCAAAAATGTATCTCTTTGGAAATCGCTTTAGTACTAATTTTATTCCATCCAAATATGGACTTTTTTATTATACGCTATTTTTTTAAGAGGTTTTCGATGGTTACAAATATTATGCTTATGTTGGCATTATAGACAATTCCTTCCAACGTAATCATTCATCTTAAAAGCCTTTCTTGAGAGCTTTTATTTTTTTCTTTAAAGCTTCTAAACCAGATACTCGCGTAAGCAGCAAAAGATCATAAAATAAATTATTCAATTTACTTTAAAAAGTGTTCGTGGTTAATAAAACATGCCATCTATGGAGGTTGAAATTTTAGGTTCGATACGTGTATTCCAGAAAGCGGGAAAATCTGCAATACCCACTTGTCATATACGTGGTGCTCGATAACCGTGCGCACGACCCGTACTCCGATGCCATCAAGTGGATCCGACCTAATTAGTCCAGTGTGCGTTCAGATCCGATGCAGGGCTGTTCTGGATGCCGCAAGATAAACCATGCTGCGGCCGCTCACCACAAACTTCGAGATATATTATAGTATATAATATACTGGGAAGGGCTAAGGACACGTCACCTCCCAAGTAATTGCTGTGCGATCGATTGATATTGTTGATACCACATCTTTTGCCCGAGTTTCACCGCAAGTGGCTCAGACTCGATGGAAAAAAATTGGCCACAGCGACAACTCATTTATCCGATAGATATATACATATAGCGACATGTACCACGAAACAGAACCAAAGAAAAATTTAAGGTGGAAAAATCGAACATATAAGTTATTTATCGTTGATAATACACAAAGATATATGTAATTTCCCTTTGGATAGTGACTTCGTAACGAGAAAAATCTAAGCGAAATGCAGGTAAAAAGCTTACGAGATTTTATGAGAATTTGAATTGGATTCCCACAAGATTCTAGAGATTTCCTGTGGGATTCCAACTGAGATCCAAGTCAAGAAAACACTTCAAATGGGATTGCCGTTTTGTTGAATAGGTATGGAATTATGTGGAATCGAATTTCCGCGGAGCTTCCTAGTTGGAATCAGAGATGGGAACCTTTCATTACTATCAAATAACCAATTTTCGTTTATATACCTTGTACTTTATTTATTATTTAATATTTAATATTTAGTACAAGTATAAGAGACAAAAACATAAGGTATATAACTGCAAGTTGTTTATTCTGTATACCGTCCTTTAAACTTTTTTTTTCAGCGAATTTCATGCTAAAATTATAAATAATTAATTTAACAGACAAAAGTAACAATCGCTACTTTTGGCACGCTCATCACCTACTTTACTTTTCACCATTCTTAAAATAAAATTAATTGCGAAAGAAAAGATTTCAAGGACAAAATACAAATAAAAAATATACAGTGATATAACGTGTTTCATAAATTATTTCATATGATTTTATTTTATTCAAATATTTTATATAAATTTATGGTGGAATGAATAAACAAAAAGTGCATATATGTTCAGTGGCACATCTAAATAACTTTTCAAAAATAACTGTTGAACTGCAAACGCTGTAATCTGTTATCTAATTTGTTATCTCTCAAGTTCGTCCTTTCTTCTTTTCTCGTAGTTATTTTTACGAAATCTTTTAGTCATGAAACAATTTGCCTATCTCTGGTTGTTATTCCTTTTTATTGGAATCTCTATGGAATTCCATTGAGAAGAACTGCTTTTTGGAAATACGTAATGAACGACCCCATTTAAGAAAATTCAATTCCTTATTATTTCTGACATCGTACTCGTTTGACGTTCAGTAATTTCCGACACAAATAACTGCAGTATAGTTTTTTTTTTGGTGACATTGATTGAACTTGTATTCCTCGAGGGCTCAACTGAAGCCATCATCACGCGAACGGTGTAACGGTATGATCTCTTAACCTGTCAGAACTGCAAAGGTTCGAGCATTTTCCCAGGATACTATGATATGGAGGTTTGCATACTGCACATCAGTTTGAATATATAGATACGTCGATGAGAGTGACACGATTACGCAGGGCACGGTCGCACAGGTGCCAATAACACTCGCACAGGTATTAGCTATATACGTAGAACATCCTGCCACACAGATAGTACATCCGCGCAACTGTGGAAAATACCTCTCGCCGCTCAACGAATCCCCTGAAGTATTTATCGGATATCGACGTCCACACGTTCGCGTCTGCCTGCCCAGATTAAACGGGAACTTGCAAGCTCTCGATTAACGGATGAAATTTCAAAAAAAGAAGAAAAAAGATTAATTTTTTCTAGATCAATGAAAATCTTCACTGAATACCGTTATTAGTTTCTGAGAATATCATAGCGGTGACGTTTCTTCGTTTGCTTTATTTAACCACGTAATGAATTCAATCGGAAACGTCAAGGAAAAACGGAAATTATATTATTATATGAATGAAAATTGTGATGGAGCAAAAACGTATCATGCTGGGCGCGGTAAATTATAATACATATGTATATATATATAAATATATAAGTATGAATGACTAAACATAGGTATACACATTGAGAAATGTTTTATCTATAAATACTCTATATAAGGTACGATCGTTCGTGATAAGATATATTTTTATATGTAAATATGATGATGGCGTTCCTTCTTGTTATCTTGATAATATGTAATGTATAATACTATAAACCCAAACTATACATAGTGTAATTAATTTATAAGTGATAACAAATATCGCGATAATGATTAACCAGCGAATTGTTGTCGAATGAAAGGATGCGTTACGAAGTAATATTATTAATGACAAATGTTTCCCATATGAAAATCGTGTTCTTCGCAATCAATCGCAGACCAGAAACTCCCTGCAGCATTCAATAACCAATGTAAACATTTTCATAGTGAAGGTTAATAGATGTTTATCGGACGTTTTTATACATAAACCGATATATTAAAATAAATATACACGAATAATACGAAATTAGTCAACTAAAAATGATTAATATGCAATTACTGTAATATCACTATGTAATTGCATATTACATAAAATATGCCCATTTATGCATAAAAGCTTCCGATAAAAGAGCATTCATTTTTCAAACGTTTTGATAGTGATCATATATCGAACAACCGACTTCAATGCCCAAGAAAAATTAATTCAGAATTTGTTATTTATCGTTTTTGTATTAAAGTTCTTGGAAGGCAATGAATTACCAATTTTCCTTAAGTTAAATAGGTCGATGGTTGAGAGCAGGTTGATACGCGGTAAAAAAAACATATTAAAAAATTGTAGTTCCTCGTTTTATGGAAATAATTTGGTCAATATGCTGAAGATAGGCTTCAACTGAAAATCAACCGGGAAATTTTTTTCCGTTACTTATCTTGACACAAGATGAAATGAAGAGTCCTTCCAGGACCCACACGAACTACTTGAAAACCCTCGCATCTCCTCCAAATATCTAAAGTCGGAAATCGTGCAGCGGGATTTTTTAATATATTTAGAAGTTAGACCTGAAACCTAATCTTATCGATGAGTGACCTAATATAAGAATGAATCATTCTGTGAGACATTTTGTAGGTCCTTCAGATTTTCAAAAATTCTTTTCAATTCATAATAAATAGTTAATAGCAATTTCTCTTCCTCAATAATAATCATTAGAAAATCCTCGAATTATTTATCCGTTTTGTCGTATTTCCCAATAATTTCGTTGAATAAGTAACAAATCCTTGGTACTGTAACAAACAATCGTTTTCCATTTTCAAATTTTCTGCTAAACCAGTAGACAATATAATTTATCAAATTCATAAACTTTGATCGTGAAATTATCCTTCTATTGCCGTATTTAATTGTTCTATAATTTAGTTTATAAGTCGAAAGCGGATAAGAAAAAAAAGAAAGTTAGTTCTACTATTACAAACTTTTTTGTACTGTCTGTATTGATGACGACTTTTTTCGAATATTTTTTTAATTCGAAAGAATCTTCGATACAAGTATAATTATCAAGCAGATCTTTTGAATGACAGAGGAAATCAAGAGATACGCAAAGAGCATGTAACTTGTCGGAAATACGATTGTACATCCGCATTGTCGGGAATCGTCGATGGGGTCAGCGAATGTCCGACAGCGAAAAGCACAAAGAAATTCCAGATATTCGGTAATTTACGAGAGCCCAACATCGGAATCGAACGAACGAGCGAACGTTCGGTCAGTGCAGCAGAACGTTTTTTTTTTTTTTTTTGGTTGCTCGTCGATGCTACTGCTGGTCTCTCTGCGGAAAAATTCTGCGCCCGCGCGTTCACGCGTCTCTCTGGCTAGCCAACGAAGCCAGTTGGAACGCTAGCGCTTGTCCTATAGCGTTTCCTATTCAAGCTTCTCTTTGGGGTATCGACACCGGAAATTCCCAGGAGCCTTGCGCTGGTCAGTTGCCTCGTGCTGGTCAGTTGCCTCAACCCGACGCGTGCCCTCAGCTTCTCGCTCTCGCGTTCCACTTTCGACTTCCGCAAATTCCAATTGGACTCCGCCTGCCACGGAACATGTGTTTGCACGCTTTTTTTTGTTCAACATGTCCTGCATGTGGAAGTACTCTGTACGTTTTTGCGGGATGTCTTGTACCGCTGAAGATGGCATTCTACCAACGGCAATGCAATCAGAAAGATAACTAAATCTTTTTTTTTAATATCGAGGATTATTTATTTTCGAAGAATAAAATATTCTTTAAATACCTAATTTGTATCTCTATATTATAAACATATCCCGCCATCGCAGCCTCCAATGGACAGGATATATATAGGATATTCCATGCCGAAAGAACCCTCCAAACTTGATTTTCTTTAAGACCTTCATGGACCCGAGACTGGATTTTTTCTAAATCGCTCATGTGTCCCAAAGCCATGATTTTTTCTAAGTCTCTAATAATAGTACAAACCATTTTCATAAATAAAGGTGTCGGAAAATATGTGATAAGTAATATGAAATGATTCTCTTATAATTCATTTTTTTAATAAATTGCCAAAGGAATAATAATTTTTTCCTGAAAAGGAACTATAGTTTGGCAAATGTAATTACATACTGGAAGAAAAAATAATTTTTAAATACTAAAAAAAAAACTTTGAAGTTTTCCTACCGATTTGCAAAAAAATAAACAAAAACTTCATGATGTACAACAGAGATGTTATTGAGGGCGGATGTAATACACACTGATGAAAATAACGAGAACAGAATAATAATTGGCCATGCCATTCCTGACGCGCTACGTCGGAAGTAAGCGAAAGACGAATTTATCAGATTCCCGGTGAAGAGAAAGCAATCCGCGAATGAAATAACTCGAACAATGCACCGACGGAAACAGCGCGTCGATAAAAAAAGGGGGGCTTTTGTCGTTGCTACGAGTTCCATGACTGTTATTTTTAGCTTCGTTGCCTTCCAACGATTCTGCAGTACTTTTTCAATTCTTTCTTTTTTTCCCCACTTTTCACTTCATGGTTTCATGTAACTACACTGGTTGGAGAAAAAAGTTCGACGAATTTTGGCAGTTAAACGGTGCAAGAGAAGGTCTGCTGAATATTTTACCGTAGGTCCTGCGATTGAAAAAGCCTCATCAGCGAAATACTAAATTTCACGATTTTCAAAAAAATTATGTAATTTCTATACTGGCAGTGGTTTACAAATCACTCGAATTATCCGCAATTACGTACTAATTGTATGGTTGTTTATATGTAAATCATATTATAACTATTATAAGTGATAAACAAAAGATAAATGATTATAAATCTACCATAAAGAAATAAGGACATTAAATGGTTGGTCGTATTTCCGGTGTGGAATCGATAAGAAAATACTACGAAGCGACGATGACCCTTATTTGTCATGATCACCGATGCATTGCCGATCATGTGATTGCCACGTCAAGTGGAAGCTATCGTCAACTGTAATTGTCAGAAAAGGCATGGCGAGGTTGTATTCATAAGCACGATTAAATCATGCGATTCGATAAATAAATGGATAAAACGTATTTTTCACCGTTGGCTTGCGTTATTTTCATATCTATCATATGGATCGATACACTCTAATAATAAGTAGGGAGAAAAAAATACTACCACTGTTTTCATTCGCAGTAGCGGTGATGATTTTCATGCTGAATTTAGGTAAGTTTACTTAGAGAAATCCTATCGAATCTACATATTTGAACTTTCACGCTTGAGAGTTTTATAGATTAAGCAATATTGAAGGTAATTTCAATATTTAAAAGTCGATCATTGATTACAATACACTTCTAACAAATTTTCCATTAAAAGCGGCTAATTACATAAGGAATCATTGGCAGAAAAAAACAAAGACTTTGGGTGAGATATTTCGACACGTAAAGAGAATTTTTCAATAATACCTACATGTAGATACGAAAGATAATACGAAAGATCCCCTGATAACTGAGATCGAAAAACGTACTTAAATTGCATTTGGAAACTCTTGCTCTGACACGACAGAGACGTCGTGTTAGAGTAAGATTTTAATCTTACTCTTCTGTATGCGCCGCAGTTGCAAAGACAAAATCGCAATAAATAAAAAACAAATGAGAATTTTAAAAAAGTTTAATCGTAACACAATCTGAATTTATTAGCTTGTGAATTTTCGGATTATAAAAAACAATAGCTAAAAACGAAAGCCAAGAGGCGCCACGGTTCACGAATGGACCCCCTGGGGGTCTGGTCCAGATCAGTAACCAGGCCCCCATGCGGCCGCATCCGACTTCTCTCTTTATATCGCATTCGCCATAGCATTTCTGCCATGGGCAGAAACTGCAGAACACCTATGCCGATATAGCCGGTCTCGAGTGCGCCTCACGGCACCGGAGCTACGTCACGTTTCGTCGAGAATGTAAAAACGGACTACAGCTGTATACATGAGATCCCCACATGTAGAAATGAGATCCCCACAAGTAGAAATACCTGTGTAGGTTTTATGTATACATCTGGAGCTTCATCGTGCCCGTATTATTATTTGCGACGAAAATCGACGGTTCCGGAATTCGAAACCGCGACCTACCGATGCGCTGGACTACACGGAAAGAATTTTCTGGTAATCACAATTCAAAAAGTTTTACGATGTTTCCCATACAGCATAGTAAATTTTGTTTATTCGACCAGTCTGGCGATGATTGCCATGCAGTACATTAACGCGAATTTTTCGTGTCTAATATACAGTATGGCTAACGGTGCCAGTTGTGTTCACAAGTCACTTATCAACGTTATATAATGCTGATAAAACGCAGCTTAGTGAAGATTGCTAGGTCGCTTACGTACTTACTTCTTCATCGTATACCAGGTAATGTCGGGAATTCGTACAGTTAAAATGATACTTAAATTAATAGAAAGTAAAGGTATGTAAAGATAGGATATGGATAGGTTACAAAAATGTAGCATAAAAAAATACACGTTGTTTTGTCCAATTATTAAAAATTTATTTATTTTTCTTAAAATGAAATGATATTTTAAAAATAAAAACGCCATCACCATTTTTCGTCCTGATCTCGGACGTCACTAAAGAGCAGGTTGCAATACGTTGCAAACAGTCCAGGTTACGCACCGATTTACAACGACGACGACAAGTGACGATTTTCTTATAGAATAGACGAAGAATACATAGAGAATATATCTTTAAAAAATACGTAGACTTGCTTTTTCGTCTTCACAATTCTTTGTTCGTTGCACTACACTACCGAGAAAAATGGGCTCCTAACGCCACTGACGTTGTAAACACACTCAGCCAGCGCCAAATGTATAACGGTCACCGCACGTCTTTCGTGTATAGCTAATAGTCTGTTTAGAACTATAGCCTATGGTTGGGTAATGAATCGCAGACGCGCGGTCTTAATAGTTACAACGTTGAGGATATCTGAATTTGCTATTTTTTATATGTGAAATGTTCGCATTTCTTTCGGAACCGATTCCGTAACTATAGATTTTATTAATAAATTGAGAGATGAACTTCTTCATATATTGCGAATCGTAATCACTGTCTGTTGGAAGTCACGACCATTGTCAAGCTTTAAGATGTCTTCGAGGCACTCTTGCGTATACATCCTTGCAAACTTTGGATTATTTATAGTACGGTTTAAAAACCGAAACATAGTAAAGATTCTTGTACAACGTGCAGCACACAGTAAAACACGATACAGTTCTTGATAGGAAAATATAGAAATAGATGCCAAAGGCGCTGAATAAACCAAGTTTACTATACTAAATTCGGTAATGATTACGAGACTCTTCTCTCCGTGTAAAGGCCAGCACATTAACTACCCAGATAATACAGAAGGATCCATTAGTAAGAAATTATCGCTCTACTCTAGAACTTGAATTTTCAGGCTTATGATGTGATTAAGTATTTAATGCAATCATGTAATAATCCCAATTAGTCGATCAATGCTAGTCAACTTTTAGAGTTACATAAGTAGGAAATGTGAACAGACACATTTATAGTAAGCTGCTTGAGCCACATTAATACACAACCCGATTCTACGCAGTAGCGTTCCAGCGCGTTTTAATCCTTCACAGTCGATTCAACGCAAAGTTTTGCAACACATTTCGATCCTACACATTCGCTTAGTCGGTATCAACTCAAGAGAATACCTCTTACCGATAAGGAAAAACTCCGAGCAATTTGGCCCGCAGACAGAGGTTCTCACGCGAGTCCGTAGGCTGCGTGAGAACCTCTCACAGAGTCGCGAGGCTGGGCGACAGCCCATACTGATACGGACTCGCGTGAGAACCTCTGTCTGCGGGCCAAATTGCTCGGAGTTCTTCCTTACCGGTAAGAGGTATTCTCTTGAGTTGATACCGACTAAGCTAATGTGTAGGATCGAAATGTGTTGCAAAACTTTGGGTTGGATCGACTGTGAAGAATTAAAACGCGCTGGAACGCTACTGCGTAGAATCGGGTTGTGTATTAAAGAATGTGCACGATTGATTTGAGTTGAAATGGAATGTGTTGATAAGTGCTTGTGGATAATCTAATTGTGCAGACAACTCAACGGGCGGGATCATGCCTGTATAGCAAGCAATGTGTAGAATTGAAATGTGTAGGATCGAAATGTCGTGGGAAAGGCCTGTGAACAGCAGAAATGTGGTGAAAAAGCAGTACGTAGTATCGAGTTTGTAGAGGAACGAATGTGAAATTACGAGATGCATCGTATCGGAATGCGCGGTAAACCGAGTGTATTGGAACTGTTTGTGTGGGAAGAAATATGTAGTATCGAAATGAGTAGGATCGAAACGTCGTGGAAAGAGCGTGTGAACATGAGAAATGTGAACGAAAAACGATGTGTAGAATAGAGTTTATGAAGGAATGAATGTATCGGATCGCTGCTGTGGTGGATAGCATTGTGCAGGAAATAAGGGCTGCCGATGTCTGGAGCCACCAACTTTTTAGAAGAGGTTTTTATAGGGCTGTATGCTTGCCCAACTTTTATTTATATAGGAATCACAATTCCTATACAAATTACTATTTGTGAGGACCGATACTGGTGGTTGTGCGGTCAGTGTACGGCTCGGGCGGTCCCCCGAGTTAAGCAGCATTGTTTGCGGTCATAACTTGGATGGGCGACCGTTTAGCCGTGCACCGGCTGGCACATCAATGAGTGAGCGGGAGGTCAGTTTTTCTGAGACCGCGGTGTTTACACCTAAGTAAGTTAGTTTCGTGAATACACCGGGAAATCAGAAAAATATACGGCTGTCTGTATCGGTACGGGTTTTCCGCAGTTTCCCCTTGCCCATGGCAAATGCGGTGCAGTGTAGCTAAAGTCGGCTGCGGACGCATTGGAAAGTTAGGTTAGCTTAGTGAAGTGCGGGTAGGGAGTGATAGGAGTAATAAGGGTGGGAAGGGCGGTAAAAGGCGATTGAAGCCATACCATGGAAAGAATGAAAAAAAAAAAAACTATTTGTGAGGTAAGTACAACGGAAACGGTAAAAATACAAATGACTTCATTGTGCTATAAGATAGTGCTTTGTAATGCTAATGCGAAAAGCAGACTTTTCGATAAATGTTAGGAAATTGATCTCACGAGCTATAAGCGAGTGCTGCCTACTTCCTAATCGTCGTCGGAGATCCGCTATATTGTACAAGTAGCACATACTACTTTTTGAAACAACTGCACAAATAATTTCCCTTTTTATTTCTACAGTTTTGCAAGAGCGGGCGAAAATGTAGCTCTTGCGCACTAAGGCGCAAGAAGTGTGGGACTAAATACAGAGCGCGGTATTACGCATGCGCAGCGTTTGTTTCTCATAACTAAACAAAAAATGCCACCACATCGAGAAAAGGGTGTACTTGTAGGAACCACGGAATTGATAATACCAACCAACATGCATTGTAGAATATGGCATTAGCAAGTTATTGAGTTGGTATAATGTCAACCAACCGATTGGTAATGCCAGCCAACCGATTGGTAACACCCACCAAACTACATCAAACGTTCCAAGCATTTAAAGGTTGGCTTTCTCAACTAACCTGTTTTCTCCGTGTATCGCCATGCGCTAGAGGCATGAAAAGGAGGACTTGTTATGCGTGTGGTACAAAAAGATTATAATATACTTTTACTTCACTCGGTGCGATAATGGACGTTTTACGCACGCTTCGCTTGCATAAATCGTCATTTTCACATCTTGTAATATAACATTTTGCATAATACTCGTTGGAAAAACTTGTATCGTAATGTACTATTACTCACATTTTCCTTTAAACTTAGGTTACTCAACTATTAACATTATCGGTTATTCATTAGCTGTCGCATTTCTTCAATAAGACATAATTATTAAGACTCTATTGAAAAATGCGTCGTTTCGACACCACCTATATGGGCGTATCTCACAAACCTTTGACTTTCGTGTAACTTGACTGCGGAATACGATAGTAATGTACACAAAACGAATTACGCGAGTATCACACTTTTACTAAGATGTATAAAGTATAATCTATCTGAAAAAACATAATTTAATTTTATAATGCTCCAATAGACTGTTTTATCCTGGTTCAAATGCGGAAATTATCAACGTTTTCGCGTGTAACTCTGATTTTCGCGTCACTTTGTAAGGGCATAGCATTGATATGACGTATTTTTCGTGAGAACACTCGAAAACTAAATTTTATTCGGGAACTGCATCACGATACGGTCACCTTCGGCCGTCCACCCTTGTTCACGCATCCGCAAACCCGATGGGCGCCAGTTAATTTTTGTTTCACTGGTAAGGTAAACGTACCAATGGCGGGACGTTTAAGGCGGTGTCTGTTTTGTATGCCAATTTCCGCATGCATATATTAATTATTTTGCAAATGGTGGTAACGAATTGCAAGATTAGAGTTTCTAGTTTCCAAAAACTATACAATAAAAATATTTCTGATTGTTTGATAAATAGTTATTGATTAAAACGCTGAAAAGTGCAGATGTACCAGTGCCGGGACGGGTATTTTTGTGCATGTCCCGCTGCCGGGACACCAAATGTGCGTATCGGTGGACATTTACAAATTTTAATGCATCTGCTTGAAAAGAAATGCCAAAAAATGTGCGGTACACATATATACACCTATGATGCAATAAATCAAACATATATGTTTATAAAATACATATATTGTAACGGAACGCCTTACCCCCAGCGAGAAACTTGAAAATAACGTTCCGTTCAATCGTTGAGTCTTAGACCCCAACGGCTCGAGCACATACACCGCGCCGTAGAAACTCGCGGATTCAAACCGATCAACGATCAAACGGATGGCAGTTGCCAGCCTCTCTGGTAGTGGGGCGAACAGTATAAAAGCCAGCCACTCGCTACGATCTTCTCTCATTAGACACCTAACTATCCTGCATAAAGGACCCTCTAGTATTAAGACTTATTATTATATTCCGACTCTTACAGGCCTCAATATTGCATTGACACTTGGTAAGAGTTTCCTTGAGCACAGCCCAGCTCGCCCGATTGCCTGAGTATTGCACTCACACTTTCGGTTTTTCCCGTGAGCACGCCCAGCTCCTGTGTGCCTTAGCATTGCGCTAACACGCACAGTTTCTTCTTATCTTTTCTATCCTCAATGTTCTGTTACAATATTCGTTAGAATATCGTCCTTCTTTTTCCGCCTTTAAAACATCCCGTAGGCCTCGATATTGCATCGACACCTACTTCCACCGTACCAATAGTTTACATAGGCCTCGATATTGCATTGACACCTATTCCAGTTAAAAACCCAAAAAACCGCATTAATCCACGCTTCCTGTAGGCCTCGTTATTGCAACGACACCTACAACCCCAATCTAACTCCACTATTTGAAATACCGGCCTCGTTATTGCAACGACACTGGTATATCCATCTCTCCTTTGCCTCATCTTCGTAAACTTTCTTGGCAGTGGTCAGGGATCTCACCCACACGACCACTACTAAGAGAGCTACCGAATTTATTCGCCCGGTACAGTCTATCGACGGTACCGGGAGAAAAACTGAGGTAAACAAAGCTCCATACCCGAATATACGCGCAGGCCTTGGTATCGCACCAACACTTGCCCGTGTCTCGCATATGATCTACTAAAGCCTGGCAGACGCCTAGCTTACGCACTTTCTCACACACACATACCAACAAATTTAAATCTGAGCATTCGAACTATAATAAATCTGTCTCGAAATTACGGAAGCCTTCGTAATTAAGCGCTTCGAGCATTTAAACTTTCTTTTGCACGTCGGCGATATGCTGACGTATCGAGTCACGCTTTTATAGATTTAAAGGGATTTATTAATTAAATTGTTCCATATTAGTAATTAACTCTTGCTGATATAATAGTCGACAATTGTCTTATTTTTCGTCGTTTCTTTTAGAGAACTCCTGGAGATAGCCCAACTCACGACCATTAATAATTTATTTGCGCGATAGTTATAAAAGCAATTAGAGTAAAGTTTGGCAGAAGATAGAGCTAGGCCGATGGTGAATCAAGACGTGTTGTCCCCCTTGAGCACAGACGCTTCTGTTTACTTGATGCATTGAGAATCCTTCACTCTTCCCTTGTAGCAAACCTCCTACTTTTGAGAAACATCCCTGAATAATAACAAATCTATTCAAGTACCTGATTCCTCAATCCACTACCTCCTAAATTGAGTAATTTCATAGTACTACAATTCCTATGATGACGTGGAATGCACCTGTGTACTCGTCTGAGGAATATTCTATCAAACATCGGTTAAAATAGCGTGCATAGAAGTACGCGAGAATTAAAATCATTTGTTAATGAGCGTGGACGCTCTCCGTGAAGACGCCAGTCCTCTCACGCGAACCTTCGAGTCATTTTTTCTTATTAATCTCGGGATTTTCCCGCATCAAACCTACCATACTTATGTTCATTGAATTCATCGAGGTATCCTCTTGAAATTCATTCGCACATTCGCGATTCATTCCTCATCATCCCACAACATCAAACCGATGATGATCTAAATATCCTGCCTTGTTGCTTAAAGGGATATCTGAGGTTTATTTCCTCCTACAAACTTATCTGCTTTCGGGTCCAGTACACGAAATTCCTCCCTCAGATCATAAGAATTCCTATAATAACCGAGATTTTGAAGTCGAACGCGTACAGGTAGAGTACCTTCCATCCACATTCCTACTTACCCAAAATCTGAATTTGTTTCAATATATATTTTAGTAAATTATCAATGAAGTTTTTGCTACCGCATAACCCAACATCCGCGTCAAAATGTCAATCGTGCGATTGTGTCCCGGCTCTGGGTCGCAGCGAGATTGCTTACTACTTGCCCCAGTCGCGGAACATACGTTGGACAGTGGTGCCAACATATATTCGATCAGCTCCAATAACGGGACACAAAAATTACGAGTTTTAAGATATTGTACGTAACATTTGACAGTGTAATCTTAAACTTTAAGAATTTCTGAATTTGAAATACCTATGGAAAGTCTCGAACGAACTATAATCTCCGGGATATCATATTAATGATTATTCGGCTCTCCTTAGCTAATTGGTTTAGGGATTTGCTGAAAAAGCTCGAACACCATAGATCCGCTAATATACTTATTATTTACATTTTCAATTTACGATGAAAAACATGAAATTTTTTCACGTATGTTAATTATATATAACAGGTACAATTGAAAGAGTTATTTTTTAATATTTTATCCATTAAACTCTTAGTATCTACAAATATCCCTTTAGTGTCCCTCAATTGGGACCAGTCCCACCATTGGTACGTTTACCTTATTAACGAACCAGTATGTCCGAGAAACCGAGTTGGGCAGGTTCAATTCCAATAAAAAATCAAGCTTTAAAAGTTCAAAGCAAAACTGACGATCGAGACGAAAACGAAAGAAAACGAGAGCTTGGTTAATTTTTGGGGTCGCGTAAAATTAACAAACGCAACTGGATGCACTCCCGGGAGCGAACGGTTGCGGAAATGCACGGCCGCTCATTCTACTAGGCTGTGGTAGAGAGGGTCAAGGTATGGCTCAGTAAATAGCTTTCATTTAACGAGAACTCAAACATCGAGAACAAACTTTAATATTCTTTTTAAAAAAAGTTCGAGAGCAAATACAATAAATTGTATTATTGAATTAATGTAGGAGAACCAGCGGGAAGCATCGAAATCGTTAACGGAAACAGCAAATTGCAAGGCAACGCACGCATATCCCAAACTGGGCGGTAACTGCACGAATATTCCGTAGCACGAGATCTTCAATCGAAAGAATCGATTGAATAATTAAATACACGAGAACGACTCACCGAAATTATTCCTGATAACCTGAGGGGTGAGAACCATAATCAAGGAACGATAACCGAGAACACAATGCACTGAACGGCATTAAATAATTCACGAGAACACTGATTTTATTTTAACAATAAAATACACAGGGATTGAGAACTAGTAGCATACGCACTACACTGTACGAAGCACGAGAACTCAGCGTAATGCGAGCGCGATCGACAGAAAAACTGTCAACATGGGAGCGCTTACACGAAAGGAAAAAAGTAGTTCTGGCTACCAATTCCAGCATAACTTCAAACGGGCTTCGTGTTGGTGCAGTATTGTTGCCAAGATTGCCGGTACTGGATGCCATTTCTGTCTTAATGCTGCGATAGGTCGGAAATGATCACACGGGTCCAACGCTTGTCCGCCAGTATCGGCATGGTAGGTTTCACCAAGGCTGGTTCAGAGTTAACAGCTAGTATCTCCACTGCACTGTCAACGAAGGCTGGGCGAACTTTAGAGAAACATACTTCAACAATACCGACAGTCAACGCCATGTCGATACTGGCAGACAAGCGTTGGACTGGTGTAATGATTTCCGACTTGTCCCACCATTGAAACCGGAATGTTTCCAATGGAGTTGTCCCAGTATTAACCTAGCACCAATGTAGGGATTTCAATTCAATTATATAAATACTAATATTATTATTACTCAATAATAATATGTTATTATATTAGTTACATTAGTAATATTATTTCATTAATATTAAAAAAAGAGATTCGTTCACAATTACAATTTTTTCGTAATGCTCTCCGAGCAGTGATGTGTGGGGATTTGAACCTAAGACCAACCTAACTACCTATCTACCTAAGGACGTGCACGCTAACCACTAGGCCAAACCGACTACATAGACTTGTGATACTTTAAGTCTCATAAAGGTTGCATCAAGTATAATAGTCACAGAAATATAGACGGATTTGGATGAAAATATGCAATCCGGTATTTTTGCGATTGCTGATTACGAATCTAATCTCAGAATTAAGAAATTCAAAATGGCGGATACAATATGACGGACAAAAAATCCTAAAAGTAACTTGATTTAAATAAGACTCGATACGGGAAGGTCTCGCGTCATTGGCGTCATTCGCGTCACTGACTACGAATCTTAACTGCGAATTCAGAAATTCAAAATGGTGAATCCAATATGGCGGACCGAAATACAAAAAACGGTTCGATTTAGATGAAACTTAACATCCTTAGGTTTTCGAGGTCTCTGATAACAAATCTGAACACAAAATTCATAAATTCACCGTCACGGGTCGAATATGGCGTGTGGAAATGCAGATATTCAAAATGTCAGACCAAAATGCAAACCGTAAGTATATCTCAATCAGAGACTCAATACTTGAAGGGGTTTCGATGTCGCTTAATAAGAACCTGAATACAAAATTTGAAAAATCAAAAAGTCGTAGAAAAATGCAAGAACTGTTTCGAATTGAATGGATCTGTAGGTACAACATGAGGAGTCTTATCTTAAGACACGGTTCGTACAACTCAGGCAACTGTCGAGCGTGCGTTGGCTTTGTTTTACAAGCGGTACGAAACACAAATGTTTATGAGCGCATTCTTTACAGTTTATGTTATTTTATCTAAATAAAATACGTTTACAAACCAAAATATTTCTATTTTATTTTTCTTCAGGTGTATTTAGTTGTTTATATAGAAAAAATAATAGTAAGAACACCAAATTATACTTTTTATCTTGGTGTCGCGTTATGACTCTTGATTCGACAATAAGAAGAAGTGGGTATTTTTCAATAAGTCTATTATTTTCACCCCGGAACTAAAACACCAATTTTACAATATATTGTACATTCACAGGCAATACTGTCTGTGTAAAAAATGTTTGTCGGGGCAGAATAACCCCAGTATTCATACGGGAGTCGGGCTGACACTGGCAAAATTAGCTCACCAACAAGGAAATAAGCGTCGGCCTAATCCACGCCCAGCACTTCGAAGACAGTCAGCCGTACATTGATAATATTATGCAGCCTGTATAAAACATGAATTACGGGCCAGTATAAGCTCAGTACTGAGCTGTATGTTAATCTCATACTGGCAAAGTTTTCTCGCCGCCAATAGGGCTATGTTCGGCCCAAACCACGCCCTGTACTTAGACGATTGTTAATCACGCGTTGGCAATATTATGCAGCCTGTCTAAAAATAAATTTCAGGGCAGTCCGCAGCCACGAGTCGGGCTGATTCTGGCAAAGTTTGCTCACCGACACTAAAGTATCAGCCCAGTCCGTGTTCAGCACCGACGATAGTCGGCCATACGTCGACAATATAATGCAGCCGGCACAAAACATAAAATATGGGACAGTATAAGCCTAGTACTCAGTCGCATGTCGGTCTGATACCAGAAAAGTTTGGTCGCCGCCTATGTAGCAAACTTCAGTTTAGGCCATGCCCAGTATCCAGACGATTATCACCCACCCACTGTGTAAAACATAAATGTTGGGGCAGTATGACCCCAGTACTCTGCCATATGTTAGGCTGATACTGACGATTTTAGATTACCGGCAATAAGTTGAGGTTCAGCTCATTCCACGCCTAGTACTTCGACGATGTCAACGACGCGTCTGCAATATTATGTAGCCTGTGTAAGACGTGAATGTTGAGGCAGTATAACCCCAACCGGAAGTCAGACTGACACTGGCAAGATTAGCTCACCGACAATAAAACAAGCTTCGGCCTAGTCTGCAGCCAATACTCAGATGACTCTCACTTGAGTACTGTTTATTTTATCTTGAAAGTAGTGGCTGTCTGAACTGGCGCATAATAAGACCAGTATTCACTTAGTACTGTTACAGTACTCATCGACTACGCTTGGCTGCCGAGTCCGTTTTAGTGCTGAACCTTGTTGGTAACTGACTGTATACCAGAATTCCCACATGGGTGGTAGCAAAAATAGTACGTATAACCAACAACTTGGTTCATGTACCTATCATGGCTGCTATCCAATCCAAATGATTCGTTACGCCAACCAACCGGTGAGTTGAGGTTATGATCTTAGCTGGTCATTGTTACTATTGATACTCTACCAGCGAAGTTATAGGTTCTTCAACCGACCGAGTAGTTGGCGCTATGCTAACTATTTCGATTGGTTGTCGGGACCGATAAATCAGTTTTTACAACTACTTTTTTCTTTCCGTGTACTGGACTCGAGGCCCTCGGTGGTGTCCCGAGGAAGACTGATTATTTCCAGTAATCATCGAAAACTCAAGATTATCATTATCAATGGCTCCCCAAAAACTCTTTCTCGAGAGCTACTGCCCTCTCCCTCAAATCACCTCGTAACTATATCGGGATCGCAGATTATGCCGGTAACATTTTCGAAATCTATACAATCGTCTCCCTTAGTGCTTTGCGCGAAAACGGGCCTATACTATACAATTATATTGCACCAGGATACTCCATCCTCTGCAAAAACTAGCGAATCTCAACCTGTTCTCCAGCGTAATGCACTATCGCTATGGGGCGCCGGATTTGCAACGGTCTACAACTAACTGCAAGACTCGTATCGGCGACTCTTATCTATCGCGCTGCTCGTTACGTTGAGCTCACATCCTCGCGACAGATTTGAGTACGCGGATCACCCGTAACTTCGGAATCCGAGATCGGAGATAACTAAGAAATCGGAATCCTTAACTAAAGCGAGAAGGTTAACACGAGGAGAAGCATCTCGTAAACGCTTAAAAACAACAATTAACGATAAGACAAGCCCTTGTGAACTCCTTCAGAAAAAAAAAGAAAAAAATCATGAATTTCTAATAAAATGCAATGAAAGTAATTTACCTAATTCTAATCGCCACACATGTCAGAAAATTAAGCGATCATCCTGTGAATGTCTGTCACTCGGTTTCGGTGGTGAACCTGATATCCACCGTTATAAGATTCAGAAATATTAGCACGAGCTAATTGAGCCAAATGAATTATATGCATATGAAGGTAGGTTCATCACGGATTGAATGGAGTGAAATTTATGTCGGAGAGTCAATTATTTTTCTCGCAACGTTTTGCGACATGGACGCATATTGCTGCGTGGAGAATCAATGTCAGCCTTTCGCATCGTTATCCGGCCAAACTAAGGTAAACGTCCCAGTGATCGACACGTTAACCAAATTGCCCGACTTTATAAAAACGTAACATTCACATTAAGATACAAAAAATGGTCATTCTAGGTAATAATGAATCAGAATAGACGTATGAAAAAATAACAACCTCAACAATTTTTGTAACTTATCTTATTGTAGAGAAAACTTATTCTAAAGCTTCAGAAGTGCAAATGTACCAGTCATCGACATACTAAAGTTATAGTTGGTCCAGTAATTGACCGTTATATGTCCTAGTAATCGACACATTAAGAAAAGTCACAAATTAAGACGTCAATAACTGTCATTGTAAATTATAAAGAATCAGTATGATCTTGTCACCAAATAGAACGCTTAACTTTTGGTCTACCTTATCTTCTTGTAATAAAAAATTAACATAAAACTTGAAGTGTGCAAATGTCCCAGTCATGGACATACTAAAGTCACGGTTTGCCCAGTGATCGACCCATGACATGACATGACTCAGTCATGGACATATGCATAGCCCAGTTATCAACATGATTTATTTTGCTGCTTAATTATTTATAGAGAGCCCAATACCCCTGTCCATAACTACTCCTCGTACAGTTCGATCGATGAATGAACTGTTACATTATTTTTTATCATCTAATTCATAAAAACAATACGCGATTTACACTAATTTTCTATTCACAATTTTGTCCTAGTGATCGACAGTAGGTCGATTACCCGGACATTTATGTGTTTTTCTGAACTAGTTATCGACCTCCGCGATTTTTTGCACAAACAACAAATTTACGATAAAATCATATTCATTTAATAATACCAGATTCTTCATATGTAATATCAAATTAAACTTACTCAGCCAAAGTCTTCGTGCATTGCAGAATTGAATTAAATGTCACGAGACGCACCTTAACCTACATATCAAGGATTTCGACGAAATCACGCTCGGCTCGGTCACTGCAAGTTTACGATTTTCTTATTATCACTGTTGTGATTTTACAAGCCTCACATTTTCATATAATATCATACATAAATGGGAGGAAGTGTTGTTAATTTATTTAAGCGTCGAAAAGTACCCACAGTCTTATTTATCGCTCTTTTACCACAGACTGGTCGATTACTGGTACATGGTCGATTACTGGGACATTTACCTTAGTCAAGTAAGATAATTAAATTCCACCTGAGTACGTTACTCTTATCACGAATTAGATGTGCGCAGATTTGCCCGACCTGTCGACGAGAAACAATTTTTTCTGGGTCAAGAATGTCAGGTTTGTAAATTCGAATGATAAATTCAAACTATTATTGTTCCTAAATTATCTAAATTATATTTTGAGTTAGTAGTTATTACCAGTCAAACTTTTCATTTTCTGCATAGGAATTGAGTAAAATTGGATAAGAGTTGTTTTAAGAAATTGAAAATAAGTTAAACACTTGTAAAACTCAATAACAGATAATTTCTGCAATGAATTAGCACCAAATAAATGATTTTTAGTTAAAATGATAATATGATTTTTTATGCGAGCACCCTGTGTATGATGCCTTGTCCATCAACGAGTATTGTTTTCTAAAGATGAGTACAAAAAATTGGCGATCCTATGCTCCTATAACTAGATTTTAATTCTTTGAGGCCGTGCAAGTCGAAGGTTTGTGAGATACATACCCCCATATACGCCATAAATCCCTCTAACCGCCATATCATGCGGTAGTTAGATTGGACGTCATGAGATCAAGAAAGATATACACTGATAGTATATCGTGTATATCTTTCTTAGTGAGAGATAGTACTATCTCTCACTTTTTTCCTACTTGAAAACACTTTTTTTCGGACTTCGCTGAAATGAACCCATTCCTTGCGTGCAACGCGGGAGCGAAGTGGCCGTTTTTTTAACCAATAACGAATACGCATGTGCAGTACACTACCATTATTCCCTCCGGGAGAATCTATTTGCCGACGCTGCTAAAATAGCCACGTTCTGTGTAGCACGTCAGCAAAGTCGATTATTATTAACCTATGCTCAGTAACCTCGAAACAAAAATGATTATTTATTCCCGCCCGGAGTAAAAGACTGTGCATGCATACTAATGATTGGTTAATAATACGCCATTTGTTAACCGTTTCACACACAAGACATTGAGGTTATTTTTTAGCGCAATCGGAAATAAATAATCGTATGGGAGGGAGTACGATTTTCATCTCACTTGACTGCTGTCCTCACTTCGCTTGGGTAACAAACTTCACGCTCGTCAAATACCACGCACTTTCCTCCCACGTAGTATAACATACTATTATAGCATACTGTCGTACGGATGCCATAATAGTATGCGGTATGATTCAGTAGTATGCGGATACTATTGAATTTTGCCCTCGGACGACTAAAGCTTTCGTATCTTGACCCCCCTTATTCAAGGATCTCGAATGGAGTGGCATTTACCATCAACACTTTAAATGTACGACTCTAACCACCAGATGGTGGGTCAGGAAACCAGTTCCTACCAAGATGACCGGCCAGCGTCCCTTTATCTCTTATATTTTTATTCGTAAAATTCGTACAATCAGACAAATCTAAAGTTTCATATCTTTTTATTCAAACCCTAGATTTTCTTTCATCCACGATGACCTACATAGAGAAACTCTTGTATCCTGCCTATATATATATATATATATATATATATACAGATATAGGGAGGATACAATAAATATATATATATATATATATATATATATATATATATATATATTATTCTGAAGATGAAGCGATAAGATAAGATACAGCTTATACCATCGCAATCAGCCACTTCGTAAGCCGAGACTTTTTCTCCGTTTCTTCATCCTGTATCCCTACTACTGTCTCCTTCATAAGTTTCGATCCGGCTGCGCGTATTCGCTTATATTTTTGTTCTTATATTTTTCAAAATGTCTCTTAATTTTCTTATTCTTTTCAACGTGCGCCATTCAATCTCGAAAAACGTTCATTTTTCCGTGACTCTCGTACCTTTTCGTCGGATCATCGAGGGGTATAGAAGAACGTACAGTACAGCACCAGGTCGACAAGCCATCAAGAATTCCGATCACATACCTCTGATCTCACCATCTTGAATTTTATAGTGTCGAGACGAAAAAGAGACGAGCAGCCATGAAGAGTGCAGTGAAGGAAGCACCTCTTCTCCCGCACATTGCTGTCGATCATCGCTTTGGGAGCATATGGCGGCCGCATTGACTCTCGTTCGCGTGCGGAATTGAGTATTTTTCGACCCAGTCAAAGCCATATGACGCCCACAATGCTGATCGAGTGATGTCTTCACACGAACATCGAAAATTATTAAGAGAACGACGATAAATTGTACATAATACTATGATATCTCTGTTAAATATCTCAATATAATAAAAATATCTCGCCAACGTCGCCGTTGTGTAGGAGTCCTGCGGTTCCTAGGCCTGGATTTTTCCAAAACCCACATGGGCCTGCCATCGCCCGATTTTTCTAAGTCCGCTAAGGGCTTATATATAGGGCATTCCATGTGACGTGGACCGAATTTTTCTAAGCGCCCCAATGGCCCCCCAATGGCCCTCCAAGCTCGGATTGTCCTAAGTCCTTTATGAGACCAATAAAAAAACAGCAATGAGAGAACGCGAAGCACGCGAGCCACAACAATCCGTAATATCCCGGGTAGAAATTATCTTCGGGCCCTAGTCAGGGCGTTATCAGGCCGCCTGACTGCCCTAGTAGTGCGCTTTTATGGCAACCTGATAACGCCCTGAATCGAACTGTAACGCTGTGTCACATATGGCCCTGATCAGGCTGCCCGATCAGGCTATTATAAGGCCGCGCTGAGAATGCCTAATAACTTTCAAAGGCTATATTTACGTTCATTATAAATAATATTACGATTAATTATTAATTCCAGGGCATTATGTAGCAATATGGACAATAAAATTCTATTAATATAGTAAAAAAAACACCGAATCGTCTTCGGAGACGGTTTTTCCTAACACTATTCGTGAAGTGATGCACGCGGGATTTGAACCTAAGACCTATGGAACCTACCTATTTACCTAACTACCTAACCAAGCACGCTAACCACTAGACCAAACCGACTATGTGGATATGTCATGCTGTAATTCCATAATAGTTTATTTTACGATAACAGTAAAGGGAGTGATGCGAGAGGGTGATATATGGAACCAATATTTAAAGGTGAAATTAGCCGACCTCATAAGACATCTCTCTGGCACAGAAGTGACTTTAACTCAAAATTCGTAAAATCAAAATGGCGGATTTAATATGCTGATCGAAAAAGCAAAAACTGACTTTATTTGCATAACATTTATTTATTGAAAAAAGCATCTTTGTCCGCCACCTTGAATGCCATATTCCGATTTTATAAATGATATTTTTAGTTCGACGATTGCGAATTTGAATTTTTTATTCGTAAAGTTAATATGGTGGGTTCAATAATGTCGGACGAAAATGAACAGTCTTAGTTTTATTATGAATTTAAACTTGAAAATTATAACATCAAGATGGCGGACAAACAATATTTGGAAAAATTAAAATTCAAACAATTGATTTAACTGACCTGACACTAGTATTCCAAGAATGCGAAAGTAAGGTTATGTTTTGATACCGGCGTCTCCGTGGCAGCAAACGCTGCAAGCATTGTCAGTTCGACTGCCGACGAACAATTTCGATTCAAAAGATTATTTGGAACCAGACGTCATCATTTATTTCTACGGTAACAATCCATAAGTATAATAGGTATGGAATATGATACCTGCCTGAATTCTACTTTGAGTCACATGGGATAAAGTAGGAAATGAGGCACTCGTAAGGCAAGCCTAATCAGCGCAATTTGACGGTTGCGTGATCGTACACCTAATACGGCGGCTCCGGATTGCGCGGGATCACGCCCTGGCCAGTCTTCCCATAATAGGGCTAGCCGTGGCATTGCCTGATTAGGGCCAAGCACGGCTTTCCATAATAGGGCTAGCCGTAGGATTCCCCGATCGGGGCCTGATCCTGATAAGGCAAGCCCTGACAGATTTCTACCCGGGATAATATAACTCCAAGATATATATCCCGGAATGTTCTTTGTTTATTTTTGTGGTTATTCTAAGTCCCCCTATGAGACCCAGGGAGGCATAAGGGGACTTAGAAAAATCAAGGCCTTGGGATGAATCTCATAGAAGAATTTAGGAAAATCAGAGCTTGCGGAGATATCTTATAGGAAGTTTTATAAAAATCAGCCCCCCTCCCCCCTCCCACTCGCCTAGCACCTCACGACCAGATTATTCTAAGTCGTTCCATGAGCTCGCCGTAGGCTTGGATAAATATGCAAGGGTTGGGTGGGGTGTATAAATCCTCTTATAAACCTCAAACATGTCCTGTTTATTCTAAGATTTCCTAAGCCCAACTATGAATTAAGCCAACTGCAAGTACGCCGGCCACTACAACCTGCTTGATATCATTATATTATAAAGTAAAGTCCTTGAATAGCAACGATGTACCAACATATTTCGCCAAAAAAATGACCGAGTAACTATCGGTCTCCAAAAACCATTAAGAAAACCATTGAAAACGGTAAATGACCAAAAAAATGACCAGTCAACCATAAATACGTTTGTCATTTAGTTGGTCATTTATCATCTCGACTAATATCCATTAATTGTTGCCCATAAAACTAATTTTATATTCACATTCAATTATTCCATTACCAAAGTACAAATGGTGAACCTTTCAATTCTCAATCAACTTATAAGTTATATCAAAATTATAATATGAAACAGCAATAAATGGTTGCCTTTTCTTAATTATGCAATATTTTTCTACCCGTGCATTAATATTTTCTGAAAACAAAATTAGAAAATACATTCCTCATAGTGGCCATAGAAACATAAAAAAAATTATTTTCGGCCGTTTATACATGAATAAGCTATTTAAAAAATATTTTTTATTTCTAATCCATTATTTCATGATAATTTTTTAGAAAATTTTGTACCGTATGAACATAAAAACAATAGTTAGTGCTACCCAATCATGTGTAATTTAATTAATCAAAGGAATGAAGTAAATGAACAATCGTAATTAATTAATCAATTAGCGCTTTAATTGGCCATCAGGATATTCTAATTGGGCTTCAACACGATCGATCCACATACCCGTTCTCCCTGTCTGGACGTAGGAATAAATTTGGAGACTTCGGGATACACGTATTATAGGTATATATCAGAAGTCGACGAGTGAGAGGTTTTGGTGCCAAAACTTTGGCTGACTCGTCGTTTAACTTGGAGTTTAAGCGACGGAATCTGCTAGGCCGTCTATAGACATAGTAATATATATAGTATATATATACAACTATAGGGATATCAGCATCCGGCGCCACTTGATATTCCGTATCTCGGGGGTGGCGAACGAGAGCGACCCAGGATATGAAGCTCCGTCGACGTCGTCGTCATCGACGCCTGGCTTCCGCGAAGTGCCGACGTGCGGGTTCGTATAATGTTGGTAGTATCGCCAATGCACGCCCGACCGGGTGCTCGCGGTCTCGGTAAGCGAGAATCCGCCAACATCTCAAGAAGAATCTTGGGTTCTGCGCTCCAACCTCCGCACTCACATAGTTTCGAACCTCACTTCAAAATGGGCCAAGGGGTTTTCACGAAACTTTTCAACTTCCCGACGAAATTTCTAGCGATCACGAGATACTCGCGAATGATTTTTTTTCCTTTTGTTCCAAGTTCGATGAACATGTTTTATTCCGGAAAAAAATCGTATGACACTTGGTAGTTAACCCTTTAACAGCCAAAACTCTTCCCGATTGGATATAGTAATTTCTACTGAATTGTTTTACGCTTGTTTAAGTAAAAATATTGACAACAGTGAATTAGTTATTGTTAATAGTAATCGCGTTTTTTATTCATGAAATTGCAATGGAGAATGAATTCCTAATAGAATTACACGGTTTGGCAAATTTCTCTAGACTTATTATTTAATACTCCATAAAGAGGGATGATAAAAAATAGCTATAGCTTGAAAGTAGTTTAAGGGTTAAAGAGACTGAGATTTATAACATCTTCATGAAAAATACTACTGCACAAGAGCTGATTGATTGATACTGCAATGTTGTTCGCCAACTCTTAGAACAAAGAATTCATTGGCACGTTTAATAAGAGCCAAAAAAACTCTCGTACGTCTACTTGAAGCCAAGTTTATAGCGTTGCAACGAATGAGCACGCGTGAAGCCACTCGTTCGGTAATTGCGAGCCACTTAACCCAGCACTCCAAGGTTACATAGAACTGAAAGATTTAATCGCATCAAGTACCAGTTACAGCTCGTTAAAGTTGATGTATCAGGGTTTGACGTTGAGGTATACGTTCAGATGCCCATGGAGATGTCGAATTCATTGGCAATGCATCAGCATGGACGCCAAGTGTTTTGATCACGATGCACGTAAAAAGATTTTATTTAATTAACGGTAACTACCTTTTGATGCGATCGACTCACTTTCATCGTCGCCCACGTGTCTCACATGGAAATAGAAATATAGCACCATATATTCGACATAAATAAATTTTTAGCGCTGATAGTACATTACGTTACAAGGGAGGGAAGTGCAACTTTCAATGAGAGTGAAGGTTGGTGCCCGAGCGAAGAGAGGGCAGAAATTCACACGAGGTGAAAAGTTGCACCCCTCCCATGTAACGTACTATATTTTTCTTCCAATTTCGCGAAAAAAGAACCAGATTTCGTGTGTGCAACAATGACGGGGAATAAGCTCATTTTTAACAAATGACGACACGCATGCGTAGTACGTTTTTTTATTACTCTCGCCGGGCAGGATAAGCTGATTAACTCCCGACTCATGTAGGTTTTGCCGATAAAACTGAACCGGTCAATACTCGGGTCAACGTTGGCGTGACGATTATTGATTTCGCAATCTTATGCCAATGCTCGGCCGAATATCGACATACCAAACGACGATTTGCGAATTTAAAGCCAATGCTCGGCCAAGAATCGACTCGCCGATTGTTGGTTTCTCGATATGAGACCAATGCTCGGCTAAGTATTGACTCGTCAATCGTTGATTAGCGGATTAGGAACCAATGCCCCAATGAAAAGGAGAAGCTCCGGTACCCATACTTTATTTATTTTATATTCATTTAATTTGCCACAGCAGTAATGCACAATGCGTTAAGGGATCTTATTTATCAACTTCACATGTATTTATTATCATTATATTATTATCATTGACAGCAGTGGGCGCGCGGTCGGGGAGTGGCTCCGGCAATCTCTGATGTTAAGCAGGCTGCTGATCCGCGGTCAGTATTTGGATGGGTGACCACTTAACTGTTCAGCAAGAGGCAGTTTTTCTGAGTTTCTGATATATTTTCGTACAGCATAAACATAAAAGTCTGAATTAGACGTACGTACGAATTTAAAAAAATATATTTATTATTATTTTTTAATTATTAGATTGTCGTATGTGATGCTCGACTGTTTCTCGTTCACGATGCTCGGCATTTTCTCGTACGCGATACTTGGCCGTTTCTCATACGCGACACTCGGCCGTTTCTCGTACTTCAATATAGGATAACTATTGGCTGCCAATATCGAGCCACACTTATTATCCAAGACTCGGCCCGATGATCGGCCAGTTGTATATACCATACATTTGCGGATACAGGATCCGGGATTTGCACAAGATGCTATTCGTCGGGCTGGTGTGGAATGCGTCTATGGCAAGTGTAAGACCTCCCGTGTGCACGGAATTGAGGGTGCTGAGAGTACGGTCGTTAGCCAAGTTGTATACAATTGAGGCATAATGTAGCTTTGAGCGTATTAGAGCCTTATACGTTCTGATTAAAACTTGCTTGTCTGCACCCCATTGATTTGATGCTAGACATTTTAGGAGGTTCAACCGTTTTTTACAGTCATTTTTTAGTTGTTTGATGTGTGATCCCTGCGTTAGTTTTTCGTAAAAGTTTGATTTTGTTAATGTTTGTAATTCCTTGTTCTCCAAGATACAGTTCGGGTTGCTGATTCAACTGTTTCCGTTTGGTCAAATTGATACATTGACTTTTGTTCGGAGAGAATTTGAGTCCTGTAGATTTTGCCCAGTTGTGGATTTTTGTTAACGATTCTTGGAGGAGTTCCTGGGTGGTCCTAAGGTGTTTTCCCTTGCAAAAGATTGTCAAATCGTCTGCGAACAGGCATTTTTTGACCCGAGGTTGGACTTGCTGAGTGACTTCATTGATGGCGACGAGGAAGAGAGTAACGTACTGATCCTTGTGGGACTCCATTCTCAATTTTTATTAGATCGGAGATGGCTTGGTTGGTACGTACTCGGGTAAACCTTTCTTTTAAGAAGTTTACGACGAAGGCTATCATGATCCCATTGATATTCTTGTCTCTTAGCAGTTTGATTACTCGGTATCGCCAAACCATATCATAGGCCTTTTCTATATCTAGACAGACTGCAGTGAGGTGTTGGCCTGCAGAAAACGCATCACAGACGTTTGCTTAAAGGTTGATAAGGTGATCTGTCGTTGAGCGTCATTGGCGAAACCCGCTTTAGTTTTCTGAGATTGCATTAGTTTTCTCCAGGTGCCACTTGAGCCGCTTGTTTACGATTTTTTCCATAATTTTGCACATTGCGCATGTCAGAGCTATGGGCCTGTAGTTACTTGCCTGCTGGATTCAGCGGATCACCAGGCTCGTTGATTGGAGGGTTGTTTTCAGCTTGTCTTTCGCTTTCGGCTTTGATTTCAAGAAATTGTTGATCGTAGTTTTCATTGCTTGAGTTTTTGGCGAAGGTTTCAGTTGTTTTCAGCTTGTCTTTCGCTCTCGGCTTTGATTTCAAGAAATTGTTGATCATAGTTTTCATTGCTTGAGTTTTTCGCGAAGGTTTCAGCTAAGATGGACGCAATCTGTTCGGGCTCTGTGTATATTCCGTTGCTGTTGGGGTATTTGATCATGGAAATTCCTAGAGAATGAGATGATCCTCTGATTCTCTTTATTTTACGCCACACTTCGCTGCACGGTGTTTTGATTGTAATTATCGAGACGAATTTCGTCCACAATTTTTCTTTGCTTTCGTCCATTATCCTGCGAGCTTCGGACCGAGCTTTTTTCAATTCTGCGAAATTTGCAGCTTTTATGGTGTCTGGAAGATTGAGGTCGGTTTTATGCTTTTTAACAACGTTGGAGGCATGTTTGGACTTTTATATTGCAGTGTCGACTTCGTTATTCCACCAGGGTACTGGGGTATGTTTCTTGCGTCCTGTTGTTTTAGGGATGCTCGTATTTCCTGCTGTGATTAATAGTTGGGTGAAATCTGCAATTAATTGGTTAACGTCTGCTGCTTTACACTTGTCTGGTTTGCGTAGATTCTCAATCATTGATTTTATGATTTGCTGATATTCATTCCAGTCGGCTTCTTTAATTTTCCCCTTTGGACCCTCTTCGAATTTTCCAGGAAGCGTCGATGTTCCTGGAAACGACCTGTTTTGATGTCGATGGAGATAGGGAAATGTTAACTGTGAAAAAATTCCGGCAGGGCATTCCACGTTATGCAATCGATGATGTGGGCATTACAGAAGGCTAAATCTATTGCGCCAAATGAGCCGTTCGCCGAGCTGAAATGAGTCGCCTCATCAGAGTTAAGGAGTTAGAGTTAGTAAGCTCTTCTATTGCGTCCAGAATTCATTCGATATTTCTTCCTCGGCCATCCGTTTTGTTTGATCTCCAAAGGCTACTGTGGTAAAGTCACCTATTAATATATACGGCTTCGGTAATTGCTCTGTGAGTTGAGTCAGCTCATCACATTTGAAGTCGTAATGGTTGGGGATGTATACGTTGCATATGCAGATCTTCGGTGGAATCATGGCCAATACCGCTACAGCTTCGAGATTCGTTGTGATTTGGATTTCCTCACTGTCGAATTTGTTGTGGACAAATATGCAGACTCCCCCACTAGCATGGGCGGCATTAACTCGATTTTTGGCTATCCCTTTGTAGTTGCCGATTTTGGTGATATGATCATCTTTGGAATTGGTCTCCTGGAGGCCTATTATTGCAGGAGAGTTTTGATTTATCAGGAGATGGAGCGGTGCTAGATGGATGTAAAATCCATTTATGTTCCACTGAATGATTCTTTCGTTGTGTTGGTTCATTGCATTATGTTTTCCGATCCCTCATCATGGAACTCTGATGATGCATCGTAATCTGTGTTTTCTTGTAGGTCTAGTGTATCTGGGATTTTGTTGCTTCGTAAGAATCTTTCGAGCTTGTTGCGAATTTTGGTACATCTACTTTTGATGCTTCGCGCCGTGAGGTGCGGGTAAATGTCGTTCAGCATTTTTGTTACTAGACTCAGGTCATTGCAGTATTCGAAGGCGGTCAGGATCGGATGAGTCACTCCTTGTGTATTTTCAAGGAAACTTTTGATTTGGTTGTAACTGAGTGAAAATCTTTCCCAGTCTTGATCAAGTAGATCTTTGATTGGGGCTAAGAGTTCCTCAAGCGCACTCTCTATGCGCATTTCTTTATTATTTTTTTTTTTTAATTTTTTGTGTGCGTGCTTAGTCGGGGTCGGAGCTACATATTGGTCGTTAGATGATTCTTCTCCTTCTGGTAATTTTTTGTGAGCGATAATCGTCGAGATCGCAGTCGAGACATCGCTGGAGCTGGATGGTATCGGACGTTTGTTTTGGTTATTTACATTCATCGCGTTGTCTCGTCCCGCATGAGCGTCAGCATCCGTCGCGTGAGCGGGGTGATTGTTTACGTTTATTTATTGGAGGGTGAGGCTAGGATTACTTTCAATAATCTCGGCCCGTGTTCCGCGGTTAGCTATGGAATTAACTTGGGAGGGGGTAGTTATGGCTACGTTGCCTCCAGCGTTGGGCATTGCTTAGCTATATGTCCGTCTTTCTTACATACGAAGCAAGTTGCGTTATCCGTCGACGGGTACACCCAGTACATGGTTTCGTCGAAATTTATTTGCAGTGCCGTCGGTATCTTTTCAGCGTCTTCGGGATTTACGTAGACCTGCCTACGAAAACTGAGTACGTGGCCGAACTTTGGGTCTGACATTCCTACTCTCAGAAAGTTAATTTGGGAAGCGGTTCTAATGTTGAGTTTTTTTAACTCGTCTTCTAGTATCTCATGAGGTATAATAGGGCAGACTATTGGATAGAACAACACGGACACTTTGGCTTATGAGCAGGTGGATAGTTAGGAACTCATTACCTATTTGCAGCTTCATTTGTTTATTTGCCAACTCTTCGACTATTTGTTTACTCGATAGGTAGCAACAAATTCGCCCGTTCGAGATCCTGGAGGCGAACCTGATATTATTCGGATTTGTGACGTTTCCTATTGCGGTGATATAGTCTTGAATCGAGTATCCATCTTTGGCTTCAACGACAATAGCTTGATCCTTCTTTGGGAAAACGTTGTTCTGCCCAACTAAAGCATAGCTTGGACTTGGTTTTGGTTGTCCTGTTATGATTGTATCTGTTGGAGGGGTTTACAGACCCTTGTACTCAAAGGATGCCGTGACTGAGCCGGAGCCACGTTGTTTCGGGATAGGTTTATGTTGAATTTATATTCTTAGGGATTTTAGTCACACCGCACAGTTGTTTACTTTGCTCACTTACCGTTGTGAAACACGTCCGAACAGCACGAGTGTCGAAGACGAACTGTTGTAAGTATTATGTAAACATAATTCGACGAAATATATAAGTGTTTTCCGGCCGTCACTGAAATATTTGTCGACACAAAAATTGTATCCATGATGCTCATGCTTTCCCCCCTAATGGCGCATTTTTTAATGCTTCGATACCCAACGTGTCAAAATTTCTAAGGACACCTCGACTTGATAATGATTGTAAATTCAGCGCGATTTTTCATCGTCGTTCATTGCGAGTAAAAAACACCGACTTCTGACGTTCGTGTTTCTGACATTCCGCGCCCTTGGCAGCGATGCGTGTTTGGCAAACGACGTAACCAACAGGGGCGAGGGGGTGACCGCTAATCTTAGTCAACTAGGCAAGTCCATGGCATACAATGTAACATCAGCGTTTGGCACTCGACGAAGCTCATGAATTTATTTTTTTTTTCCTTATTTACTGGGTTTTCTGAACTTCTATATTCGGTCACAGGGGGCTAGGAGAACGCCGAGCATCAGTCGCATCGTACGAGCCGCCGTTTGTACATCGTTTCTCGTGAGTTTTTTCGGGTATACTGGTCAGTAGACGTATATAACAATTATAAATTTATCAAATAATTATATATGATAAACTTTTATCGTGGCAGTCGTGCTTGTTTTACGAATAAACATTATTCGATCGTTCTAGAAAACTGTATGAGAAGCTCTTTTGACAACAAAGAGTAGGGAGAAAATACGTAAAATTAAATCGCGTCGTTGTATACGAGGCTAACTGCAATCACCATCAGTACCGGTTCTCGATTAAATCAGTAAATGGTGTATTATCCGTGATTTGGATTAATTCATATGTGTTTTCCGTGGTGTCATAAAATATTTTCGTACAATCGTTCGTGTTGTCTATTTCAATCGATAGGAATTATTCGCATTCTCTGGAATACTTGTGGACATGAAAATTGTATCGCTGACTCATGTCGTTTCGTCAGTTAATGCACATGTTTTGACACTTAGACACGCAATTTAGTGAAATTTATGAGGACACTTCGACTTGTTAATAATTATACATTCAACGCGATTTTTCATGAACCTTCTTCGCGAGAAGAAACACGGTCTTTCGGCGACCCCGTATTGCCGACTTTCCGCGTCTTTGGCAGCGCGCTCGGCCATCGAAGCAGCCAACAGCGGTAGGAAACGTCGATTTCTGACATCAAGGCGAATCCATAGTATACACTGACAGTGTATATATACTATATAGCGTCGCTATATATACTATATAGCGTCGCTATATATACTATATAGCGTCAGTGTTTTTTCTCGATTGCTGAATTTTCCAGAGTCCGGATATGGGAATATCCTTTTCTTGCGCTGGTGTAGAATTTTTTCTTGCCATAGAATTTCGATTAAATTTCAAACAGAGTTAACACGTCGAAAAATGTCTGGTATCTACTTTATTCTAATAATATTCCTTGTCTTCATTGTATTTTAGGGCAGCTAATGATTTATGATGGCTAACGAAGAAACAGAGAACTGTCTTATAGAGTGGAATTTCGAAAATCTTATTCCGCACTTCAAGGGTGAATACGGCAGTATTCTTTTTCTCGAATTTTGAAATAATTTTTTTACGCTCATTTGCAGAACAAGACATTACTTTTCATCGTTTCAAAGTCCTCCAGAAAGATTTAATTTCCGAATTGATTCCAAAGGTTGGTCCGCGAAATGAATTCCTTATTAAATGGGAACAGAAGTTCGGCCAACTGACTAGTGACGTTCAAAGCGAAAGCGTTCATCAGATATACGTGTGAGTATTTGAGCTTCGCAGTGCATATGAATTGGTCCACGTTCAATTTTTCAGCGTTACCCAAAAAATCATGATTTTTCTATTTCTCTAGTATGGAAAAGGCAAGTAGATGATTCACCAGTTTTACAGAATAAAGAGGAACCAAATGAAGACGAAGTGGGTGAATATTTTCAACCGAGAGACGAATATGAAGTAGATGAACCAGGAAATAATCCAACAGATCGTCCCGAGACGAAACCGCGCGATCATTCTTACATTGCATCAGAGAGTGAATATCACAAGCGGACCCAGGGTACAGTGAGAGAAAAAATTGTTGGGCACAACGAAATAAAGGTTGACTCAACTTCTCCGAGAGGTTATATACGGCGAATGGAATGAGGAGCTTGGGTCAAACTCACCAAATGGTTGTCGGATTTGCTTTGATTCAAATGTTTCATGTGGTTGAGACAACCACAGCGCATTTATTGTAATTACAACATTGTTTTCTTTCAGACCATCCGCACTCTTACATCAATCTCTAATCGATTGATTGGAACTATTGACGCGGTTGGTTCAACTACCCTCATGTTTCAATTAAATTCATTATACGTTAGAGCGAATCAATCGTTATACATGAGTCGAGCATCTAAAATTGTCGCAACAAAACTGTATCCTTTGAACGAAGCATACAGTTACGGCTCTTTAAAGTGCAAGTACCAGGTTTCGCGATACCTAATTTGTCACGTGACAGCAGACACGGCGCATCTTTTGATTTTAACTGGTATCAAAAGATTCAATTCAATTGACGGTAGCTGCCCTCTGAAACATTATTAATTGTGTCGACTACTGATACAGAATTATATCATACTTAATTATATTAAGTACATGCGATTGTATTGTACTCGATTATGTCAAGTAAATGCGATTGTATCGTATTCAATTATTTTATTTATTTATTTGACAGTAGACGGGACAAGCCCTTGATTATTTCAAGTACCCAGAATTGTATCCTACTCGATTATATCGAGTGCTCAGGATTGTATCGTACTCGATTATATTGAGTACCCGAGATAGAATTATACTCGATTATGTCGAGTTCCCGGGATTTTATCGTATTCGATATGTCAAGTACCCGACTGTGTCGGATAATTGGAAAAACTCGACACGACGATTTTTCGACCTGACTCGAACACTGAGTACCGAGTGCATCGGGTATCCACACACACCTACGCGGTCCAATCAGGTTAAATGATTAAAAACACACTGGCTCTCCCACAAAGGGTCAATGATATTCCGAAAAAGTTCGCGGCGCCATCTGTCGAGCGATTGAGTCAAGCTAAATACGGATATTCATTTTTTTCAAAGACCAGTTTTGCGAAGTTCAAACCATACCGCATTGAAAGAAAAGATTAACTGCCATAACCAAAAAATGAGTTGACACAACCAATGCATTATTTTATTTCCCTTCCAAGTCAAATGGTCGTGCCAATGATTCAAATAGCAATACCGACGATTCGAATGGTAGTCCGAATGATTGGATTATTTTAGGAAACCATTAAATGTGTTATTATAGTACGAGAAGTCCTGCGGTAAAGTTGGCTTCTAGACGTTGGGGTTCTCCATCGGAAAGGGTTGACGAAAGAGAGATATTGCCGACTGCAGCATGCCCGAAACTTTTGGAACGTGTCTGCTAAGATTACCATCCAAAACTTGTTTCGCACACGGGAGCGATACTCTCGCCGATATGCACTTTGAATTTAGTCGGGAATTTGATGCGCCGGGTGTGTATACCAAACTTCCCCGCGTATCTCTCGGCTTATATCTCAAATATAAACATAGTTATACTGGCCTGTGTATACTCTGTGTGTACAAGAAAACGAGAACGCTCGATCGGGCTTTACAGTGCGGAAGCATATATACGGAGCTGGGCTGAATACACTTTTTTCTCTGGCATAGTCTCTCTCTATCACCCTCGTTTTGTTATTCGCAAAACGATGAAACGATGAATTTATAACGTAGAGACGTGAAGCCCGATATTTTCCGGATGGGATAAATGTTTGACGATGGTGATGCAGAACGTATATAATCACAACCGATTCATTGATCTTGTATTATTCTCGGCAACCGTAGTATGTTACGTTCGCAATTGAATTTCAATATAAACGAATTTATCATCTTGAATAAAATACGATATTGAAAAAATTGTCACGAAAGCTGATTTCATTAGTTATTATTTTACGTTATAACACATTTTTCTAAACGTTGAAGGTAGACCTCACATGAGTTTGGGTATTAGATGGTGACCAAAATTTAATATATTTTGAATACACATTGATAAGGGAATGATAAGGGAAAATCTAGTGTGGTTACTGGCACTGTCGATGAAGAAAGTGATGTTAAAAGTGAAAAGTTTTCTCATAGTCTCTTATGGCGAAATTACTACTGCCCGTGTAGAAATATGAGCTGGACACCGTCCAGCTACGAACTGGATTCACTGGTTACTTTTAAGTAACTGAACAGTGGAACGGGCTAGTTATTAACATTATATGTAACGCTGCGATATCTAACCGCTGGACAACTTTCTTATTTAAACGCTAGATAGAAATTCTCTACCAAAATAACTTTATACTTTTTTTTTAAATTTATTTGCATTTCCCCCCGCCTGGAGGCATGTCGCCTATTGCGGGGTCGGCCCGGGTCAGTAGCCAGTCCCCCCTGAGGGTCTGGTCCGGATCAGTAACCAGGCCCCCATGCGGCCGCATCCGACTTCCCCCTCTATATCGCATTCGCCATAGCATTTCTGCCATGGGCATAGGGAAACTGCGGAAAACCTATGCCGATACAGCCGGTCTCAAGTTCGCCTCACGGCACCGGAGCTACGTCACGTTTCGTCGAGAACGTAAACACGGACTACAGCTGTATACATGTGACCGCCACAGGTAGGAATACCTGTGTGGGTCTCATGTATATATCTGGAGCTTCATCGCGCCCATATTTATATTTTCGACGAAAATCGACGACACCGGGAATCGAAGCCGCGACCTACCGATGCTCTGGACTAGAGGCCAGTACACTGACCACTACACCATCGCACCGGTTTAAAATAACTTTATAATTAATTAATGTATTTTTATTTTAGTAACGCATTTGTTATGAACTTTTACCTGGTATATTGACTTATATCACCATTAAGTACAAATTAATTACGGGAAAAACGTAGCTCAATCGGATATTCAGTTCTTACGAAATGTAAGTTTAAATATTGTATTTAAGATTAAAAGAGTATCAAACTCACGGTTCGTACAAGAACCTTGTACAAGTACGATATTTTTACAAATATCGATTACCTATCAATTGATGGTAGAGGTTATAATGATTCTTTCTCGTTATTTTATTATATTTATTTTATTTTTTTATTTCGTAACGATTCGAAACTCTTAATAGTAAATATAGTTCGACGGAAAGATAATGTTTTAGCATCATCAAGAAACATACAATCAAAAGAATTATTATTATTATTATATTATTATTAAAGGAAAACCAAGGATTAGTACTTCAGGCATTGAAATTATTACAATGAAAAAAAAATTATAGCTTTGATCCAGTTAAAGTTTAGTTAAACTTGAAAATTAACATTTAACATCTATAATTTGAATATAACCCATATCTTATGTCGTGATATACACGGAAAGAAAAAAAGTAATTTTGTCTACCAATGCCAGCATATGGTGTGCCGCGTGTTAGTTACTGAAACTAAATCGGAATTGTAATCTCAAATTTTTTCGATTAGTAGCAAAAATAGTACGTAAGTACAACCAACAACTTGGTTCCTACAACTATCACGGCTGCTATCTAATCCAAATGATTCGTTACACCAACCAACCGGTGTGTTGAATTATGATCTCAGCTGGTCATTGTTACTATCGGTACTCTAACAACGAGGTTATAGTTTTTTCAACCGACCGAGTAGTTTGCGCTATGCTAACTATTTCGATTGGTTGTCGGGACCGATAAATCAGTTTTCACAATTACTATTTTCTTTCCGTGTAACAATGCGCATACTTATCCTTCCATACAGAAATACACATAAATATTTGAACAGATGAATCCAATTTTTCTCTCACAAAAGCGAACTAAGACAGATAATAAAAGATTCATTCTCATTCTCTCTGTTTCTTTTTTAAATGATAAATTTACGATATTCAAAAATGTATATATATATATACATTATAAATATATAAAGATTATATATACAATTATATATATATATAAAGATCATTATATATCTAAAGATGCGATATTAAATTAATCAATATAGTGTCGATAATGAAATACTCAGCTTTTGATTTGGTTGGAACTCTTGTGTCGAAAATACCAGGCCTGGTTTTAACTATAATGATAATCGCTGAATTATCGTAAACTTCTATGTAGCTAGAGGAGCGATACGCATCCTCCAACAGTCAGGAGAGAAGAGAGCTATTTTCATTGCGTGAAAAAATGTGAATGAATTATCGGCTAATTACGCCGATATTGAGGAATCCTCGTGTAAATGAGATCGAGAGTAGATGGCACATATCGATTTATCTACTCCCGATAAAATAGGCGCGATCAACTACTTTTTTCTAAATTTGAATTGGATAGTTCCTACAAGGTAAACAAATTGATTCTTGTTATTGAAAAGTTATATCATTTAAAAAATGTTACCATTGATAATTATAAACTATGACATATAAAAGTGATAAGATCCAAAGTGGTTGTTGTTCGTAATACACAAAAGAGGAAAATCGTCGTACGGAGGCGAAATTAATTTCTTTTTTAATACTTGGCGTCGAAACGCTACCGCGTCTCTTGCCGCAACAATCGATGTTGTCAATGGCGATATAAGTATTGAGGTTTCTAGCCAGTTCTTATCTAGCGTCTGTCTGCAAATCTTTGGTCGACACGAGATTATTCAGCCGATAGCAAATCAATCAGTTTTGATAGTATTTATCCAGCTCCAACCTAGTACCTGTCCAAAAATATTTAGTAAGTTTTTAACGAGTATGGCTAGCTAATCGCTGGATAATCCTGTAATTTCAAGTCTGGACAGTCAATGGCGCCATCAGTCTAAAGACTATCCGAATAGATTCTGTCGAATAGTGGCTGTACAAAAATCTTGGACTCGGAAATCTGGCCAAGCGCTAGTCTCAATTCAGTATGCGACACAAAAATTTTTGCACGAGATGTCATGCTTTCAATCAATAATATATGTACTTACTTATCGATTATAAAACTATGTCTTAAAATATTCCCTGAACCTTTCAGATTTCGTCATCTCGAAAATAAGCAATTACCGTATATTCTATTCTGATGTTTGATATTGCATCTCTATGGATCCAAATACATATGGATTTGGCACCTCGAGACACAGATATCCACTGTTCTACTGTCATGATATTTATCGAATCGACAAATGATCAAATATGATTACTTCATGGTTGTAAAGTCATATTGTATATTTCTGTTGTTATTCAGATGCTGCGATTTCTTCATTTTCAATAATCAATGGACTAGCATTTGACTAGCTACTTGAATCGAGTCGGTGGTGAATTTGATTATGTGTCGAGTTGGAATAAAAGGTGCACGGGTTATGTTCTATAATGATAATACATAACTGATGCTTTAAATTATGTCGTAGCCAACTTTGCTTGGGTAGAATATTAAAGTTGTGGATTTGACCCGTGACAGCTTTCCTAACGAGAGTGTTTGTCCTTATAGAGTAGCCTTTATATATGTGTAGAGATATAGTTGAGCTTTCCGGTAGTTGCCGTTGCGTTGAATCAAGCCTTGTGTAAAATTGCCTTTGTGTAAGGCGATCGAGTTTTGCCGAACCGAAATATTTTTTTTTAAATGATAGTTTTTCAATACATTTTAAAAAAGTATGTGATTTTTTATTTCCTACTGAGTACGTAACTGACAATTGTTCTATCAATAAATAAAAAATATCCTGGGGAAAAATGAAAAACCTGACGAGAAATTTTTTGTCAATTAATATAGAAACTGAGTCAACGAGTTAACAAAAATTCACTGTAAAATAAAGTACCTATATCCTTTGAGAAAGATCGACAAAAAGAATTAAAACATTGCGAAACCAATTTGGCCCAACAGTGCAACTTAAACTCTACAACAAGTGTAAAATAGGAAAAAAAAGTATGCACTGTTGAATTTATTAGGAAAAGAATTCCACTTAAAACATTGTTTCACTTTTTGTACTTGTCCGGTGATATTTTTTAATCAAGTTAAAATATTTCACATGATCAATTGCACCACCATTAAATATTCATGGTAGGATATTGCCAACGCGAAGAATTGAAAATATGCTTTGATGGATAGTGATAATGCAGCTGAAAGCAATCTCTGCATGTTGGATATATATTCGACTAATACTCGAGAGACATGGGATGCGGTACTCAGCAGCATGACCAATAGGAATTACTCGAACGGATTAAATTTTATCTGTCGAAAACACACGATATTTTGCGTATAACAAACGATTCGTAACGCGTGTGACATCGAATACATAAATTATACCGGTGACACGTCGGTGCAATTAGGGTTTGCCCGAATATTCCCGTTACTAATTATGTTCCCTCTAGCTCACCCTCCCCTGTGGTCCCGTGCCTCACGGACAGCCGGTGAAATTGATACGAATTTGAAACTAATCGGCGTACCGGCAAACTCTGTGAAGCTTCAATGGCATCAAGAAATACTATTAAGGCGGCTATAAAATGATATGAATTCAAATTCTGGCTCTGATGTATTAACAACAAAAATACTACGAAAATGCCAATTTTAAGTAAAAGTCTCGAAGCAGCACGGTTATAAATTGACGTTATGCAAGACGTTAAATGTTTATTGCTTAAATGCGCACATTTTTTCGAAAAAAAAAATCGAAAAAATCACTTAAATATATAAATTATAAATTAAATTGGCAGCGAAGAAAAAAAAGGCAACCTGAAAATGTTACCGAACGTAACATAATATGTTGAGCTATGTTCAGTAAAATTATTGATAACCTTTTGTTTTAGTTTTGGGGCTGTAGATGCTTTTTTTACAAATCGGATGAATATTCTATTTGCTGTATTGAAAATAGCCTGTTTCCGGTTACAGAGCAATAGTCCGATATCATTTTTACTCTATTGATACCGAAGATATACAATATTAAAGATACGGAAATTATATTTTTTGATATTTTTCGATTAGGACTCAACAAAAGCCAAGAATTAATTGGGATTCATAATTATAGGAGAATCGTTTTATATGATATAAAAAAACGATATTATTGACGGGCGAGAAGTTCCTGGTCCCGCAGCTAAAACCTGTCCCGCTATTCGTGGAATATCTCGAACATCTCGTGTACATACAAACTTATACAGTATATATATGTACCTGCAGAATAGAAACTTGCAAATTGCTTCCTTATTATTTTACACAGTATGATGTGGTCGCTTTATAACGAAAGTGTCCTTTATGTGGAAGCTCATACCAATAAATATACTCTCCTATAGAGGTTGCGTTGTAAACAATGTGAAACGAGGAAAAAGCAATTACCAAGTTCGCCTTTTGCAGGCTTGCTTTTATGTTAACGTAACTACTTAAACTGCACTAATTTTGAAGATGTTTCTGATGAAAATTTAAAAAATTCTGCAATATAGAAATAATTGCAATGGACCAATAATTAAAATCTGTCCGCTGATTATTGCCAAATTCACCCTGAGGTTATTTTATTTATTTTATTTATTTTATTTATTTTATTTATTTTATTTATTTTATTTATTTTATTTATTTTATTTATTTTATTTATTTTATTTATTTTATTTATTTTATTTATTTTATTTATTTTATTTATTTTATTTATTTTATTTTATTTGATAGAGATAATGCACTTCTCTGTATCAAATTTACAACATGGGGGGTGAATTTTCGCAAATAAAGTTTGAACGTTAATTGACAGATATATCGAGTTCCGTTCCGGACCAACAGCACGCAACACGTGTGTCATATTCCTCCCGGTTATTTTTGTTTTTTGGGGTGTATAAAGTGATAGTTAGACGTTTGTTTTACATTGAAACTATTACGCTCGTTAAGTAGTACAAAAGTAAAAACAATTTAGTGTCCCGAATAGTCTCCGTAACCCCTCGAAGTGAAAAGTTTTCGATAAGTTCTGTGAAACAAGGTTAGGATTGCCTCGATCATCTACGATGGAGAAGTTCAATAATATTGGCGTTCTCACTCAGTGTGTAGAGCAGGCCACCACCTCTTCGACTGTCGAGAGTAATATCGTCGATAATAACACACGGTGTTCTCAGTTCTTGAATGCAGATACGAGTGATAGCGAAGGGACAAAGTTAACAATCGTAGCGGGAAATTCTACACGAACCGACTATATACTTGAAGTTTTTCTTACTCCGCTAACCCGTAATGAATCTACGGAGACGAGAAGAGTAGGTCGGCCGACTAAAGCCGAGTTGCTGCGTTTCAGAGGGAGAAGCGGGTCCGCAGGCAACTGTGTTGAACTGATGAAACGAAAAAGAGCGGAGATTGAACAAGGATTAATGGAAAAATGTATGACAGAGTCACCATTTTAAAAAAGTAATAGAACCGAGCGTTCTCCGGAGAAACCGTTGGATATGCCTACTGATGGCTCCGACGACACATCACCGACTCTGCGTACAGATACGGCCGCGTTTGTAAACACTTGCGCTTCGAGATCGCCGATCCCAACGAGTGTAAACAATAACTCGGTAACCATACCTTCTCTGCTCCACGCTGTTGACGAACCGAAAACCACAGCTGACTCGATGTCTGATTTCATGAGCGGTATCATTACGGAATTAAATGCCATGTGTGCTGAGAATAACGCCAACGCCGAGAAAATCAAACGTAAACTCGCTGAAACTACCGCAAAGAATACACAGCAGTTCAACCTTTTTAAAGCGGAAATTCGCGCCGAAGCTAATAAAAGTGCGATAAATTTTGATAACTATCTGAAAAGTCTAGAAGTAAAGTTTGTTAGCAAGATGACAGCTCTAGAACAAAAAATCGAGGAAAGTATTCATCGTGACGAGCTCATTGCTCTCAGTGATAGAGTCTCCCTATTGGAGAATCGACCTGCAGGGACGAGTGGTGGTAACATCGACAAGGTCTCAAGGCTCGCGAAAAGACTAGAGGGGCAGGAAAGAGTGATGAAAAGTAACAACATAATCATTAAAGGTCTCGAGCGGGACGACTACAATATTTACGATCGAGTGGAGAACTTTCTGCATCAGGAATTCGGTGTGGTTAATGTTGTTGCTGATGTAAGGGAAATCGGGGCGAATTCTAACATGCTTGCCGTTACTCTTCGTAGCCGCGCGATAAAAGAAGACATAATGCGCCAAAAATCCAAGCTCGGAAATAGAAAAGTTTACATCGAACACGATCTTACGACCGCCGAACTAGAAGTGTACAAAATAATCAAGAAAAAAGCCAAGGAGCTTAGGGACAGTGGCAAGAAAGTGAAAATCTCGTACCGTAAGCTGTGCGTTGACGGAGAATGGCTGTTCTGGGATCGAAATAAAAATCAACTTAAACATGGTCGAGAGGGGACGGCATCCGCTGCACCGCGCGTCAGTGAGCACCCTCCGCCAAAAAACTAGAAGCCGTCCATATAGTATTTTGGAACACCCAAGGTCTCAATAACTTAAACAACAATGCTTCGCTAGAAGATTTCGACGTGGGATGTCTGTATGAAACCTGGAGCGAGTGGGACCAAACCAAGGCGCTGCCCGGGTACCTCCAGAATCGTTACAGCGTATGGGCACCAGCGACGAGACAGAGTGCAATCGGCCGTGCCAGCGGAGGTTTAGTGATAGTAGTGAAAAAAGATCTAAATGCCGAGATAATAGACGTTTCTCATTGGTGGTGTATGAGGATTTCAGGCGATTCTTGGCCCGTTATAATCGCTGCTTTTTATTTTAGTCCTGTACTAGATCTGTCGGTTCTACTTGAGCTGCTACAGCCTATTCTAGATGATATTCTCGCAAGATTTCCGGACGATATTATAATTCTCGGGGGTGATTTTAATGCTCGAGTTAGTTCTAATGATGAGTTACCCCAAGAAATTTTAGATTCAATCTTTGAAGACACGAGTCTCTTCAAAAATAGAACATCTTTCGATACCGTTGTAAATGAGAGAGGCCCACTCCTTGCTAATTTTATGGCCGAAAATGGATTTATCTTGTTAAATGTCCGCACAGAAGGAGACAGACCGGCCCACTTTACATACAGTAGTTTTAACGGTTCAAGCACGGTGAACTTAGTTTGGATTACCGCTCCAAAACTAGAACATGTTAAGGACCTCAGGGTGGGAGAAGACCTCATGGGCTCCGATCACTTCCCTGTTATCCTTGAGCTTTATGACGAAAGTAGTATACCAGATTAGTCCAACGTGTCTGCAGCAGTCAACACTGCGTAGTTTGTCTTTGTCTCCAAGAATTTTTGCGAGTTTTGCCACTACGACTGCCAATGAACTAAATGATAACTTAAGTAAAGCGATCTCTGAAGCGGCGTATGCGTCAGGAATGTCCAAAGTAATTTCGGAGTCTCATTCAAGATGGGTAAACAAAGTCTGGTTCGACAAAGATTGTACTGCAGCGAGGCGAGACTTAATTAATTTATTACAAAGCACGAAAGAATCGGAATATCAAAAAGATGTTTTTAAGATATTTCTGCATCAAAGAAAAGAGTACAAACAAACACTGGAAACAAAAAAAAAACAGTACATGCAAGAACGCATCGACAAATTCGCCAACGTAAATGACCCTAAGCTCTTCTGGAGTGTGATTAAAAGCTGTAGGTCAAGGCCGAGACAATTAGTGTCACCTTCACTGCATACATGGAATGAATTTTTGAGCGTCACATATTCTCCGCGAGTAGTGTACGATTTATTCTTCGGCGACGTGTTCAATCGACTTTTGGATTCTTCCGTCACTCCCGAGGAGCTTATGAGGGTTATTTCAAAGTTAAAAAATAGTAAAGCGCCGGGTGTTGACAACATTGGTGCGGAATTTTATAAAGCGTTGCCGGAGGAATGGATGCAGTATCTTATGGGGATGTTTAACAAAATCTTGGACTCCGAACAGCTGCCGAGTAGTTGGTCAAAGGTCACTCTCTGCATGCTTCATAAAAAAGGAAATACATCCGACCCGCTTAATTATCGTGGAAATGCGCTTATCAACAGCGTTACAAAGATCTGTACCCAAATAATGAACGATAGACTTGTGAAATGGGCCACATCGGTTGACCTTTTACCGGAAGAACAAGCGGGCTTTAGAAAAGGTAGAGGTGTAATGGACAACCTTTTCACTCTGCAAACGGCGATACACCTTCGCTTACGGCAGAAAGGAAGCAAAGCATATGTACTATTCGTTGATTTCAGGAGAGCGTTCGACTCTGTTCCTCAGCACAAACTGTGGGAGAAATTGCACAAACTCGGCGTCAGCTCAAAAATTATTAGAATCTTAAAAAATTTATACGAAGTCCCCACCCTACAAATAAAAACAAAAAGTGATCTCTCGAATGAAGTTGACGTAAGCGAGGGTGTATTGCAAGGGGAAGTGTTGAGCCCTCTTTTGTTTGTAATGTATCTCTCAGATATGAGTTCGTATTTCCGTGCGAAAAATTGCAGGGGAATTAGCATAAACAGCGTTGTCGACGTGCTAATGTTATTATACGCGGACGATTTGGCTATCCTGGCATATTCGCCAGTTGACCTCAGAGCAAAATTACGTATACTAGCCAGTTATTGTGATGAAAACGGTTTAACAGTTAATACTCAAAAAACGCAAATTATGGTGTTCAGAGCGGGCGGGAAGCTGGGGAATGACTGTAAAATTCTTCGATACAAGGGCAACGTTGTCGAAGTAGTGAAAAATTACACAAAAATTACACTAGTTGCTGCAAACGCGGCGGTCAAAAAAACCAAGATTGCCACATCGTCCTCACTCTCTATCATTGCTACGGCCAAAGGCGACTCGTGGGAGGGGATACTCAAAGTCTTTAACAGTATGGTCGCTTCCATTCTTCTATATACTGCGCCTATCTGGGGGCTGAGATACACTACGGTGTTGGAAAAGGCTCAACTCGATTTCTTCAAGAGACTATTACACCGTCCAAGGTGCACCGCAGGGTACGCTTTGCGCTTGGAGTTGGGCATCGGCAACGTGGCCCTGGCTGTGATCAAATTAACGCTCGGTTGGGTTATCAAAATCTTAGAAATGGAGGACCACAGGCTCCCAAAAATCTGTTTTATGCGGTCCACTTGTCGGCCTCCCGTCCCGCACCTGAGTACAACTGGATTTTGCAGTTTAAAAATGCTCTCGGCACGTCAAATTATGAAAATTTATGGAGTAATCTCACGAGTCAATATTGGTTACAGCAATAAGAATCCGTTCTGCGCGCGGTTGAATTAAGACTTAAGCAGGACGACGTGCAACAATATTCTGTCGAAAGTTCGTTTCAGTTTGGTTTATCGAGGACGATCGCAGATAATTATTGGAGTTTTTACCCTCGCAGAATCGGGATCAACTTCGTCAGAGCTAAAGCTCAAATTAGACTAGCGTCTTCGCACACCAGTAGGTTTATAATCAGTAGAGCTATCCATCAAGTTTACCCCTCGAACATGTGCACTCTATGCAACATATACGAAAATGAGACGTTTTTCCACATGTTTGTAAACTGCCCTATCTACGCTCCGATCAGAAATCATTACTTTGCCCCTAAATTCAGTCAGAACGTAAGCGAGGAGGAGAATATTAAGATCATTCTTGGCTCAAACGATGTCGACAGCCTCAAAACGATTTTTTACTTTCTGGTGAATTGTTTCAAAATTCGGGCATCATTGTCAAATATCTAAGTCAGTATCCCTAATAGGTCACTTAGCTGCCGAACTAGGCGTCTTATTTTATATTATATTATTTTGTTAATCTTAAGTTTATACATGCACATAAGTTCTACCTGCATCCTTCGAGAAAGTCATATTTGTAGGATCAAAGGAATACCTCATATGTAAACTATTGTAAACTACCCGAACCAATTATAATTTTTGTATTCTATGGAACTCCGGCATTCTGAGCCTACGTGCTCGAACACATGCTTAATAAAACATATATACGGGTCATTCCACGGGATTTCGCACAAAAAAAAACTCGACCGACTCCAATTTTCGCCTAATTTTTTTATATTGTTGACTATGTCAAACGGAGCATCTGTGAATTTTTTGAGAATTTTATTCTTATATTTCGACGAGCCATAAAATAAAAGGTGAAAAAAATGAAAAAAAAATCTGACGTCAAGTGGAATAATGATATCGACAAAAATAACTAGGTCAAAATTTTCGTAATTCAACACAGTTTACGGTAAAAATAATCCAAATAAAAAATAAACATAACTTCTATTTTATTTATGTCTTTTACCAAGAAAAGGTACCATTTCGCTAATTTGGCCCCCTCCGATTTCAATACAAAAAATCACGAATATACTACATGGAGTCCCAAACATTTTAAGCACAAGCCCAAGATGGAGAACGCATTTTACCCATTTTTAAACAAATATTTCGGGTAATTGATTTTTTAAATTTTCTTCCAGTCTTCGCGTAATTTGTTTATACCGTTGACTATGTCAAACGGAGCATCTATGCATTTTTTGGGAAGTTTATTGTCATATTTGGTCGATCCATAAAATAAAAAAAAATGTTTAAATAAAAAAATCTGACGTCTAATGGAAAAATCATATCGACAAAAGTAACTAGGTCAAAATTTTCGTAAATCAACATAGTTACCGGTAAAAATAATCAGTAGTCATTTACATCTCAGATATATTTTTATTCTTTTATTCCTTTATGATCTTATGAGATTCATAGCTCTCAGAACTGGAAAATTTCTTAACATGTAACACGCCGTTTTCTTGAGGAATAGCGCAATGCATTTTTTGCGTCGATAGGATCCGTTTTACGTTATTGAAACGACTTTCAAGACGAATTTTCATCGCATCGTATTTCTCTTGAGGTGAAAATTTAACCGCGATATTCGGTAAGTTTTCGGGTTTTGACGCCCATTCGTACAACTCTTTTGGTGTGGTTATTTGACGGTCAGGAAGCAATTGAAGACTGGCCCGGGCAGCCATTCTTTTCAAGGTTCCACCCACACCATCACATGGTCCTTTTCCGTGTGCGGTGGCGAAAAAATGATGTTCGGCCTTGATCCCGAAATCTCGGTTATGGTAGTACAAATTCACGAAATTTTTGTAATTTTTGTATTGTTGAGGTGCACCGTCTGAGACATAATAAACTTTCGAAATCGTGCTGGAAAGTGATTTTATGAAATCGATAATAATGTGAGCAAAAACGTTAACCGCAATCGCGTCGTGGCTCAGACAGTCCGAAATGATTACTAAACTCTTGTGCACGAGTACATTATCCGACTTGAAATACGTAACTACCGTGTATACCGTAGCTTGGTTATTATTCCAATGGAATCCTGGCGCTGCGTCTTGGACAACAAAGGAATAATTTTCAGCGAAATCGCAAATCACAATAAACTCATTCTCGAGCAAGGAATCCTTCAGATTTCGTACGAACTTTGCTTGTTCTTTTGCAATGAAGTGATGTGGTAAAAGAGCTTTGATTTTGTCGCAGAAGTCAGAAATGAATTCTTCGGACGATGTGGTCACCGTCTCGAGCGTGGTACGCGGCTTTGAGACCCAATGTTTATAGGTCATATTATCGATGTTGTTGTTTTCCATGACTTTAATCAAGTCGTCATTCAATATTTTCATACCAGGACAACCGGGACAATTTCCAAGATAGCATTGCGATGTAGGAGCAGGGCACAGAATTGCGTTAAAGCAATCACTGTAAAGATTTAAGGGATTTGCAAGATCTTTTGTCAGCGACTTCAAATGGGAACCTGTATTATAACAAATGAAAATATAATGTCAGGTCAATACAAATGCTGTGGCGAGGTAAAGATTCATTATTCTCAGATGGATAGGACAGAAGTATTGCGACTCACCCAACATCATGAGCTTTATTCTGGTGAGTTGAACAGACACACACTGTGTGAGTACCACACCCTCCTGCCAATACGCAGTGTTTGGGGCGTAAGGAAGCAAACGATGAGAATCCTATTTTGATGTCCGGAGATCTTGACCGGAAAAATTCGTGAAGTTCTTTTAAATTCGAAAGAATAAGTCTTTTCTGAACTTTGATCCTTTCGCCGTCGTCGTTGTAAACCGAAACGCAATCTTTCATGCCTGGCATGTTGGCACTCACTTCGTCATCATTATAAAACGCGGCAACTGCTGAAATAGTTGCTTCTGGAAGTTGATTTTCTATAAAATACAATCAATTCTTTGTATTTAATGAGAAAATGTGGAATAATTAAATTAGATCACAATAAATAGTCTCATACGAGGTTTCGGTTTCGCCTCTAATAAAATCCCACTGTGTTCAACGACATTTTTTGCTACTCTTGCCATATGGTGCGTTGTGTCCATGACTTCAGAAATTTTTCTTATGGTCCAACTCGATGGTAATATAGTCAAAATTTGTATTTTCTGGTCCTTGCTGGTACTTTTATCATGATATTTTTCTTTCAATCTTATTATCATATCACGAGCATCGTTACTACTGAGGTCAATATCGTAACCAGGGTCACTAGAAATGCCCAATCCGTCCTTCAAACTTTTAGATACATTATCCACTTTCTTGTGTATGTATGATCGAATCTTCCTTTTCTTGAAAGGAATTGGAGATTCATTTAATAACTCAAGGGCTTCATTGACGATAGGCAACGTGGTTTCCAGACTCAACTGAGACAAGATTTGTTACGATAAGATATCATTAGTTGATTCCGAACCTATAAGAAAAAATACTGTTAATACCAAAGTACATTAATTTAGCTGTACAAACTGTATTCGAATATAAATCACTGTACCAGTATAAGTTCCCACGTTCTCACTGCTGGCAGCGGCAGTATCGTCAAATTCCACGTTTATCTCGTTGACATCAACACCGCGCTCAGAGCAATTACCTAATTCTTCGATGGTCTCGGTGTTGGTGACGCTTCTCCCATCGCGATCTTCCACGGTATTGTAAGTGTCGGGCGGGTCCTGGATACCAGACAAATCTTGAGCTCTCGGCAATTCTTGAGTTAGAGGTTGATCTTGTGTTGGAAGCGGATCTTGAGTTAGCATTGCAATTCTGCATGATGCGCACACTTTAGAATTCACTGTTAATTTCCACTTGATGCGCATTTTTTTGGACGGACAACGCAAGCCTTTCGTGCGTCCCTTGTGAATTTTTTTTTTAAACGGATTGCAGCAGCGAGTTTGAAAGGTTCGGGGAGCCATTTTATCAGACAGGACCAAAATGGCGAGCTGCAAATTAATTCACACTGCAATTTATCCGTCTTGGACGCACGTTTATAAAATTTTGGGTATTCAAGATACGCCTGAGGCGTATGTCGCGACGCTAGCGCTCGAGCGGCCACTGAGTGAGTAAGAAAGCGATCAGCTGATCGCTTTCTTACTCACTCAGTGGCCTGGGGTACGCCTGGGGCGTGCGATCAGCTGATCGTCTCGTTACGCATGCAGTGGCCGCTCGAGCGCTAGCGTCGCGAGATACGCCTGAGGCGTATACTAATTTTGTTATTTTTTTAACTCAATCGGAGAGGTCCATATAAGTGAAATGGTACCTTTTTTTGTAAAAGACGCAACGAAAATACAATTTTTTAAATTTGTAATTCGATTACATTTAATGAATCGAATACATCTACATATAAAATTATGAAAAAAATCACATAAGCTCCTTTTAATATTACCAATTACATAAAAAAATACGCAGAAGATTGAAAGAAAATTTAAAAAGTCAATTACCCGAAATATTTTTTTAAAAATGGGTAAAATGCGTTCTCCATCTTGGGCTTGTGCTTTAAATGTTTGGGACTCCATGTAGTATATTCGTGATTTTTTGTATTGAAATCGGAGGGGGCCAAATTAGCGAAATGGTACCTTTTCTTGGTAAAAGACATAAATAAAATAGAAGTTATGTTTATTTTTTATTTTGATTGTTTTTACCGTAAACTGTGTTGAATTACGAAAATTTTGACCTACCCGGGAAAAACGGTTCATATATAATCATATATAATTGTATATAATTTCATGTATAGTTGTATATAATTATATATAATTGTATATAACGTAATATATCATTGTATATGGAAACATATATGAGCATATATGAGTTTATATGTACATATACAGTGGTATACATGATCATATATAATACCAAAACCGCCAGCTTGCGATGTCATATATGAACAGATATGATCATATATAGTTATATACAACTATATATCGCCCATTTTTAGCGCATATATGATTGTATGTGGATCCATATACAAATGTATATGAGCGTATATAACTTTATATGTATATATACATTGGCATATATGACCCTATATATGACCATATATAACACCAAAACTGCCTGCCTGCGAATGACTGAACACGTCTGTTGCTTGAATGAAACTGCTAGAAACGCTATCATTGGTAAGATTTTTTATTTGAATAAGCATATAGCTGAGACGCAAATGAAGAAAAATTTAAATGATTATTAAAATTCGGACGTATTGGAAAATGTAAACTTTAGCCCAGGTGATACTTAATTATGTATAAATCTATCGGAATTGATCATACGCAAAGAACAATTGAAGGTCTATTGGTCTATTGGTTCGTGAACTGGCCTGTAGTTTTGTTTATTGCATTATTACATGTATGGATAAATTTGCGAAATAATTTTCGATTCTATAACGTTTTCTTTATACGAGTTATGAAAAAAGTATTATAAGTATTGTAAGTAAAAATAACTATAGTTATTTTTGTCGATATCATTATTCCACTTGACGTAAGATTTTTTTTTCATTTTTTTCACCTTTTATTTTATGGCTCGTCGAAATATAAGAATAAAATTCTCAAAAAATTCACAGATGCTCCGTTTGACATAGTCAACAATATAAAAAAATTAGGCGAAAATTGGAGTCGGTCGGGTTTTTTTTGTGCGAAATCCCGTGGAATGACCCATACATATATAAGGTAAACGTACCAATGGTGGGACAGGTCCCAATTGAGGGACACTAAAGGGATATTTGTAGATACTAAGAGTTTAATGGATAAAATATTAAAAAATAACTCTTCCAATTGTATCTGTTATATATAATTAACATACGTGAACAAATTTCATGTTTTTCATAGTAAATTGAAAATGTAAATAATAAGTATATTAGCGGATCTATGGTGTTCGAGCTTTTTCAGCAAATCCCTAAACCAATTAGCTAAGGAGAGCCGAATAATCATTAATATGATACCCCGGAGATTATAGTTCGTTCGAGAATTTCCATAGATATTTCAAATTCAGAAATTCTTAAAGTTTAAGATTACACTGTCAAATGTTACGTACAATATCTTAAAACTCGTAATTTTTGTGTCCCGTTATTAGAGCTGACCGAATATACGTTGGCACCACTGTCCAACGTATGTTCCGCGACTGGGGCAAGTAGTAAGCAATCTCGCTGCGACCCAGAGCCGGGACACAATCGCACGATCGACATTTTGACGCAGATGTTGGGTTATGCGGTAGCAAAAACTTCATTGATAATTTACTAAAATATATATATGTATTTTATAAACATATATGTTATATTTATTGCATCATAGGTGTATATATGTGTACCGCACATTTTTTGGCATTTCTTTTCAAGCAGATGCATTAAAATTTGTAGATGTCCACCGATACGCACATTTGGTGTCCCGGCAGCGGGATATGCACAAAAATACCCGTCCCGGCACTGGTACATCTGCACTTTTCAGCGTTATAATCAATAACTATTTATCAAACAATCAGAAATATTTTTATTGTATAGTTTTTTGAAACTAGAAACTCTAATCTTGCAATTCGTTACCACCATTTGCAAAATAATTAATATATGCATGCGGAAATTGGCATACAAAACAGACACCGCCTTAAACGTCCCGCCATTGGTACGTTTACCTTATATATTGACAGATATATCGAATTAATACTGCAGTAAATTAATTTTAGAAAATAATTTGTCAAATAAAATAAATTTGACAATTTAGATACTCACTTATGCGATTTCACGAACGCCGCCGCCGGAATTTAATTTTAAATTATTAATTTTTCATTGCATCTCAATGAATTCCAATGTCCTATATACGAATTACAACACATCTTCATATGTTGTTAACACAAATTAGATTTTATAAGATTGAACATCCTTTTCAAATTATTAAATCGACACAAGTCTTACTTGTGCCAGGATTCTTTTCAGCGCTAATGGAAGGGTTGTAACATATGTATTTTGCCGGACTATAAATGATGGGATTTGCGTTAGCCACCTGGCCAGACAACACGAAGATAGAAACTCTTAGCGTAACGGTCATGTAAAAGCATATAAGTAGGTCCCAAATGGGCGTACTTCACAAATTTTCAACCGTAGCATACGAAACGCTTCTTATTAGGACGCATGGAAATAACAATCAAGAAATATGTACCATATACGACCTTCTTGTTATCTAGGTGTAGACGTCTTCAGTACTGTCCTTATTATAGACGAAGAAATCTAGGCTCTCCATTAACTAAGCTAGGACTAGGTCACTATTAGATGTCAACAACCAGTGTTACATGTGTGCGCAGGTTTCATTATGCAATATTTCCGCGAACTACTAAAAGTTGTCTACAAGTATTTCACTTGTAGATCGCTATGCAGAGCAGCGAATTTTTCGTTGCTCAGAGTAGGTTCTAATAGTAACTCATTGTAGCACCAGAAAATCGACATGTATTGTCGACTTGTATATTTATAATTTCAGTGAGGCTAGCTTTTGCTATCATTTAGATATATTTTTTTACTCTAGAATATTTTTCATGATATTTTCAAGCTTTCAACCGAAATGGCAGCGACCAGTCTGCGCCAAGCATTCTTGCGGGATGGACATACACTGAGAGAAGAGTTTGTTAACAGTTAACAAATCACGTGTTAAATATGGCGAAACGAACCAATTACTTATTGGTACTAAATATATGTTGAGCCAAAGAAGATTTGTTAACTATCAACAAATGTCAGCGAGGATCATTTGGGACCATTCACTGTTATTTAGCTCAACTGAGATTCAATAAAAATAACTAAATGGTTCATTTCGCCATATTTAACACTTGATTTGTTAACTGTTAACAAAATCTTCTCAGTGTGCGAATTTCATTGCTCGATACTTAATTTTACATCGTTCGTTTGTGATTATTAAAATCGTTGTATTCCGAGGCGTTAGACTGCATTTGATGCGATATAGCGAAAAATAAACCCGAAATAGAGTGGCTGGGTTAACATACAAAAAATACGACGACTTGAGCTCTCGGCAAAACCTGCGGCGCTTGAATCAGCCGCTGTCGACCAACCGCGCATCCCAGACAACACGAAAGGGCCCATTTTTTAGAAAATTATCGCTAGGCAGCATTTAGAATTTTACCACTAGGGAGCATTATGTATACATTTATACCCCAAAACGTAAGTTGACATAATGTGGTATAAATGTATACCACATAATGCTTCCTAGCGTTAAAATTCTACATGCTGTCTAGCACTGACTCGCTTAAAGATGATTGACACTTGACAGATTACACTACTCTAGTATTGGGATCTACTATTGATATCATACTAGCATTCAAAAACGAATGCGTTTTTGGACACCGTAAGCTTATAAATAGAGAGTCAGGAGTAGACCGATAATTTTCTAAAAATGGGCCCTTTCGGGCTGTCTGGGTGGCAGGCTTCGGAAAGTCTCCATCTTTCCAGATCTCTAGCTCTAAGTAACCCATCGTATTTACTGAATGTGATCTCCGTTCTTGCAATCCAGGCCTCAGGATTCGAGTTACCCCATAGGTCCAAAGCATCTCTTGATGATCTCTTCAAGAAATTCTTTGCATTGTAGTGCCCAATTGTATTTTTTATCCTGTGTTTAATATTGTGCGCGTTGCAGCAGCCTGTCCAAACATATCCCATGGAGACTGGCTCTTTCCATAACTCAGACTTCTGATGTGCCAACTCCACGTTGTTTTCATACCTCTATAAGCTAATTTTTGTAGTCCAAGTGTCACAAATTGTCACAAATCAATTGGACACGTTTTTATGGGTTTTATAATATGTCGTTTATTTTATTTATAAAGATGGAGAAGTGGTCAATATAGCTCATTGAGGAGGCGTTCCTTTTTCTCTGAGAGCTCGTGGACGACTTTTCTTGAAGTTTCGGGGTTGTAGGGAGAAAAAGTAATGTGCGAGGGAGTCAGTTCGATTTCGCGTTCGAGGCGGGAATAAAGCTCTTCAAACTCTTCCTCGTCATGCAGAGGGGATGCCCAGGTATATATTTCCTGGTTTGGTGTATTGTTTGGTAGAGTGAGTGTAGGTTGAAGATTTGTGTGGGTGAGAATGTTGTCTGGGTTTTGTAGTGTGTGGTTTTGTATCATTGGGGTGATTTGTGTGGTTAGGGGTGATTGGTCGGGTATTTGTTGGGTCGTGGTGGTCGGGGTGGAAGGTCAATTTTTTGTAGGACCCATTCTCGTTGTTGGAATTCTGGAGCCACACTGGGAAGCAGAGGAACGGCTGGTGGTTCTATTTTCCCCTGTCTGGGATCAGGACGGTTGTGACGGGCGATCAGGACCTCCTGTCCGGGAATACGGGATTGGGCTCGTCGTTGGAGTTGTCGGAGATAGGCAAGGTTTCTGTATTTTGGCATCTTGGGAAGAGGTTGTGATTAGTATTCCACATTGCGGTAGAAGATTAGAGGGGGGCAGGAAACTAATGCGTGTATGTGGCAGTAAAACACTGAATGAGGTTAATGAATTTTATTAATTTATATCCACGTTACAGTAGAGTAGAACGTGAGTAGTCCGACTCTCGGTAGGTTAGGAATGTCGTATCCACGTTTCAGTAGAGTACGATTTATTTATGACAATTAATAAATTGAATTGAATTATTAACACCACTTTTTAATTAATTTAACAAGAATGAGTTTAATGTTTTTTTTTTTATTAATTTATATCCACGTTACAGTAGAATATAAAGTAAGTAGTCCACCTCTCGGTAGGTTAGGAATTTTGTATCCACGTTTCAGTAGAGCACGATTTATTGAATTTAAATTAAAACACAATTTTCTAACTTAATGAAAGACGTTACGTCTTATATGGTAAGAATCTCTCCTCAGAAATATCTTGGGTGGTTAATCACTTCGCAGTAGTATAGCCGTCAAAAATGTACCTTGGACTCGTTATGGAATCGTCGGTTTGATTCTGAATAAAACGGATTTATTCCTGCCTTATATGCACAGCCAGGTCTCCATTCTCTTGCGAGAAAACCGCATCGTCGTGGCCATCTGTCGGCCGAGCGGGAACTACGGGAGTTTTCGCGCGCTCAGGAGCGGGTCGCCAACTCGGGGGGCCCGGGTCGTTATTCGAATTTCTTTTAATTTAGGACGGGGTTTTGGAATTCGCGTGTTATGACTATGAAACATAGCCGTAACATTTAGTATAAGTGTATTTTGTCGTGTAATTGTAGGAGAGTTTATTAACCGGAAATTATGTATGGTAAGTATTTTTACGTTATTTGTTTTTATGTATGTTTCCGGGTTTTATGTATTTCTTTTTTAATGTATTTTTCTTTCTTTCTTTTTCAGGTACATGTCATTGCAGTGGGTGATCATCAGTCTTCTTGGTAAGTTGAGTTTTATGTTTAATTAGGTAATTGTAACTTTTATTAATATATGTTTTTTCTTTTATAGGTAGAAAACAAAACTGTAAGCCAGGAGGCAAACAGTTGGTCAGCATGCGGACAACAAGTCCCCCCCCCCCCCGGGTGAAGTTTTCTTTTTTTTTTTTTTTTTATCGTTTCTGGTAATTCTCGGCTCCTTTCTTTGCTAATTTATCTGCCATTTCGTTGCCGTAGACTCCGCTGTGTCCACGCACGTGGTTCTATTCGACAGTGAGAGGCTGGAGGGCAGCTTCCATCTCCTGGAGCTCTTGTCTGTTTATCACAGATTTATTCGCAGATGTTTGCCATCCGCGCGCCTTCCATCCCGGCATCCATTGTGTTGCGCTCTTGATTACGAACTCTGAATCCGTATTAATGCGTAATTTCGTAATCCCCGCTTCCCGAGCTCTCTCGGCAGCTCGCGTTACTGCCTGTATTTCTGCCGTGTTATTGGTTGCACGCCCTATGACTGGTTCCGACACATTCAGCGGGCTGTTCTCTCCAAAATATATACCAATGCCAGCTTTTGCTTCTTGATGTCCGTTAGCCGAACACGCACCGTCGGTGTACACGTTGACAAAATCGTCCGAATTCATGCTGAATTTAGGCGAAGGTGGCAGATTTGAGGTTACGTAAGTTTTTTCCCTTTTTATGATTTGTGGGAACGGAGATGATATCTCGGTTTCCCAGTTGGATTCTTCTTTGGTGCTTCGTCAGGAGGACCTGGATTTTTCCGCGGTCTTCCTCTCCGGCGCTTTTTGATCGTGGGTATTGTTTCTGGAGTCGGTTCTCCAGGTATCTGTGAGGTCTCGGTTTGTTTCTCCATCTCCGGCATTTGTGGGTAGCCCAGCATTGGTTCCACCGTCCCTTTGGTATGAGGGATGTTTTCAGGTTCCATCAGCTTTTCAAGTGGCTGTTCAGGGTAGTTTCGGTCCAGCAATGGATCCGACGGGAATCCTCTAGGGTTTGAGGTTCTCATGGCTTGTGAGGAACTGGTGGCTGTAGGGTTTGGCCGTTCGCTCGTATTTTTAGATGCCACGGGTTTTAATTGGTTCCCATGGTACTTGATCAACTTCCCATTTCTCTTGATGATATAGATCTCTCCTCCTAAGTGGCTCTCGATAGGGTATGGCCCTTCCCAGGTAGAGGTAAAGCCAGCGTCGATTCCCTGGATAGCGTTAGACAAGTAGTGAGTCTTCACATCGACGAGATCTCCTGTTTTAAACCTGGTAGCGGTTAAGGGTTGGGTAGCGTATCGCTCTTGATAACGCCGTTGATTTTGGCGTATTTGCTGATGCCGTTGTGTCTGTTCGACGTTAGAATCCAGTGGGGCGGGGAATCGCCACTCGCCTGGTCTTTGGAGATTGGTACCGAGTAATGTTTCACTTGGTGTGGACCCAGTCGCAGCATTGCGACGAGTTCGGAGGCTGAATAGTACGTTATTCAGATGAAGATCCCATTGGTGGTGCTCCCGGTCCTGGAGGTGTAGGCGGAGACCTTTCTTTATTTCTTGGTTTCTTCGCTCCGTTGGGTTTGCTCTGGGATGATAAATGGGGGTTGTCCAATGCTGAGTTTGCCATCGGTCACAGGCATCCGCCCATTTCTTGCTGATGAACTGGGGCCCGTTGTCCGAAAGTATGGCTCTGGGGTATCCCCATCTAGAGAAGACTTCTTTTTCGGTGTTAGGGTTTTTCGGAGTTTAGGGGAAAGGCTTCGACCCATCTTGGGAATAAATCCGTAATGACGAGGATGAATTTCTTGCCCCGTCCAGTTCGTGGATATGGTCCCATTAGGTCGATCGCTACTGTTTCCCATGGTTTGTAGGGTTGGTGAGGTTTCAATTGGTCAATGTGACGTGGTCTTGTGGCTTTAGTGCAAGCGCATAGACGACATTGTTGGATATATTCTCTGACATCTTTTCGTAAGTGTTCCCAGGTGAACCGTTGCTGTATAGCACGTAGGGTTTCGTCCATTCCTGGGTGTCCAGCCAGTGTAGAATTATGATATTCGTGCAGTACAAGTTGGCGGCACTCTTCTGGCACGATGAGTTTCCAATTTTCTTGGAGCTTTTTATATACCGCTCCATCGATGATACGATATGGAGAGTCTGGGTCATCAGTTTCTACCGATTTGGCCCCAATACTGTTAATAGAGGGATCCATTTGTTGAGCCTCCATAATTTGCTCGACCAAATTGTTTTCACAGATCGCGAAAACTTCTGGATTTGAAATTTCCGTCTCTTTAATGTTTTCAGGCTTTGCCGGGAAGATTTGTACTTCTTCCGTACTTGGTACCGCTTCTGAACTTGAGTTTTCGGATAGTGTACTAGCATGACCACTGTCTCGTTTTGACACTTGATCCACTGTGAAGGTGAGTTCCTCAAGTAGTAGGGTCCATCTGCTAAGTTTGTCCTTTTCATCTTTGAGGCGATAGAGCCAGGTGAGCGCCTGCCTTTCAGTCCGTAATATGAAAGGCTTCTCTTCCAAATAATGCTTGTATCGTTTTACTGCCCAGGTTATGACTAGGCATTCTCGCTCATTTTTACAGTAACGGGCTTGAGTTTCATTAAACTTTGCACTTGCGTAACTGATTACCCTCCGTTCGTTATTCTCATCAATTTGGTATAAGACAGCCACCATACCGAGTGGGCTAGTGTCTGTCTGTAGAATATAGGTGAGTTCAGGATTTGGTCGACTGAGGTGTAGTGGTTGTTGAACCTGTAATTTTACCTCGTCGAAGGCCCTTTGGGCCGCCTCGGTCCACTGAAATTTCTTTTTCCCAGCGAGTAAGTCCGTTAGAGGAGCAGTGATGGTGGCGAAATAGGGTAAGTATTCGCGTAACCAATTGCATGTTCCTATGAACTTTTGCAGGTGCTTCCGGGTTTTAGGAGGAGGAATGCTGAGAATCCCTTCGATGTGTTCATCCTTTGCTTCATTTCCATGATCCGTGACACGATGTCCAAGGTAATCAAGATGAGTTTTGCCGAAATGGCATTTTTCTAGGGAACACGTTAATCCGTGTATAGCAAGTCTTTCCAGTACCAAACTGATATGCCTGAGGTGCTCTTCCCAGGTGCTAGAGTAAATAATGATGTCATCTAGGTAGGCGATACAGAAATCGTTGAGTATTCCCACAAGTACTTCTTGGCTAATGAATTTCTGAAAGGTATTCGGGGCATTTTTCAAACTGAATGGCATTACGCGAAACTGAAATGTTCCTCCATCAGGGGTTGAGAAAGCAGTGTATTGTTTGCTTTCTGAACTCATCGGAATTTGCCAGTACCCACTCTTTAGGTCGAGTGTCGAGAATATTCGAGTCGTTCCTAGTTCCTTCAGAACGTCGCGGATACGCGGTATTGGTTGTGCAGTATCTTCCGTGATAGCGTTGAGGCGTTGATAGTTCACGCAGAAACGTGGTCGTCCATCCTTTTTCTCCACTATGACAATAGGTGAACTGTATGGAGATGACGTTGGTTCGATGATTCCATCCGTCAGCATATTCCGTATTTCTTCACGGATAATCTCCTTTTTAGTTTTAGAGTAGTTATATGGAGCAAGCCGGAAGGGTGTGTCTGTGGTCAGTTGGATCACGTGACGGGTTGCCTGCGTTTGCTTCAATCGTCCTTCGCAATTGAAGACCTGTCGGAAACGTTGTATGACGTCGTTGAAAGCTCCCAAAATATTTGTCGGGAATTCCTGCTGAACTCCGTTCAAGTCGACCGAAGGGTAACCTGGGGAAGGTATAGGTGCATCCAATAATCGCACGGAGAATCGATTTCCAGAGCCCATGTAGAGAATACCATGTTCGCAGTCAAGGATGGATTTTTGTGAGATCATCCATAGATATCCGAGTATCAATGGTTCTCGGGAGGTGGGTGCTACCCAGGCTGTAACGTCCATGTTGTAGCCCTGTATAGCTATGGTAATTTTAGTTTTACCTTCTAATGGCATTTGAGCATTACGTCCGGCGAGATTTGCCTGGGATTGCCTGGGACACCTAATAGAACCTATTGGTTCTATTAGGTGTCCCCGTGGTAGGTATTTTGGTTGAATAAAACAATCTGTTGAGAAGCAATCGAGTGCTGCCCACACTTCCGTTCCGTCGATTGTGACGAGGACATGTGGCAACTTCCGACTTCCGGTGATAGTTTCAGTTAATCCTACTGTTGGTTGGCTGCTGGAGCGGGGTCCTCCAGTGGCCTTCTCCAGTTTTCCTGGTTCTTAGATCTATCCGCTATCCTTTGAGCCAGTACTGGATAATCCTTGTGCATATGTCGCTCTGGACAATGCCAACATTTTGGTGGGTATTGGCCATCGGTCGTGGTTGGTTTAGTAGCGGATTTGGGCTCCTGTTTAGTCTCTTCACGGCGTGGTCTGACATTGGGTGCCTGATCCGCGAGATCGTGCTCTGCCTCGATAGCTCGAGTCATTAGAGCGGAGATTGTTTGAGGATTTGATGGTCTGATTGCCATACGTAATGTAGGTCGAAGAAGTTCCAATAAAGTGGCGACCTGGTCCACTTCCGCATCTTGACCACGCAGCCTTTGGTATAGAAGATACGTTTGTTGTAAAAAGATGACGGTGTTCTCCCGATCACCCTGTTTTCGTGAGTAGAGTTGGGCAGTGAGTCTAGAGATGACCGCTGGACTGTCATATCGTCCTAGGATGAGTTCTTGGAACTTATCCCAAGTAAATTCGAGAGGTTGGTAGCAGCTCCACCATCTTTCGGCATCTCTTCTGAGTCCAGCTGCCGCAGTCTTGGTACGATCTGACGCTGGGATATGTAAGTGCTGGAAATACTCCAGACATTTTTGTAAGAACTTCTTGGGATCCTCATGGATCGCTCCACTTTAAGTAGGTAGAGGCATTCGCGGGATGTTTTTGAGAGCTTGCAAGAGAGGTCCGAGGTTAGCGAATGCATCAGGAGCATTGACAGGTGGTGGATTCCTTGGTTCTCCAGGTAAAGGTATCTGGTCAGCGTGATGATCTGGCGGATTCATGGCTTCTTGACCCGCAGGTAGGATCTTCAGTAGTTCTTGATTAGGTACTTCCGGTATGACCTCGGGTATATCCGGATTAGGTACTTCCGGTATGACCTCGCATATTTCCGGATTTCGTTCTTCGTTAAGATGTTTTCTTGGGGGTACGTTGGGCGCCACTGGGTTTCTTGCCACTCCTAGAAGTGGATATTCAGGCTGGTCACCTCGCAAACGTGCGGAGGTACGTGGAGTTCGCTCGACGGACATCAGTCTTGAGAAAAGTTTTGAGATTCGGGATCCAATATAGAGGATCCTAGGCCCCACGTTGGGCGCCAATTGTCACAAATTGTCACAAATCAATTGGACACGTTTTTATGGGTTTTATAATATGTCGTTTATTTTATTTATAAAGATGGAGAAGTGGTCAAAATAGCTCATTGAGGAGGCGTTCCTTTTTCTCTGAGAGCTCGTGGACGACTTTTCTTGAAGTTTCGGGGTTGTAGGGAGAAAAAGTAATGTGCGAGGGAGTCAGTTCGATTTCGCGTTCGAGGCGGGAATAAAGCTCTTCAAACTCTTCCTCGTCATGCAGAGGGGACGCCCAGGTATACAATTCCTTGGTTTGGTGTATTGTTTGGTAGAGTGAGTGTAGGTTGAAGATTTGTGTGGGTGAGAATGTTGTCTGGGTTTTGTAGTGTGTGGTTTTGTATCATTGGGGTGATTTGTGTGGTTAGGGGGTGATTGGTCGGGTATTTGTTGGGTCGTGGTGGTCGGGATGGAAGGTCAATTTTTTGTACGACCCATTCACGTTGTTGGAATTCTGGAGCCACACTGGGAAGCAGAGGAACGGCTGGTGGTTCTATTTTCCCCTGTCTGGGATCAGGCCGGTTGTGACGGGCGATCAGGACCTCCTGTCCGGGAAGACGGGATTGGGCTCGTCGTTGGAGTCGTCGGAGATAGGCAAGGTTTCTGTATTTTGGCATCTTGGGAAGAGGTTGTGATTAGTATTCCACATTGCGGTAGAAGATTAGAGGGGGGCAGGAAACTAATGCGTGTATGTGGCAGTAAAACACTGAATGAGGTTAATGAATTTTATTAATTTATATCCACGTTACAGTAGAGTATAACGTGAGTAGTCCGCCTCTCGGTAGGTTAGGAATGTCGTATCCACGTTTCAGTAGAGTACGATTTATCTATGACAATTAATAAGTTGAATTGAATTATTAACACCACTTTTTAATTAATTTAACAAGAATGAATTTAATATTTTTTTTAAATTAATTTATATCCACGTTACAGTAGAATATAAAGTAAGTAGTCCACCTCTCGGTAGGTTAGGAATTTTGTATCCACGTTTCAGTAGAGCACGATTTATTGAATTTAAATTAAAACACAATTTTCTAACTTAATGAAAGACGTTACGTCTTATATGGTAAGAATCTCTCCTCAGAAATATCTTGGGTGGTTAATCACTTCGCAGTAGTATAGCCGTCAAAAATGTACCTTGGACTCGTTATGGAATCGTCGGTGTGATTCTGAATAAAACGGATGTATTCCTGCCTTATATGCACAGCCAGGTCTTCATTCTCTTGCGAGAAAACCGCATCGTCGTGGCCATCTGTCGGCCGAGCGGGAACTACGGGAGCTTTCGCGCGCTCAGGAGCGGGTCGCCAACTCGGGGGGCCCGGGACGTTATTCGAATTTCTTTTAATTTAGGATGGGGTTTTGGAATTCGCGTGTTATGACTATGAAACATAGCCGTAACATTTAGTATAAGTGTATTTTTTCGTGTGAGTGTTGTGTTCGTGTAATTGTAGGAGAGTTTATTAACCGGAAATTATGTATGGTAAGTATTTTTACGTTATTTGTTTTTATGTATTTTTTCGGGTTTTATGTATTTCTTTTTTAATGTATTTTTCTTTCTTTCTTTTTCAGGTACATGTCATTGCAGTGGGTGATCATCAGTCTTCTTGGTAAGTTGAGTTTTATGTTTAATTAGGTAATTGTAACTTTTATTAATATGTTTTTCTTTTATACGTAGAAAACAAAACTGTAAGCCAGGAGGCAAACAGTTGGTCAGCATGCGGACAACACAAGTTCTATTCTCAATGCCCTGTTGAGATTGCTTTCATTTAAGTACAATAATCTTTTGTAGAAATCAGTCTGTATAATATCGCGGTATCGAACGTCCCAGGCTGGGAATGCATATAGTGCACCCATGCTTTTGTTATGATTGAAGTCTTGTTCATCGTAAATGTCTTTATTGGTATAAGCCGGGAGAGTGCACAGTAATTAGGTGTGTTTATTTGTCGAGATGTGGTTTTGAACTGCGGTCCTCGGGCGTCTACCCGGGTAGAAATCTGGCTTTGCTTGCCTTATCAGGATCAGGCCCCGATCGGAGAATCTTACGGCTAGCCCTATTATGGAAAGCCTTGTTTGGCCCTGATCAAGCGATGCCACGGCTAACCCTGTTAAGGAAAGCCTTGCTTGGGCCTGATCAGGCAGTGCCACGGCTAGCCCTATTATGGGAAGACTGAACAGGGCGTGATCCAGCGCAATCCAGAGCCGCCGTATTAGGCGTAAGATCAGGCAACCGTGAAATTGCGCTGATTAGGCTTGCCTTACGAGTGCCTCATTTCCTACTTTATCCAGTGCGACTCAAAGTAGAATTTAGGCAGGTATCATATTCCATACCTATTATACTTATGGATTGTTACCGTAGAAACAAATGATGACGTTTGGTTCCAAATAATCTTTTGAATCGAAATTGTTCGTCGGCATTTGAATTAACAATGCTCGTAGCGTTCGGTGCCACGGATACGCTGTTGTCAAAACATAACCTTACTTTCGCATTCTTGGAATACTAATGTCAGGTCAGTCAAATCACCTCTTTGAATTTTAATGTTTCCAAATATTGCTTGTCCGCCATGTTGATGTTATAAGTTTGAAGTTTAAATTCATAATAAAACTAAGATTGTTCATTTTCGCCCGACATTATTGAACCCACCATATGAACTTTACGAATGAAAAATTCAAATTCGCAATCGTCGAATTAAAAATATCTTTTATAAAATTGAAATATCGCATTCAAGGTGGCGGACAAAGATGCTTTTTGCAATAAATAAATTTCATGCAAATAAAGTCAGTTTTTGCTTTTTCGACCGGCATATTAAATCCGCCATTTTGATTTTACGAATTGTGAGTTAAAGTCACTTCTGTGCCAGAGAGATTTCGTATAAGGTCGGCGAATTACAATCCGAAGTTTTTGGCAGAATCACCTTTAAATATTGGTTCCATATATCACCCTTTGCATCACTCCTTTTACTGTTATCGTAAAATAAACTATTATGGGATTACAGTATGATATATCCACATAGTCGGTTTGATCTAGCGGTTAGCGTGCTCGGTTAGGTAGTTAGATAAATAGGTAGGTCCCGTAGGTCTTGGGTTCAAATCCCGCGGGCATCACTTCCCGAATAGTGTTAGGAAAAACGGTCTCTGAAGACGATTCTCTTTTTTTTTTGTTTGCTATATTAATAGAATGTTATTGTTCATATTACTACATAATGCCCTGGAATTAATAATTAATTGTAATATTATTTATAATGAACGTAAATACAGCCTTTGGAAGTTATTAGGCATTCTCAGGGCAGTCTTATAATAGCCTGGTCAGGCATCCTGAGCAGGGCCATATGTGACACAGCGTTACAGTTCGATTCAGGGCGCTATCAGGTTGCCATGAAAGCGCCCTACCAGGGCAGTCAGGCGGCCTGATAACGCTTTGACTAGGGCCCGAAGATAATTTCTACCCAGGTAGTGGGCCCTCGGTCCTCTCACGTAAGCTTACGCGATAAGGGTTACCGTGAGATTACTGACCTAAGCAATCCCACGAAACAAAGTAACGGCATCATAAAGGTGCCGTTACACTCCCCTCTTTTCTGAACGATGCTCCGCATCGTATACTAATTGGTTTACATTCACATTATCGAAAAAATGTAATTTTGTTGACTCTAAACAATAAAAATTTGGGGAAAATTATATTTTTCGTTAACAATAAGGGGTAATTACCCTCCCAGTGTTTCAAAAACAATACTCCGAATCATATTTAATTTTCATTCTATATAATATTAAACATTTTGCGGTTATGATTCTATGTAATATAGAAATAGATTGAATTAAAAAAAATAACAATTTTTTTGTAACTCATGCACGTAATGTCGCACATTTCGTGCCTGCAAAGCGTGCGTGAGATCGCGTATTATGCTCATGTAAACATAGATAATTTCACGTACGCCATCTGGTGCATGAAGTTATCTAGATTTCTGTAGATAACTTCACGCACACATTGACGTGTGTGAAACTATCTAAAAGATGATTTTACGCAATGCTTTGCAGGCACGAAGATGTGCGACATCACGTTGACATTCGTTTCAAAAAGTAGTATGTTATACTTGTGCGACAAAGCGGCCGACCCGCGGAGGTTAGGAAGCGGTGCACTCGCCTCCTCTCGTGCTACAAACAACACACGGCTTCGCCTCGTGTCGTTGTAGCACTCGATTTGGCGAGTGCGCCGCTTCCTAACCTCCGCGCGTAACGGCCGCTTTCTCGCACTAGTATCACAATCTACTAAAAGATGTGGTTCTATATTGGAGCTTTGGTTTTAGTTTAAAATTTAAATGTTGAAATTAGCGCGTCGGTATTTTATGTTTGAATTTCAGAAACCTCAGTACCTTTGGATTTCAGTGCCAAATAAGACTTTGTTAATTTTTCCAATAAATTCAAATGGTGCGCGCTTTTCCTATTGTAAGTGAAAGTTGGTATCATCTGGTCTAGATCATTTCTCTGTTTTCGATGGTGTCTAAACGGTTTTGTGCTGTCAACAATTGTCCTCCAATGAGACATGATGAACCTAGTTTGATACAGTACGCTTTCACGAATCGCAGATTATCTTGAAGTTGTATTCGGTTGACAATCCGTAAGTGTTGGTGTACGTTACGAGTGTCCATGTCGTATGATATGGGTGAAGTGTCGCAATTTGCTCCGAGTATAATCCAGGGTTCCGGTCGAGTGGTACAATTTTCATGTCCATGATTAGTGTGTGTGCGTGGCATCTGTAACATATGCTGGTTTTATTTTATCGACGTGTACAGTTTTTGTTTTGTTATCGTCAATTTTAATTTCGACGTTATGTTTATCTAAAATTTCGAAAAATTTCAAAGGGTCCACAGTAATAATTAACCTGTTTGAAACTGCGGTATTTTCGTACATTTATCATGGTATCGCTTGGTTCTCTCTTTGTATTGCAAGTGTTTATGTAGTGCTTTTTCTTGGACTGTTCGCAAGTTTGTATTGAGAGTGGACATGTAATCATCATATCTAATGACTTTCTCGGGGGGTGGAAATTCCGATGGCGTGCGTGCTATTCTGCCGAAAACCAGTTCGTACGGTGTGAATCCTGTATTCTCATGAATACTCGTATTATAGAAGAGCGTTGCAAAATTTAGGAGTTCCTCCGACTCGCGTTTGTCATCAATGAAGTGCTTAAGGTACTCAACTAAAAGGTGGTGACTTCGCTCAATTGCACCATTAGATTGGGGATGATACGCTGATGTTCTGTAGCGACGAATTTGGAAAAGTTCTGTGAAGTCATTGAACAATTCGGACACAAAATTAGTTCCTTGATCTGAAAGGATAGCGCTGGGAGCGCCGGATGTAGATATGAGTGTTGTAGCAAGAGCCTTTGCGACATCCTGTGCTCTTTGTTATTTTAGTGGGACTGCAATGCTGAATTTATTAAAGAGATCGATGATTGGTAAAATATACTCATGTCCATTCTTCGTCTTGGATAACGGTTCGGCTATGCCTATTGCTATTTTATCGAAAAGTACGGCGGGTGAATCGGTAATTATCATCGATGCTTTATTCTTAACGCGAACGAGTTTGTTTTTCTGACAATCGGTGCAATATTTGATGAAGTTTCGGATGTTGTCCTTCATGTTCTTCCAATAATACTGCGCGAGAATTCGTTTGTACGTTTTTTCGGTGCCTTTATGACCACCTATTGTTGATCCATGGAGTTCTTGGATTATTTGCTGTCTTTCGTCCGTTGGTGGGACGCTAAGAAGTCCTTCGCAAAGAGTGATTGTACTCTCATATCCAGATTTGCGATCTGGATATGAGTGACTGTAATCCTCTTTTGATGTTATTCCACAAGAATGTATCGATAATTTTTGGATCTTTCGAGATGATGCACGATGTAAGTTTTTCATGTTCCAGTACGTTTAAGAGAGCTCTTAGGCATTTTTTACCGTTGCCCAGCTCATGCTGTCAGTTGATTTTTCCTTACGGAACATTGTAATGTCCCGCGCAGAAAAAAAGAATCTTGTGAAGAATCTTTTAAAGAATCTTAAAAAAAGTCTTGAAAGAATCTTGAAAAGAATCACGTATAGGATCCGGAGCAAGATTCTTTCCAGGATTCTTTTCAAGATTCTTTCTATCCGAAAGCGTTCTGAGAATCTTTCAAACAATCTTCGAAAGAATCTTGAAAAGCGTCTTTAAGAGAATCGTCAAAAGATTCCGTCCATTAAACAGAAAAATCATTGAAAGAATCCTAATGAAAATTTTCAGATGAATCGAGCGAAACCTGTTGTTGCTTTCCCTTGGTGTCGAGACAGTTCATTTCGATACGTCAACGAAGCCTAAACCCCTCGTGTATAGTCGAACTCAGGACAGCTTTGCAGTCTTATATACGTTCAGGCCTCAAGTCACTTGCCAGAAACGCCGCGACCGCTCGCCACCTAGCGGAGTGTTGTCCACCAGTGTTTCGTATGATGTCACTAGGTGGCGAACGGACGGAGCGTTTCTTGCAAGTGGTTTGAAGTCTCAGCGTATATATACGACTGGAAAGCTTTTCTGAGTTCGACTACACACGAGGGGTTTACCCTTCGTTGACGTACCAAAATATACTGTCTCGACACCAAGGGAAAGCCACAACAGGCTTTGCTCGATTCCTCTGAAGAATTTCATAAAAATTCTTTCAACTATTTTTCTGTTTAATGGACGGAATCTTTTCACGATTCTCTTAAAGACGCTTTTCAAGATTCTTTCGAAGATTCTTTGTAAGATTCTCAAAACGTCACGTAAATGCCCAATCTCTACCAGCGCATATCGATTAATTTCGCGATTATTTTCATAGTTATCCGTACCATATCATCGCGGTGTCCGAAGCTTGGCTCAATGCCGACATCCCGAGTGATTTTGTTGCTCTTGATTCGTTTGTGCTTGCTCGGAATGATCGTCATGGTAAGAGAGGCGGGGGAGTGGCATTTTATGTGCACTCTACTCTCTCGTTTTCTATATTGCGTGTCTCGCCGCAACCGTATTCGGCTAAGCCCGAATATTTGATTTGTGAGGTTCGGATCTCTTCGGCAATAAAAATTAAGCATGTTCGAGGACGACCTCTCAACTCGGCTACCTCTTTACTCGCGCGTGGTTATCCTCGGGGATTTCAATGCTGACTTGCTTGGTCATTCGTACCATGCAACTCACCTGAAGGGCTTCCTCCTTGATCATGACCTTGCGCTTGTGCCCTTTGAGGCTACGCATCATACTTATTCTGTAAACACTTGGCTCGTTGTTTGTGCGGTGAGTGATCTGTCTGTCGTTCTGCGCAGCTCCCAATCTGGCATGCCGTTTTTGTCTGGCCATGATTTAATTGATAATCCTTGACGTGTCGGTTCCGCGGCGACAGCCGCGTTTATTTTCGTATCGAGCTATCGATGCAATTGACGAGGATGCACTTGCCGCGCTTATATCGGGCCAGGATTGGTCTAGTTTTGAGGCTACTGATTCCCTTGATGCGAAGGTACATTTTTTCTCTGCGCGTGTTCGTGACGCTGTGCATGCCCTTGCGCCGCTTCGTACCGTACGGCTTTCCCGTCCACCGACGCCCTGGATCGACTCTTTTGTGCGTGAGAAAATGCTTGCTTGGGATCAAGCTTACCGTCGCCTTCGGAGGTGTCGTCCGGACTCTCCTATTCGGCCTACGTTCGTTGCGATATTTCGGCAGCTTCGGAATGCTGCTAAAGCGTCTCTTGTCTTGGCTAAGCGCGTCTATGAGCATGCCCGGATTATTGCCTGTCAGGGATCGCAGCAGGCTTGGTCGGAGCTTCGGCGATTGGGCCTTCTCCAGAACAAGCGGCGGGAAGAGCCGATTCTTTTTTCACCTGATCAGCTTAATTCGGCTTTCTGCTCGGTCTTCACGCCATCAGATGGCACTTGCACTTTCGACCCCCGCTCCCCCCTCCCGGTACTTCCTTATCCCCGTTTTGCTCTTTCTGCCGTCTCTCCCGACCAGGTTTTATCGCTGCTTGTGCGGCCTTCTTCGAACTCGCTGGTACGGATGGCCTCCCTGCTTCCTATCTTCGGCTCGTGCTGGCGTGCTTCTACCTCGTATAGTGCTCCTCGTGAATCTCTCCTTTGCATCTTCTACCTTCCCCTCTGCTTGGCGATCCTTGTTTATCACGCCTATTAACAAGGTGCCTTCTCCCTCTTCTCCTCTTGACTTTTGGCCTATCTCGGCACTCTATGCGCTTGCTAAGATGGTGGAAAGGCTGGTGCACTCGCAGCTCTTGGGGTGGTTTGAGGCCCATAACCTGCTCGATCCTTTGCAGGCGGGGTTCAGGGAGGGTCAGCACGCAGACAGCCCTGCTCAGGTTTACTGATGACGTGAGGCTTGGTATGGACATGCGACAGCTGACCGTTGCTGGGTTTTTCGACTTCAGCAAGGCGTTTGATACAGTTTGTCATTACACACTTCTGCGTAAGCTGTCCATGCTGGGCCTGGCGTCGTCGGCCTTGAGCTGGGTTTGGTCTTACCTTCGCGGGAGATCGCAGGCAGTACGCTTACCTGGTGGTCGGGTCTCTGAGTGGGCGGCAGTCTCTTCTGGTGTCCCTCAGGGGAGTGTGCTCGGTCCGTTGCTTTTCTCTCTATTTCTATGATCTGCCTGGGATCTTCCGTAATTATCAGTACCTGCTGTATGCTGATGACCTTTTAATTTATCGACGCTGCTCGCCGGATGTGCTCATTGATTCGATTGTGCTTCTCAACGCTGACGTCGCGCAAATTCATAGCTGGGCGGTGGTTAATTCATTGTCGCTTAATGCCGCGAAGCCGGATGCGATGGTTCTTTGTACTGCTAGGTTACTTAGCTGGCTCGACTTGACCTCCGTTCCCCACCTCTGTTACTGGTCAGCCTATTGCGTTTGTTGCCTTCAAGCGCTACCTTGGGATCATCATTTCGCCGACGTTGGGCTGGGAGTTGCAGGTCTCGTCGGTTCGTAGGCGCGTCTTCGGGGTGTTGGCACAGCTTAAGCGGTTTGCGGAGGTGCTTGATACCACATGGGCGTGGCTTGCGCGCATTGTGGCACTTCCGCATCTTGATTACTGCCCGGTTGTGTTGTGTGACGTCGGCGGTGAGCTTGCACTTCGTCGGCGTGATCACGTGTCTGCTGGTCGGCGTTCGCTTGGTTGGCTGTCGGTGGCGAATAGGCGTAAGTATTTTATGGGTGCACTTTTCTATTCTATCGTTCGTAGGGGGACCCCGTCATACCTTGCCGAGCACCTTGTGCCGCGTGCGAGGTCGGATTCGCGGGGTGCCCATGGTACCTATTCGTTGTCTACGCCGGTCTCGCGAACGTCGGCCTACAGGAAATCTTTTCGCGTTAGCGGGTCATTTTTTTGGAATGATCTTCCTCTAGCCGTATCGCAGGACCCCTCACCGGCGGTGCTTAAGAGAAGATTGCTGCGGCACCTTATGCTGCTTGAGCAGCGGGCTGTCGAGCCTGCTGGTTAGGCTGGCGTATTGTTGTTTTAAGCTTGTTACATTTTGTCCTAGTCCTTATTTTTTGCTCGCCTCTCATTTTCTCTTTTGTATCGCCTCATTTAGGTTAAGATTATTTTCTGTATTCCTTCTTTGTCTGCTTTTGTTTATGTATTCTTTCCTGGCTCAGGTCCTTAGGGGGTTTAAAATCCCAGGATCTTAATAAAACCTAAATCTAAATTTAAATCTAAACGCTTTCGGATAGAAAGAATCTTGAAAAGAATTCTGGAAAGAATCTTGCTCCGGATCCTATACGTGATTCTTTTCAAGATTCCTTTAAGATTCTTTCAAGACTTTTTTTAAGATTCTTTAAAAGATTCTTCACAAGATTCTTTTTTTCTACGCGGGGTAGCACTTGGCTCTTAAACGTGTGATTACAATTTGTTCGTTTCTTGGATCTTCTACCAAAAGTGATTGTTGATCGAATTGTGCTTTTTCGAATAATTGTGCGATCATCGTGTCGTTCCTGGAATTAGCTGATTGGAAGTATGTGATATTGTCTTTGTGGGTCAATATATTATCTTGTGTTATTGTGATATTTTTGGTAATGGTTACGTCCTCTGTCGTGATTGTAGTTCTCGTTCCTGGTGGTGTTTCTCGTTGCGTGAGGCGTTTTCTGTGGTACTGCGATAGTTGATATGGTGAGTCGCCGTCTGAATTTTCTGAAGATTCTTCTGATATTAATAATAATATGATGTTCTGGTCTATGTTCCTCAACGATTCTGGACTATTGTATGGATTTGTTGTGACCTTCCTGGCTGATGTTCTGGTGTTTGCCATTGATTGTGTGGTGGTGATCGGAATTGCGGTTGCACTTCTGGGGTCTTTGATCGACATTGTATGATCGGCGATAGAGGATATGCTGGTTGCACTTCTGAGGTGTTCGGTGAATGTAATACAATTGGCGATATGGGTTGTAGTGTTGGACATTGCGGTTGTATGCGGTCTGAGGTGTGGGATTGTGGTGTTGTTTTTTTTTGTAAGGGATGACCAATGTTGTCGTTGATTTTTTGCTGCTTGTTCATCTCAGTATTCTTCTGCCATTTGCGGTGAAAAATATCCTGGATCGTCTTTGATCTTTACTGTTTTAGGTAACGGTATTGCTAGTGGTGGTATTCTTTCAAGTTGTATATGTCCTGGATAATCGATGATTTCCTGCCATTTCTTTGTGTTTGTCACTGTTTTTTGGGACTTTTTCAAGTCGCTCATATCCCGGATTATCGGTAATTTCTTTCAATTTTGGCGTGGACATAGCAAATTCCTTTATTGCTTCCAATGTTGGAGGTGAGCGAAAGTTTGGTTGAAACGTTGGTTGCATTTTCTTTTCCATTCGGGTTTTCGTGTTGTTCTTTTGCTGGTGGTGACCTAAATATTAGACGTACTGCCGGTTCGTTAGGGTTTTGATCACCAAACGCTTCTCCGATCAGTGTTGGTGTGATGGTATGCCTCCAAGTTTGGCGGATTTTCCATTCTCGGTTGCTGTCTCGTTTGCCGATTTTTTTCAGTTTCGTTGAACCTAAATATCGTCATTTTGTTTTGAAACCGTTTGTTTGTGCCTCGTTGGGCTCGTTATGTGACGCCTCGGTGGGCTAGTTTGATTTGGCCTCGTTGGGCTCGTTGTGTGGTGCCTTGGTGGGCTAGTATCATCGCGCCTCGTTGGGCTTCCTCCTTTTCGAACTCGTATTTCATTGTCGATAATTTCCTAGATTTGTCGCCTTGGTCCATATTTCCTCCGTTCGATGTACCTTCTTGAATTTGCTTGGTCACTTTCCTCCGTGTAACTGGGTTTTGAGTATATTCCTTTTTCATTCGCTTGATCGTTGTTCTTGTTGATGTGAGTTCGTCTTCATCTGTTGGTGGTGACTCGTAGTTGTCATCTATTGACGAATTTGTTTTTTTGTTTTGCACTCTCCTCGGTTTGATTCGTTGTTGGTTAGTCGTTTGATGTTTCTTTCGGTGTTTCATGTTTCGTTAAGTCGGTTTTTTGTTGTGTACCCGATGTTTCTGGTACTTCTTCCATTTCTACATCAGTTTGTTCTTGTTCGGTGCCGTCTTCCGATTCAGTAGTTAATTCGTTCGCACGTTATTTTTTCTTTGGTGTTGGATTTCCCGAAGCTGCGTCTGTCGTTGTGTGGCTGCAAACTACCGATGACGGTTGTTGGTATGTTTTGTGTTTCTTCGCTTCGTGTCCTGCTGAATCGCTTGATGATGTTTCACGTGGTCTTATCGGGAGTACCGACACAGGGTGTCTGGAGCGTGCGTCTGAGACGACGTTAAGCTTTCCTGGATTATGATAGATTTCGTAGCTGTAGTTGTTCAACATTGGTTGCCATCACTGCAATTGTTGGGGCAGCTTCGGGTTTTAACCAGATAGGTAAGTGCTCTGTTGTCCGTGACGAGGTCGAAATTGCGTCCGTAGAGATAATACTAAAAATGTTCAACGGCACTCACGATTGCCAAAAGTTTTTTTCGCATAGCATCATACGATAGTTCTGATTTTTTCAAGGCTCGCGAGTAAAATCCGACAGGGTGATCAAATCCGTCGTATTCCTGGCTTACCACTGCGCCAATGGCGTAGTCTAATGCATCGGTTGTAAATTTAAATCGTTTTGTGAGATCTGGATAACGCAAAATGCGGTATTCCATGATTTTGTTTTTGAGACAGTCTAAGGCTTTCTGACATTCTTCCGTCCATTCGAATTTTGCTTCTTTTTTCAATTGTCTAGTTAATGGAAAAGCTATTGCGGCAAAGTTGCAAATAAAACGTCTATAAAAATTTGTGAGAGCGTGGAACTCTGCAATGTTTTTCTTGCTTGCTGGTACTGGAAAATGTTCTATTGATTCGACTAAGTCTCTTTTAGGTTGTACGCCATCCCGCGTTATTATATGTCCCAGATATGCTACTTCGTTGCGGAGAAATACACATTTTTCCGTTAGAAGCGTTAATCCAGCGTTAGTCAATCTTTATGCCAACCTATCTACTTTTTTTTCGTGATCGACAAGAGTAGCGGCATAAAGTACTATATCGTCTAAATAGACGAATAAGTCTGTCCCTTGAAGACCAGTCAACGCGACATCCATTAGGCGTTGAAAGGTTGCTGGACCGTTCTTCAAACCAAACGACATTCGATTAAACTCATAATGCCCGTTGGGTGTGGAGAATGCTGTTTTCTCTTTGTCGTCCGGGTGCATTTCGATTTGATGAAAACCTGACGCTAAGTCTAGCACCGTAAAATAACGAGAGTTACTCAGTTGGTCAAGGATTTCTGTGATGTTGGGTAATGGGTACGCATCCGGAGTGATCTTGTCGTTTAATTTGCGAAAGTCTATGACCATTCGCCATCTTTTGTTGCCTTCGCTGTCTAGTTTCTTGGACACGATCTAAACCGGGGAGTTGAATGGTGATATTGATGGTTGGATGATACCATTGTTACGTCCCGTAACTTTCGGGCCCTACACCCTTAAAAGAGAACTTGCGTCAAGACGCTGGGGCAGTCAAATAGGGTCGCATATCAGGATGGAAGCTCGGGAGCCTGGAGAGCCGCTATACCTACGCATTTAGCGCGGGTCTGGGTGGGCCCTCAAACTACAAGAGTTGGAGCTCGCGTGTCCAATATATCGACCTAGATTATTATTTAAACATTTAAATTAGGATCGATGGACTGTGGGTAATTCGACTCGAGCTTCATACAGGAGACAGAGCGTCCGCGAACTATGATATCGTGATGTTTACAGGAATGACCTAAGCACTAAGGGGTCCCTGTACCTAAAGCCGCCTAGACGTCTGCGTCGTTCTTTGTGCAGTCGATAAACCTGAGAGCCATAACTTTTACAATGCGACGTTGGGAGTCACACGTGGGCATCCAATGTTTTAAATAAGATAGGTACGTGAGATCGAAGACAAAGGATGGATTGTCGATCCCGCGAAAGGCCTCGTCCGTCGACTAGTTTTTTTTGGTGGTGCTAACTCCAGTACGTACAACTCGTCTTTCGACCATACACAATCCTAGGTAGGAAGGGCTATATCGCGAACGAATTCTGTTGAATATAACTATAAAAATGTCATCGGTCACCAGATAACTAATAAACCGGCGACGATTGTATACACCGACGTGACCAGAGGGATCACCTTTCGGCAGAGCCAAACTTCTCAGGAATGACCATACCGGCACAGTGCAACTGAGACGGAAGGCGTATCGAGGCTATGAAGATTGCAGTGGGCCAGAAGAGGATGGAGCGTTGCAGCCTACTACGAACAACGCTACAGCGAGGGCACCTCGTAGCATGCGTAAGAAGAGGAGGGAGCGCCATAGCCAGCCCCGATCCACGCTACAGCGAGGGCACACCACAGCACGGGCGTAAGAAGAGAATGAAGAACAAGGAAGCTATGCAAGGCGGAAGCGGGAGGACAGCATCATAGGCCTACGAGCAGCAGAGGGAAGGCGACGGAACTATGGAAACTCTCCTTCTCTGCCGATGGATACCCCGACATCCCCTTGATGACTACTACGATTTAGGAACAAAAAGATTTAAATAATAATTGTTTAAACTATATATATCTTCACATAATTATATGTATATTCATATTATAGTTATTGGCTAAATTTAAGGTTTACTCCATTAGCTTTAGGATATTGTTAATTAATAATTTAAATTATTTCAAAGATCGAGATTTCTCTAAATTAATAAATTAAATTCTTTAAATAAAGTTGTTAATTTATAAAAGTAAATCCGCATGTACAAGTTGTCGAGATCGAAATCATTATCTTTGAAAATATATGTCATTGTTTATCGTTTTCAATAATTATTAATTGTCAATTAACAAATCGTTGCCTTGGAAGTTCAGGAGATTTATGCAAATGAGATTTGCATTATTTACCATGGATCGTTTAATTTATCCATTATCGATAATTGTTAATTATTAATATTGAGACCATAGTGTTAATAAGCTAGCTCTAAGACAAAAGGCATGCCAGTGATGCCAGACGCTCCCTCGAAAAAGTACCGCACGCTCGCCGAGCTTCCCCCACCATGCGACGCTCGCTGGCGGGTGGGCGTGGCAACGCGCGCTCGGGCCACCGGGCCGGTGACGTCACGCGCGCCCGCCCGACCGAGTTAGTGACCTCACGCACAACCAAGCCGTTGAGCTAGTGACGTCACGCGTGACGATTCACCGCGTTTTTTTAGAAAATTAATTTCTTTATAAGAAATTATCATGAATTATGTGACTAGAAAAATTAATTGGCAAAATTCCAATCTCTAGTCACATAAAATCGTACGCTTAACCCAAGTGGAAAATCATATATAGGGCAATATATATAATCTGTATAAGAAAATGGACATATAGAATTACTATGAGTTGTATATAATTTATATGAAAATTATATATAGTCTGCAGATTTTATAAAATGATTTTTTAATTTATTTTATTTATTTGACTGAAAATATATTGCACTATACATAATTTTTGTAGAATCTTCATATGTATTGTATGCAACATATAAAAATTTTATATGTCCATTTTCCTATATAGGCTTCATATATTACACTATATACAATTTTTATAGAGTTTCCATATCATTTTTCCACTTGGGAATCGTTGAATGTACAAGATATACAAGATGTATAAAGTTAAAAAGTATTATGTGAATCGTGACAGCGCAGAGACAGAGCTGAAGATTTGTAACCGAAAGGTCGTCAGTTCGATCCCATGCTTCTTATATATATATATATATATATTTTTTGCTGTGCCTAAACTATTAAAACAGTTGAACGAACGAACAATATTTCGCCAAATTATTCAACTGATTTAATTGTTTAAGACACAGCTTTAAGCAATATATATATATATATATATATATATATATATATATATATTTTCACAAACATATATAAATTAAGAATAAATTAAAAAATAAATGAGAAACATTTATAATTTATTCTTAATAATAAATTCTTATTATATAAACGTGCGCGTGACGTCATGCGCCCGGGAGGTGGGCGGGAGACGGGTCCTGACGCGTCAGTGAGGGGCGTGGCTTACGCGCGCTACGGCGAATAGTCGCAGGTACCGCGCGGGAGAATTTAGTCCCGCAGGCGCTCGGGAAGGGGTAAAAAAGTACCGCGGAGGTACTTTTACCTCGAATCTGGCATCACTGAAGGCATGGTGGGGACGGCTGAATGAACTCATAGTGTGTGCCCCCTCCCAAGGGGTACCATTTGTATATCTTTGGCTGTCTATATAAGATGGAGCCCTTAAAGCTTCGAGTTAGTCCTGGTCTACAGTTTTTTCGTGCCTAAGCTTGAATTCGCCGCTCAGCGTCACACTGGTTACCCGAGCCTTTGTGATAGTCGCATTTTGACATTTTCGCAGCGCGTCCGAGTTAAAATCAAATCCGCCGTCCTTCAGCCTTAGTTTGTGTAATAATATCAAATTAAATAGTGTAGTAATCCTTCTCTTGTACGAAAAAAAGCAGTTTTTACTTTAAAAATAAATCAGAAGAATTTAAAGGAAATCAATTCAGTGTTGTGTCCAGTTTATTTGGCATTATAAGCACCGACCGCCCCACAGCCGACTCCTGTAGCCGTTCCCGCTGCAGTTTCCAGCCACCAGCCCACCTCGTCTTCAGCTACCCATCATCTTTACAACAGTAACGGTAAGTTTACTTTTTTTCATTAATTATTAAAATCGAAGAAACATCCTTAGGCATTTTCCCGAGCCTTTGCCTGAAAGGGTAGGCTCTAAACAAGGCCCATAACACCCATCCGCCCTTCTAATTCACCTGTAAGCTAGCGTAACAGGGAGAGCCTTACTCTACTTTGCTTAGCGTGAATTGATGTGAAAAACGGACCTGTGCCGTAACACCATTGTTTAAGAGGTCGTTAACTTGTCTGTGAATTTCATCCTTATGCACTGGAGGGAACCGGGATTGTTTAATGTTGATCGGCTTATCATCTGTTATATGAGTTTCGTGCTTCACCAAAGTTGTGTGGCCCATCATTTCTCCAGGCAGGGCCAACAAGTGAGTGTGTTTTGACGAGGTCGAGTGCATGTTCCTTCTCGTTGTCATCTAGATCATCTAGTTGCAAGAGTGATTTTATAGCTTCAAACCTGTCTTTCTTTGTTGCCATAGTGCAGATTTCTGCATGATATTCGGACTGAATTTCATGAGAATCGTTTGCTTTGAGGTTTGCTGGCCACTCTCAATTTTGTTCTTTTGATTCTATTTCTGATGTTGGAATTTCCCATATTTCTTCAATTAGGAACTGGATGCTAGTGGTGCTGTGGCCGTAGATTGTGATGATTTGGTGGTTAGTCGGCTAACCACAGAAATCATTTCTTCAATTAGTTCTAATTCCACGGTCGGGACTGTGAGGTGGATGTTGAAGTCGTCGTTGATTGCAGCCAAGTATAGAATTCCGTTGTTATTCTTCACAATTGCATCACCGTTGTAAAAGAGGCTGTCTTTAAAGTTCAGACGTGGGATATATCCCTCGGAGAGCGTGCTATTTATACGGACGTGAATTACGCATTTTGATCGTGCCTGAATATAAACTTTTTCTTGCGTTTGGAAGGGAATATTGTAATTGCCAAATGAAATACATGATTTCGTGTACAGAATGTCAGCTGGGGTTTCTTTGAAAAAGGCATCTCGCAGAACTGCACCTTGAGAGATTTGAAGATTATTGTTGACCAGATAAAATTCGACAAAAAGATTTTTGATGCTGATTATGACCATACCTAGAGAATGAAATGAAAATGATACCGTCTGTAATATCTGAAAGTTCGTAGATGATGCGTTTTTAGGCACTCACGTTTTGAAAAAACGCACAGGAGTGCCTATTAAATTTGGTCTCAACATGCCTGTTTTAACATTTAATGAAAAATATTGGTGTAATAGGAATTAATCAATTTTTTTTACAGCATATCTCTTCATCAAGGCAAATACATATTCTTGGTGTAACAGAGTACATGAATTTTATTATTTAGTATTTTTTTATGGTTTCAGATTATTTTGTGTTAACCGGACGTCCGTATCAATCAGGGACTCTGGATTGAAGAGACCGAAAAAGATGAAATTTGCAGCGTTTCTTAACTAGCATTGAATAGTATGCCCATGAATTATAAGATATTTCCTATTTATTAATATAGACATTAACCTTTAAAAAATGGCACTTTTTAGGTGGAAATTGTGTACCTGCCAAAATCTTTGCAGTGAGCGGAAGGATTATGCTCAAATTTGCAGTGTACTCCTGATTTACCTTAATGCAGATGTATCTTTTTTTAGTTTTTTTTCTTTAATATTAGATTGGTGATTACCTACCACCATAAAATTTAGATATATGGTTTGAATAAATTTAACACTACTGACAACATAAATACTTTTTTCTATGAAAAATTTTTGCAACCTTTTGTATTATACACCATAAAATAATGTAGCCATTATTTCCTGCGTGTTTCTTTATTGTTCCATTTATTCAGTGTATTTGTACACTTTAATGACAATGAAAGTTGATAATCAATATACAATGAATGCAGTATGACTGAACATAACCTATACATAAAAATCATAAAGCATATCCATTCACAACATATAACTTATTTTTAAAACTTAATGTTCAATATGTATATTCTGAAATTAATAATTTCATTGTTAGGTTTCACTGGCACTCGTTAATGTATTAACTACTGTTCATGTTTTCATTTCTACATGTTTGGCTGTCAACAATCAACTTGTCGTATGTATTTCACTCAACCGCACTAACAATAGCATTTTTAGTAACACGAGTATAGTCTTTTAGAACAATAATAAGAATTCAACTGTCCAGATGTACTCTTTCTTTAACAATAGACTTAACAAGTTCGTTTCCACTTGTTATGCACTTGACACTTTAGACCATTGATTTATTTACCTATAAAATAGGTTATAAAGTAGGCCTTTTTATTTACATATAAAAATCTGAATTTTTTTTTTTTAAATACTTTGTTGAATATAAAAATTTTCTAGCTTCCCACTCAGAGCGCACTGTCCATTGAACGTCCATGAATGGTCCATTGGTCCGCGAAACGTCCACATCCACGGTGGACGATATATCTCTTTTTAACGTTTATAGCAGTCTTGTAGTTGGACATATCACAGTGGATAAAAACGGGACATCCATTGGACATGCATAATACGTACTACCTTGATCGGTCGGAATCGATACGAAATGGATGTCCATGGAACATTAAGGAGAATACCTCGATTATATGAATCTGTATTACTTTAACGAGACATCCAATAGACGTTCAGAATTCATCTACAAGGAGATGTATTTCATAGATGAAATAAGAACGTCCATTGCATAATTTCTGCATTATGAAAAATGAACGTCATTCAGGGCCATAAGGTGGACATACACTAAACGTCCAGGGGACCGCATTGTATGGCTGCACCGTCAATACGTCAACTGGACATCTAATGTATGTTCAAACTTTGTCTTCGCGGAAACGTACCTAATGGACGTAAAGGGAATGTCTATCGGATGGCCGCGGCAGGACTCTGAATGAATGTCCCGCAAGATCGTTGAGTGGACATATATCAGACATCCGAAAAACCACATTGAATAGCAGCTCATTTAGTGCATCAGCTGGGCATGTGCATAACGGACATTGTCCTCCATATCCATAGAACATCAGTTGCATTTCGAATGAACATCATCCCTTGTGGCCAAAATACACGGATAGAAATAATTGGTTGCCCTAACCAAGTATCATGGTTAAATACGCTCCAAGCGACAAAATTGGTCGGTAGAACCAACTATTGGTTGTGACGCCCGATTGGTTGGTTGTGACACCCAATAGTTGGTTCTACCGACCAATTTTGTCGCTTGGTCCGTATTTAGCCATGGCACTTGGTTAGGGCAACCAATATTTATTTCCGTGCATGTACACATGACATAGTATATGCGTAAGTCAGATCTTAGTGTGGCTGGTCATTGCCTCTACATTATACTTCTAATCTGGAAGAAAAGCTAAATATACAGGGGACATCTATATGCATTCACTAAACATGAGGTCTGGGTCGATTAACCAGTTTTCTATGGCTTTACCTCTCCCATCAATTTTTGCTGAGCCCCAAAGGGGGTTATGTCCGTTGAAGTCTCCTACAAGTATAAAGAGCTTTGGTAGCTGGCGTATTAGATTTTTTAATTCAGAATTTTTTATAGACTGACTGTTTGGCAGGTAAATGTTAGAAATTGTTATTTTTTTTAGAGTTACGACTAGCACTTCCATGGGTGAGGCAGCTACTATTTCTTTAGACGGGATGTTATTCTTGATGAAAATAACGATACCTCCACTTGCCTTTGTAGCGTGGGCCCGATTTTTGCTATATTGGTTGTACCCTCTTATTTTTGCACAATGATCAGATTTAAAATCGGTTTCCTGTAGGCATACCAGTTTGGGATTTACTTTTTTCATAAGCACTTGGAGGAATGTTCTTCTGGTATAGTAGCCGTTTAGGTTCCATTGTAGAAATTGCATTTGTTATGTTTAAGTTTCCTCGTTAAGCTCCATAGAGGAGCTTGCTTGAGAGAGTTGTCCACTTGCATACGACTCACTGTCCAAGGAGTGATCTGACAATGTGTCTGACCAGTCGTCGCGTTGCAGTTTTTTAAAGATCTTGGTGAAGTTGGATTTTAGCCAGCGCTCAGGAAGAAATTGGTATAGTTTCTTCATGATTTCAATTAGAGCAGAGTTAGGAATTTCATATTCTGATACTACTTCCTGTATTGAACCTTATCCTTTCGTTTTCTCCAAAAAGTTTTGGAATTGGAGGAACGTGAGCCGGTACTCCGATGGATGGCTTTTTATTTTTTCCTCAATCTTCGAGAAGGGATCTTTAACCTGTTTAGCGTTTTGAGAGTGGCCTGTAGAGGATGGTTTTAATTTTTTCTTTATGATAAGAGAGGGGGGTGGTAAATTGACAGCTGCAGTTTTGGGTTTTATTTCTGGTAGCTCACTTTGCTGAGTTGGAGACCCTGGAGTAGAGTGAGAGCGTTTTAGAGGGGGGTACATTGGCGTGAACGCCGCGGTGGCCTTAACGGTATTATATTGATAGTATTTGGTAAAATGGGAAAAAAATATACGACAATTTTTTAATAGAGGCTGTCCAAATATTATCAACCCTGGCAACACTTGCCAGGGTTGATAATGATCTCGGATTGCTGAAAATGCTTATTTTAAAGGGAAAAAATTGTACAACAAACAAGAAGAGCAGAAAAACCATCCAAAAGTCCCAAAAACTATAATAATTTCGTCCTTGTGGTTAATGGGTAGTACTAATATGGGTTTAATATGAAATCAATTTATTTGCTGATTTGTTTCAAAATAAGATTTTCTTCGTGGTACTATGATAAGAATAATAATTTTTGAAAAACAAATTGACGTAGTGTTTGAAAAGATAAGGAAAAATAGCAAAATTTGTTTACTAAGTTATTTATTTATTTATTGTTTAGCTTTGTATATAATATTTCCTATCCGTTTAAATTTGTATACAAATGTGATCAATATACAATTTCTCGGCGTTGCCCAATTCTCGTAAGAGAAGCGGGCAACTCGGTTGAGCTGCCAACCGAGCGCGGCTCCAGGTGGCAGATAGGAGGGGCCAGGACTCGCGGTTCTCTGCGGTCGCGTGAACTGGACGTCGTAGGGCGTTCAGGACACAAGACGGGAGTTCTCCTGGGGCCTGGTCTGCGGGAGTTATACGCGAACCCGGCGGGATAAAATCCGTTTTGGGGGAACCAAGGCCCTGCCGCGGACCACCTCCCCGAATCCCACGGTGTAAGCAATCGTGCTAACGGGATGCATGGCACTGGGGTAACAGTGTCGCCTACGATGCCCTTTGGGTACCAGGCGCCCCCCAATAATCACAGCCTTACCCCCCTAAGCAGGCTCTGGGGGGGTGGACCTACTTTCCTAGCTACTCGTGGGACTTTATGGAGTTTGATAACTTAAATAAAGAAACTCCTACGGATCGGGCAGTCTCACTTGAGGCTCGCCCATCCAATGACACTGAGGTCATGATCGTGGAGCCCAGCTGGGGCGAGGGGGCCTCGGCCCCTTTGAACCAGGAGGGTATCTAGGCATGGCATCTGACATAACAGAGGAGAAGGAGGGATCAGCGGAAGCTGGTCCTACCGACCCCTCACAACAGAAGAAGAAAAAGGGACGCAACGGAACAGCGAGAAGGAGGGCACGCAAAGCCATACTGGCGGCGCAGGATCTATCTTCGGAGCAGCACCGCAGCGACACCACATATGCTCCAATGCTCGCCACCGGGACAGGGGAACTGACCGCCAGTCAACCCGCCGGGGGCGTGAACAATGCCACGCGTGGGTCCACGGTCCAGGGTTCGAAAAGGCTCAGACCAGTGGACTACACTCCTCCGGAAACCTTGAAGGTCCCTAAGTAGGCTAAGGTTCTACCGCAACCGACCGGTTACGGGGACGCAGTAGTGGCGAATAGGAGGATAGCCATTGTGCCGTCCGACTACCCCACTGCGGTCCTCGGCCAGAAGGAGGGCGAACTGGTCGTGGCGGCGCTACTCGAAGTCTTGGACTCGGCTCCTTTGGGGGACGAGGCACCTCGCTTCGATGGCTACCGCTATGACCAAGGAGCCCTGTGGGTGACCTGCACCGACGAGGGGGCCAAGTCATGGCTGAGGGGTATGACCCCGAATTTGAGGACTTGGGACGGAGCCTCTCTCCTTGCTCTAGGGAGAGAGGAGCTGCCGAGGCTAACAAAGATGACGGCCATACTCCATGACGCGACGGGTAAATCGATGGAGATTTACCAGCGGCTGCAGCGCCACAACCGCTACCTGTGCACACACCTGTGGAGGGTGTGGGACAGGGAGACGGTACGTGACACCGACCATCTGGTGCTGGGTGTTGACGCCTCCTCACTGAAAGTGCTCGAGGACGCGGATCTGAGGCCACATTTCGGACTGACGAGAGCCAGGTTCTACCGGATCCATGCCAAGTCCGGTGGAGCCAAAGGGGGAGGCAAGAACAGCGCGACGGCTACGGGAACGGACCTGGCTGCGGGACCCTCGACGGTGATCACGCGGGCGGCCAGGGCCCCGACTAAAGGGACACAGTCCGACGGCGTATCCGTGTCAACGGCGCCCGCATTGCGTGAAGCGGCCCCGTTGCCGGCCAGGTGCGAATGCCCAAAAACGGGACCCGGGACACTATCCTGCGGTCACCGATTTTGCTGGTTCCGACCAGAGCGATAAGGGGGTCTGGAGGCGTGGTCGACTTCCCGTTCGGCAAATAGAGAGGAGGGGGCCTTGTAACCAATGGCTTGCCAGGCCTCCCTCTCTAATCCCAACACCCAGATCTCCTATCTCCTATATTCTTTCCCTTCCACCCTCCCTGCACAATGTGTGAACATCGGCACGCCTGCAGCCCCCGTGACTGCAGGCCACACCAGGGTTTCGCAGATTAATCTGCAGCACTGCAAAGCGGCCGCGGCTCTTCTGAGCAGGGACCTTGCAAGGCTGCAAACATACACATCCCTAATACAAGAACCCTGGGTACACAGGGGTCTAGTAAAGGGGATTAGTACAGATTTAGGATCATTGATCTATGCCAGCGCAGAACCGGGGCCGAGGGCCTGTGTCTTCGTTAGCAAGAGACAGGCCCTCAAGCTAAGCCGATTCTGTACCAGAGACCTTGCGACAGCTACCATCAGAACTCGTGTGGGCGGCACGACGACTGGGCTAGTAATAGCCTCAGCGTACCTCCCGTACGACTCTGAGGACCCTCCCCCGACGAGGGAACTCAGAGAGCTGGTGGACTATTGCAAAAGTGAGGGGCTTAACTTGGTGGTGGGGTGCGACGCAAATTCGCACCACACCATATGGGGCAGCTCCGACACAAATGAGAGGGGTGCTGCTCTTCTAGAGTACCTCTCTACGACGTATCTTGAGATCCTAAACAAAGGATCCAAGCCTACCTTTGTTTACCCCTCGAAGACAGGAGGTAATTGATTTGACGCTGGGCTCACCCAGAGTGACCCAAGTAATAACGAACTGGCAGGTCAGTGAAGAGGATACCCTCTCTGACCACCGACTGATAACCTTCAACCTGGCAGGGGATGGTAACCAAGTCCCAGCGGAAACCTACAGGAATCCCAGGACTGCGGATTGGCCCCGCTTTCAGGAAGAGCTGAGAAGCAGGCTCGGGGAGAACTGTGGGTGGCCGCGGACAAAAGGTGCGATCGAGCGGGAGGCAGATATACTGCAGACCGCCCTGATCCAATCTTTTGAGGCTGCCTGCCCTCTCAGGAGAAGGAAATACAACAAGAAGGTGGCCTGGTGGAGCGGTGAGCTGAACAAAGCCTTAAGGACAAAAACGGACGACGACTAGGCCTACAGGACGGCCCAGAGAGAGTACAAAAAACTCGAAAAAAAGTCTAAGGAGGCGGCCTGGAAGAAATTCTGTAGAGATCGAGGCCCTACCTCTAGTGGCCAGGCTCCGGAGTCTTCCAATCAGGCCCGCCTAACAAGCTCGAGGGACTCACCCTGCCAGATGACAGGACTACTGAGAACCACGAAGAAGTACTAGCACACTTATTTGAGGTACACTTCCCGGGCTCGGAACTCACGGACCGGGGACAACCCCAAGCAGAGGTGACCCCAATCAACAAACCGGGTGACTGGGCTACGGCAGCCAAAGCTGTCACACCTAGCAGGATAAGATGGACGATTAAGACCTTTGACCGGTACAAGAGTCCAGGGGTGGATGGGATATTCCCGGCTCTCCTACAGGAGGGTGGGGAGATGCTTATCAGGCGCCTCAATCGCATCTTCCGTTCCTGTCTGGTACTGAGATATGTGCCAAAAGCGTGACTAGAGCTCAGGGTGGTCTTTATCCCAAAACCGGGTAAAAGCAGCTATGACCTAGCCAAGTCCTTCAGACCTATCAGCCTAACGACTTTCCTCCTGAAAACGCTGGAAAGGCTGGTTGATAGGTACATCAGAGAGGGAACAGTGGCAGAAAGGCCGGTGCAGACCTCACAACATGCATACCAGGCCGGCAGATCTATGGAAACCGCCCTCCACTGTATCGTCAGAGATATAGAGAGGACGCTCAGCAGGAAAGAGTCGGCCCTGTGTGTGTTCCTGAACGTCGAAGGAGCTTTTGACAACACCTCCTTCGACGCCTTATGCAATGCGGCAAGGGAATTCAGAGTCGATGAATCTATCATCGAATGGATTCACTTCATGCTTCGCACGAGAACGGTTACCGCAGGTCTCAAAGGGTCAACCGTCAGGGCGCACGTCAAACGGGGCTGTCCGCAGGGGGGTAACATCCCCTCTCCTGTGGATAATGGTCGTTGACGGGCTGCTGGCGGCGCTTGATGGACTCGGCATGAACGTGGTGGGTTATGCCGATGACGTCATGATAATGATCAAGGGCACCCACTCAGGTGAAATGACGTGGAGAATGCAACGCGCTCTCCACCTCAAGCAAGAATGGTGCATCTCCAAGTCGCTAAGGGTCAACCCGAGCAAGACTGAGATGGTGCTTTTCACACGAAGGAGAGGCTTCAAACCTAAGCCCCCTTACATCTTTGGAACCGAACTTCAATACTCCACGGACGTACGTTACCTTGGCGTCACTCTGGACAGCAAGCTCAGTTGGAAAAGCCACATAGCCAAACAGGCCTCGAAAGCCACTGCCACTTTCTGGGCCTGTAAGCGCATGTTTGGACAAACATGGGGTCTAAAGCCGGAAATGGTCAAGTGGATATACACTGCCATCCTGGTTCCCCAGCTCACTTATACATCCACCACTGGTCTGGTGGCCCGCACTTCAGAGAGTCACTAACAGGAAGACAATGGACAAGGTCTACAGACTCATTGGGCTAGGAGTCACCGGCGCGATGAGAACCACCCCGACTCTAGCGATGGGGGCACTAAGAAAGCGGCGTTACGCTTACAGTTCAATGGTAAGTGGAGGAGGTCGGAGGCGGGCCATGCATCCCTGCGTGACAGAGACCTTGAGGGGATCCTAGCGCTGGGCGGAGATTGCTGTGACCGTTTCTACGACTTCGACCACAACTACCAAATTCTCTTTCCCAGCAGGCAGGATTGGCAGGAGAATCAAAATAGCCTCTTGTCCCCTGGCGGGCTCGTCTGGTATACGGACGGATCCAAGACAGGAACAGGGGTAGGGATGGGAATCTGGTGCAATGGACCTAAGACAAGGTTATCCTTGGCACTAGGACACACTACCACGATTCTACAAGCGGAGGTGTATGCCATTTGGACCTGTGCCAGGCTTATCCCGGACAAAGGATACAGTGGCAAACACATCTACATATGTAGCGATAGCCGGGCGGCGATTGAGCCTCTTCACCACGTTGTGAAGAAGTCCCGACTGGTGCTCGACTGCAACGCACTGTTGTCGCAGATTGCCTGCTGCAACAGGGTAAAAATCCTATGGGTGCCATGATATGCAGGCATCCAGGGTAACGAGGAGGCAAATACTCTAGCCAGGGTCGGTGCCGCAGTTACCGATCAAGCACGTATTTGCCCTGTCCCAATTGCTATGGACCATACTAGGACCCTGTCAGAACGGTGGGTGGAGGGACGTTTCACGGACCTCTGGCTCCAGACAGAAGGAATGGGACACTCGAGGGCCATCTTCAAGGGCCCCTCGGGTAAGCTTGGCTCCACCCTAGTAGGTCTGGACAGACATCAGCTCAGAGCTGTAATGGGCCTTGTCACTGGACATTGGCACACAGGGAAGCATCTCAGACGGCTGGGGATAAACGATGACCCGCTTTGTCCGAGATGTAAGGAGGAGGAAGAAACAGCCCTTCACGTGATTATGAGATGCAGGGCGCTAAAGGATACTCGCAGGAGTATACCTGGAGAACCCGTTCTTGAGTCACTAGACTTAGAGGAGGTTGGAGTGGGCGTCCTCCTGCACTTTGCTAAGGTGGCACGCCTAAACAACAATTCTACATAACGGATACCCTCCCGCGATGGGCACGAGCACAATGGTCCGTATAGGACTGAGCGCTCGGTAAACTTTCAATACATACATACATACATACATACATATCGAACTTTGGATTTATAAATTTTGTAAAAAAACTACTCGAACTTTAGGTCTATTAATCTATTTAATTAATTTAAAAAAAAACTACTTTATTCAAGTATTCGAAAGTTGACTTTATGAATTTATTGAAATAAACAAATTCCAAAGTTATTGATTTGTCGAAATAACTAAATTCTTTTGGTTTGTTAATTTATTGAAATAAATACATTTTGATTTATAAAATTATTTTAAACAATCGACTTTTACAATTTACAAATTTATCTCAAATAAACGAATTTTCAATTTAGAAGTCCTGTAAAAATAAACACGTTTTGAATTTTATAAATCGTTAAATGATCAGTGGTCATCTTATCTTTTGGCTCCATTTAATAAAATTTTGGTGATTGAGGAAATACCGAAATTATGGTCCAAGGTCACGTTATGTATGATTCATAAAAAAGGTCCAGCTGCAGACCCGCTAAACTACCGAGGCATCACCCTGGTGAACTCCATAACTAAGCTCTTTCCCAGGCAGCACAACCTATCCGTACGATATCGTTTAGCTATCTTTTCCCAGTTATCTTTTAGAGATTCCTCATGGATATCTGGATGTCAGCAAAACAATAACACTGTTTATGATATCCATATTGTGTTATCCGAAACTGTTCAAGATATCGAAACGAGAGACACGAAAAAATGTAGCAAATAGTCGTCCGCTCGGAGAAGTCAAAAAGCTAGTGAAAGAGCGCTAGAAACAAATGTCCGAACGTTATCATCTTCGGCTTTTCCAGAAACATCTAACAGCTATCATCTGTTAGACGTCATAAAGAGACTTTTTGTGAGATGACTTCTGGTTAGGTAAAAACTGATGCGTAAACGCTGTCTATTTCCGACTCTTAGGAGACGTCCAAAACCTGTCAGGTATTAGCTATCGTAAGTATACTCATTGCGAGTTATCTTCCGGTGAGGTACAAAATTATGTGTAAACGTTATCTATTTTTTAACTTTTTGAAGATATCTAAAATCGATCATACATCAGATATCGAAAAGATACGTTCCGTGGAATAACTTTAGAGTCACGTGTGAAAGTTATCTAATTTGTATACTCGACGACGACTCCCAAAAACTAACGTTTGGTGGATATCGAACGATGCCTTGCAAGAATCAACACAGCGCTATCTTTGAGATATCTTTGAAACCTTTGTTCGAGCGTCTATCGTTCATCGCGCCATTGATCGCCATTTTTAATTCGTTTTTAGCCGAGGTGGATCGTATCATTTTCGGAAAATTAATCCACCTAGTGGATTAATCCCGGTCGTATCTTTTGTACTCCGATTAAGTAAGTAGACACGTAAGTACATACTGGAATTTGTACGATATGCACCTTAGTATCTTACTTATTATACCCTACTACTTTTCGATTTTTCCTTTCAGGTTATCTTTGCGCAACGACACCACGAAACTGCCACTTATTCTCAAAGGGTATTTTTATCTATATTTTAATATCAGAATTTACAAGACACAATTTTACAAAGTAACCACTTGGACGGGTCAAACTGCAGGCTCGTACAAATTTGGGGTAACACAACTGGCATCTACAATAATGGGTTAGTTTTCATTAAAAGTCATGTACTGCTATTAATTATAAATTTATGTCTAAATTACGTTTACGTTTTCAGATGTAATTGTTTCTACACATTCGCAAACCAAGGATGACACACGTAAGAGAATTTCTCTGTGGCTACAAAAATCGGGTGACCGAATTAAAAAAGCTGCGTTGCAACCATAAGTAACGTCGACTGTGAATATTGTTTAAGTTTCGTTTCTTTAAAAAATATATATATAATATATATTACACATAATATATTATATAATTAAAGGAATTAAGAGAAAAGACTTCAATATTTTTAAATACATGACTGTGATTGTTTTAAATAAATTTGTCATTTTTAATTGAAGGAAATTATGTTATTTTCATTCTTGAAAATGTAATTTTCATAGCAACCTACTCCTAATTTTTTGCAAGCAGCAAAAGGTAATGATTTTGGAAAAGTTTCCCGATTGGCACACGAAAGGTATAATGAGTGCCCGGCAGATTAATAACGTTAATAAATATATCATTTCCCTGGACTGTTATATGTTTTAACGTTATTAATTTGCCGGACATTTATTATACTTTTTGTGTGCCAAATGGAAAACTTTTACAAAATCACCACCTTTTGCTTCTTGGCATTGCATGATATCTTTTGGATAGCGTTTACAGGTTTCGAAAAGATATCTTTATTTAGATATCTTTTAGATATCCAGTACAGTTATTCTTTCGATAACAGAATTGTCTCGTAGCCATCATATTGACTTCTTGAAGATATCTTTTTTTATAACATGTGCTTGAAATGTGGTACTTTTCATGACAGTTTTACGGGTCGAAAATAGCTAATTTCACGCTATGATGGAGAAGTAGAACCCGCGCATGCGTAGTTTCTTCTTGCGTCACTTTCAACCCTTGGAAGAATTTTCGTTCACTTTCGACCCTGGTTCGCGGGTCCAAAGCGACAACAGGGTTTCGTTTTCGGTGCGCGACAGAGGGCGGCGATATCGTGCTCCGCAGCTACGTTCACTGTAGTCAGCGAGCCCAAAGTTTCCGCACAAAAACAAAAAGCAGCATTAAAAAGTGAAATTGATAAGACTAGTAAATCGAGTTCTCAATATAGTAGAAATGAGCACACACGAACGTGATGACGAGTGGGGAACACCGCCTGATATCGAAGAAAGTGCGGCCACTATTGTCCATGAATTACTACCAGAAAAATCGAAGGACCGATATCAAGCCAGCTACAAAAAATTTTGCCAGTGGCAAACTACGCGAGGGACTAAAAGCATTTCTGAATCAGTCATGCTGTCTTATTTTCAAGAGATCGCACAGACTTCGAAGCCTTCAACACTATGGGCACATTATTCAATGCTAAAAAGCACGATTCAGCTGAGACATAACCTCAACATGGGTTCTTACAACTTGCTGTTGATGTTTCTCAAGCGCCAATCAACTGGATTTCAAAGTAAGAAATCGAAAACTTTATCCTCGCAAGACGTCCAGCGATTTGTAAAAGAAGCTCCTGATATTGAATATTTAGCTACAAAGGTATGTGAAATATATTGTTTAAAAATACATATAAAATTGTGAATAAATAAAAATGAAAGAAATTAACTATAGAATTGGTCGAAACATGTAAATAAATATATGCAAAAGTATGTGGAATATGTAGAATAAAATGATAATACCAAACATTATATCAATTACAGGCTGCTTTAATTCTGGGCATCTGCGGAGCATGACAAGGTTGTGAACTCACCAACATAACTAAGCATGACGTTAACGAACATGATGGAATTTTCCTTGTGAAAATAAATGATACAAAACACAAGAAACCCCGATCCTTTACAATTGAGGGGAGTTTTTACAATATCATTAAAGAATTTATTGCGCAACGTCCTAAAGATGTTGATACATCACGATTCTTCCTGAACTACCAGCATGGGAAGTTTACAAAATAACCGATAGGAAAAAAGAAACTTTCTTCAATGCCAAAACAAATTGCCAAGTAAGTATTTCATAGGAACAATGATATAATGATATAATTTTTGTTTAGACAGGATAATATTTGAAATATTATTATTACAGGTACTTAGGTTTGGCTGATGCTGAATCATACACCGGACACAGCTTCCGAAGAACTTCGGCAACACTTCTTGCTGATTCTGGGGCAAATATAACCACAATAAAAAGGCGTGGTGGATGGAGGTCGGACACAGTAGCAGAAGGATACATCGACGACTCTGTTGGGAAGAAACGAAGAATTGGAAATCTGATAACCTCATCGATCAACTTAAAATCTAACGAATGTGATGAGAACTTAAACCAATTCGAGACACCACCAAAAATCAAAAAAGTTGAGACTGTCGCTTGTACATCAAAGATTGTCCAAAATATTGCAAACAAGTATGTCTTCGAAGAAACTTTGGAGAAAAAAGAAAAAATGCCTTTCTCTGTCATACTGAGAGATTGTACGAATTGCACTGTTACTTCAAGTAGTTTCTCTGCAGGCGTTTCCTCTAATTTTTTTTCTTCAACGTTCCTCTTTTTTTCAAGTTTTTTGTTCTTTCAAAGTTTATCTATTATTTAAAGTTTTATTAAACATAAGACTAAGTATAATCACCAATAATGAATGCCAAATAATAGATAAAATTACTACTAAAACTACTATTTTAGTTTTTACTACTTAGTTCCTACTACTACTAAAATATTTAAGGTTCATTAATGGTTAGTACTACGAAGATAATGTATAGCAAGCTAATAATAGCAAGTATTACGGAGATAAAATGTAATGCTTTAGATTTTTCGTTAAAAAAGGTGTTTGAAAATTATTGATGTGTATTTTTCCCATTTTTTTACATTTTGTAATTACCTTTTTGTCAAGTACGTTTGATACTTTTTTATTGCAATAAAAAAATTATTTTTTGTGCAGTGGTGGGGCTTCGCCCCCCCCCCCCAGCCCCCCACCGGGGCTTCGCCCCTGGACCCCACATTCGTCCGTTGCCAATGTAATTCCAGTGCAGCTCATACCAGTTAACTGGTTACCGCCAACGACAACAGACGTCCGAAAATGACCATAGCGTGATACAGTTCATGAAGAGGATTTAATTTTCGCATATGCTTACAAAACATACGACACAGCACTTGTTATAAAAAGTATCGTGTGTAACGCGGGCCGAAATTGGCGATGCGACTCGTGTGAACCTCGCTTCGCTCGGGCGGCAAACTTCGCTCTCGTCGCAATCGCCAACTTTCGGCCTTTGTCACACAATGTACTATTACTGATATTTATTAGACATTTTTTGGTCCTCGCGGTAGGTTATCCATGCGACAGCGTAAAAAACGACCTATTCGTGTAGTCTCCTATGTGAATATCGATGTGACATCTTTTCGGCTCTCGCGAAAATCTATCTAAAAGAGATCGTTCTTCGACGCATCCAAAAGATGTCATTTGGGCGGAAATTAACATATTATTACGCCATCTCATAGCTATCTTTACGGATATCTTTTAAGATACCCATCTCATTTCTCCGAGATCTAACAGATAGCTTTTAGATGTCGCTATGCTACTTGGGTTACCCAAATTCTGCATGACAGACTCGTAAAATGGGTCACTGCTAAGAATTTGATTCCTGAAGAACAAATTGGCATTAGAAAAGGAAGGGGTGTCACTGATAATCTGTTCACGCTCCAAACCGCTATACATCTTAGACTTCGCCAATCTAACGGAAAAGCATACCCTCTCTTTGTGGACTTACGGCGGGCATTTGACTCGGTTCTTCAAAACAAGCTGTGGGAGAAAATGAACAGACTCGGCATAAGTTCAAAGACTATCCGAATTTTAATGAACTTGTATAGCTCCGCTACGATTCTCGCGTGGATCTCAAGCGCAAACTCCGACTTCTGGCCAATTATTGCGATAGTAATGGCCTCACCGTGAACACGACGAAAACACAAATTATGATTTTCAGAGCCGGGGGAAAATTAAGCAAAGACCTTAACTTTGTGTACAAGGGCGAGAGGGTGGAGACGGTGAATTCGTATCAGTATCTCGGGGTCACGTTGTCTAGCTCCTCTCTGGGGCTACATCCGGCGAAAACAGCGGTGAATAAAGCCAGAGTTACCTCACTGTCTGTCCTGTCCATACTAGCCCCATCCAAAAATGAATCATGGGAAGCCATAATGAAATTGTATAATAGTGTCGTGGCCTCTACGCTACTCTACATTGCGGGCGTTTGGGGTCTCAGGTATACGTATCTATTAGACAAAGCACAAACTGAATTTTTCAAACGGGTCTTTCAGCTTCCCAAGTGTACACCGAGGTATGCCATCAGCCTTGAGTTGGGTATCCGAGATGCGGCTCTCGCTGTTATCAAACAGGTGTACGATTGGGTGATAAAAGATCTCTAGAATGGCTGATTCTCGTCTACCAAAGATTTGTCTCACAAGGCTGGCAGAGTTGGATTCGATCAACCCGTCACCACTATATAATTGGATTATCCAACTCAAGCTGCTCTTCGGTTCATTGAGCAATGCTGGCCTCTGGTCTAATTTTTCAGCGGATTATTGGTCGTTAAAAAAAGAAGCTGTACTGCGAGAGGTTGAACTGCGACTGATGGAAGTGGACGTACGCGACGTCAAACTCGTACCAATTTCATCTAAACCGTAGCCTAGTGGATAATTTCTCCATACTCTACCTCACTCGCTGTACCATTAGCTTTATTAGAGCTAAAATGCAGATTAGGTTGGCCACCAAAGATTCTGGTACATTTATTATCAATATGACCATACATAGATATGACCCTACGCAAATTTGTTTACTGTGTCGCGATAATGTAAATGAGACTTTAGAACACATTCTACTATGTTGCGCGACTTATTTACCGTTAAGGCTGCTTTTCTTAAACAACTGGATCAATAACGATACCCCTCAGGAATCGAGCGCTACCGTACTACTTGATAGCAACGATATGGGCAGTATTAAAAATCTGTTCTACTACCTCTCGAATACCTTCACACTCCGAGCTTCGCTATTAAATGTTTAATTAACTTGTACTGTACGCTCCTATTATACTCACACTGCAAGACAACGAAAACATTGTGTCTCATCGTTTACAATGATGCAACCACGCAACTACCTGCATTATGAATCTTTGTATTCTTCTATATGCATCATAAATATACTACTATAATAATCTAATCTCTTTTTTGACTTTGTTAATTAAATAAACGAATTTTTAAGTTTATTAATACATTTGAACAGAAAACATTTTTAATCAGTAATTTATTTCAAATAATTGAATTTTACAAATTGTGTATTTTAATGTGATGATAATTGACAAAAGGAAGAAATTAACAAAATTTATAACTTTTCAATACGTATTAAATTATATTTTGAAATTTATTGGGGTTTAACAAGCAGATTTTTGTCAGTAACAAAAAGGAATCCAATTAAATAAGTGTTCGATCATTTACTTTGTTAAAGTTTTTAAATATGACTGGAAACTATAGAGGGTAGGACTGAAGTGTTACTTTGTTTTAAAGGAATTCTGGCATGGATTTTGCTAAAAGTAACAGTAAACTAAGAGGTCGTACTGATTTACTTGACTGCAAAATTTCAGTTCTTCCCGATCTTTTCACTTATCGTCTTATTCACGGTCGTTCTGTTGATCCGCATGCAGTGACTCTACGTATGACAGGTTTTTCTGCTGCTGTAGAGACTATGTCGCACTTTGTCATTCAACATTTTGAACCTTGTTTAATAATCGCAATTAACACATAATCCGGAAACCGAGAAATATTGTAAAGTCAACCAACTTGGGAATTCAAACCTCGTCCGCCCGATATGCTTGACAAAAATGTC